>JADLZN010000197.1:0-329487 GCA_018155175.1 Sinocyclocheilus anophthalmus
GCAAAAAATTTAAAATAAAAAGCCAGAAAATCAAAGATATTCAGATCAATAGGCCTAAACTGCTGTAAAAAGCTAAACAAAGAGGACATCTGTCATGTAGACTGGCTCAACATTCCACAGATGGTCCCAACAGCCCTTTACTGTCCCTTTTATAGTCTTCTAAAAAATTTATTAGTCTGTGGCTTTAGGTGTAATTTATCCTCATCACCACATGTCGCTGCAAGTTTTTCTCATCATTGTTCAAAAATATGATGTGTAAAATAAACTGAGCTTTATGACCGGTTATAAAGTATGAGTTGTACCCAATACTGAATGTGCATTTGGAGTTATGTGTTACAAGATGGGGCAAAACCAAATATTTCATCATCACCAGGCGCGCAGATGGCACTAGCGATGGGGGGACATGACCCCCCCAGATTCATAGTGACCTGATCCGCCCCCCCTCACTGTCTCTACTAAAGGCAACATCGGTAAACAGAGGATTAATCAGGGTTTCCGCTATGAACATTAGCCTAAGTGGTTGCGGCCCAGCCCGCCGCTCCTTAAACGTGCACTAAGTGATTTTTGAAAAACGCTTTTGACCGCAGTGTCTGACCGAGTCCCAAAACACACTTGTAGCCAATCAGCAGTAAGGGGGCGTGTCTTGTACTGATAGAGAGAAGAGAGCCGCTCAATTTGAGGACGGATATTAGTAGATCGAATACAGATAGAGAAAGATGGCAGATTTTTTTTAAAAAGCAGAAAATAGCCTATCAGAGAAACAGAACATTAAAAAAAGAAGGGTTACGATCAGGCAAGAGGTAGAACCCGTGTAAATATCGGAGCAGCTTTCCAGCAGTGGAGAGAAACTCAAGGAGCGGGAAGCGCTCGAATCGCACGCTGAGGTTGTGCTGTTTCTTTTTGATAAGTGAGTAACGTTGACTTTGCTTTGTTTCACACAGCTTATCCGTGTTGGCTTTTGGTTGAATATGCTTGTGTGTCATCTTCACTTGTTTCCGTGATCGTCGTTGCTATGGTTGCGCAAGTACATGTGAGGCGGATATTTCAAAATAGGGGCGAGGTCCTGTTGGGGTATGGGCATGTTTGTTTTGGTGCTTTAAAATATCAACATTGGCAAAAATTGCTTAGTACACCTATAATAATTGCCGCCACTGCTTCAGGATCGGGTCGGGGTAGACACAGGCTGATGCACAATAATAATCTACCGGTCACCATTACTTTGTACCCACGTTCTCACTACACGCGGTTCTGTTGTCAATAAACACACACGACGATGGTTCTGCCACCAACGTTTACGTTCTCTGTGCGTGTGTGTTTAAAAAACAAAAATGGGGGGGTTTTGTTGGGGCTATGACTCCTGACCCTGGGGTCCCATGAGGAGCTGGTAGCTGCCTCAATTGTGCATGTAGCGGTAACCATAGTGATCGTATACTATCGTCTATGACAGAGCTGGTGATTTTTATCTGGAACGAAAAAATTGGACAGCTTGGTCCCCCCCCCAGTTAAAAAATCCCATCTGCGCCCCGATCATCATAACACTATCAAAGAAAAGATTCTATCAAAGAAATGAAAAGTGTCTGCATTTTGAGAAGTGTTCTCTCTGAGCTCTGGGGCTGGAGCCGACACGGGAGCGACTCTGGGGCTGGAGCACAACGGCTCACTCTGGGCTGGAGGCCGACACTGGGGCCCATGACGTTGGAGGGCTTGCCACATTACCTGCCGGCTGACTTGACTCGGGAACTGCCGGCAAATGGGTCCCGGATCGGGATCGGAGACTCTCCAGACACCGAATGACTGTCTCCTTCCAGTCCAGGTTCGTGGTGTCTGGGAGCTCCGTGGGATGATGGAATGCCATCCCGATCCAGAACAGCGTCACGAGGGTTTCCCCCTTGAGGGAGCTGGCGAGGGCGAGCAGCACGAACGCCCTCGCGAAGACGATGAGGTCTGGGCTCGCCTGAGCCAACATGACAAACATTGCTCATTCCTCCATTTGGGGACGTGGAGCAACGCGTGGAACGAACGGGGAAAACAAAACACTTGAAAAAAAAAAGAGAAAAAAAAGACGGGGAGAAAAGGCACCACGCTCACTTTCTTTATCGGTCGGGTCTTCTGTCACAATTCACTCAGGGAGCAAGGAACAAGGAAACGAGGAGTACTTGAATAACAAAGTCTTTAATAATCCACAGGAAAACCGGAGGACCATTCAACAATCGTACAAACCAACAGGGAACAGACCACTCTTTAAATATACTGAACAGGCTAATGGGAAGACGAGACACACCTGGGATCAGCAAAACAAACGGGGGAACACCTGAATGAATCAATGAATGGAGAACAGAAACTGGGACACAGCACATGGGGAACAAAACACAAACAAGAGGGCCGGAACGGTGGTTGGCGACACTAGGTGTGGACTGGATCATAGATGGAAGGAAGTGACGTAGGATCCGGAAGTGAGCTTGAGCAATAGAGGATGAGGTAGGATGGGTAAAAGGAGTAAAAATGAACTGGAACCTAGTAGAAATCGGAAAAAAAAAAAATTAATCAACTTTCTGTTTCGGAAAGTGAAAGGGAAAGCAACAAGGAGAAAAAGGAAAAAGGAAGGAGGTTAAGGTAATGAAACATTTCTTGTCCTATATATGAATGCATTGAACCCCTGAAATAACTAAAGCGATCAAAGAAGAGATCGGGAAAATCGAACATGCGAAAATGTTACGGAATGGAAAGTTGCTACTTTTTTGTAACAACAAAACAGGTACTAGGCTTAAAGACATTAGCAGGGGAAAAAATTTCGTGTACACCGTTGGAAGAGAAGAAATGGATGAAGGGAGTAATAACAGGGGTCCCAACAGATGTATCAGAAGACACAATCAAGAGAAGTTTATCAGGAGCAAAAGTGGTAGGGGTCAAACGTCTGAAATATGTTAGAGATAAAGAAAAGCTGTATAGCTTATCTGTAATGGTGCAGTTTGATGAGGAAAGATTACCAGAAAGAGTATTCTTTGGGTTCATAAGCTATGCTGTTAGACAGTATGTTCCTCCTCCGCTTAGATGCTATAAATGTCAAAAGTACGGGCATGTGGCAGCTGTTTGTAAGGGAAAACAACGTTGTGCGAGGTGTAGTGGAGAACATGAATATGGAAAATGTGGACAGGGTGTAAAACCCAAATGTTGCAATTGTGGAGGTGATCACAGCGCTGGCTATGGTGGATGTCAAGTAAGAAAAGAAGCAATAAAAATTTAAAGTGTCAAGGTTTCGGAAGGGTTAACATATGCTGAAGCAATAAAAAGGGTTAAGGTGGTAGAACCAAAAGAAAATACTCAAAAGGTTACAACTAGAACAAAAGAGAGCCATAGTTGTAGCAAGGTGAATGAGAATACTATGCTAGTAGACAAAGTATCATTCATTGCCTTTGTGGCTGAAGTAATAAACTGCTCTGCACAGACAGAAAGTAGAAAGCAGAAAAGATTAGAATTATAATCCGAGCAGCAGGAAAACATTTGAAAACAGAAGAAGTAACTGTGGAGCAAATAAATGAGAGAATCAAGATGCAAAATACAAACTCTCAAGCAGCATGTGGTGGATTGTAATGGTTTTTACAATTTTACAGTGGAATGCAAGAAGTTTGATCGCTAATGGACAGGAGTTTAAAAAATTTGTTGATAGTTTAGAAAGCAGACCGCAAATTATATGTATACAGGAAACATGGCTGAAAACGCATTTAAACTTTGTTTTACAAGGATATGAAGCAGTATGAAGAGATAGGGGTGTTGGAAATGGAGGTGGAGTTGCTACCTTTGTACAAGAAGGAATAGGATTTAGAACAGTGCAGGTAAATAAGGAATATGAGTCGTTGGTGGTTGAAGTTTGGGCCGGATCACAAAGTATATGGGTGATAAATTTTTATAACCCATGTGAAAGGTTAAGTAGAGAATCATTAGAGAGTATTGGGGGATTAGGAAATCATAAAATGATATGGTGTGGGGATTTTAATGCTCACAATACGCTATGGGGAAGTGTACATAATGATCAGAATGGAAATGTAGTAGAAGAGATGTTGGAATGGAAAGATTTAATATGCTTAAATGATGTTAGGAATAAAAGGGTAGATGTTGCACAGGGAAGAATTTCAGCAATTGATTTGACTCTAGTATTTCAAAGTTTGGCAAGGAAGTGTGTATGGAGTGTTATGGAAGAAAGTATAGTAGGTATTGACCATTTCCCAATAAGCTGTAAAATTGGAATAGACTTGGAACAAGTTGAAAGGGAAGAAAATCCTAGATGGAAACTTAAATCTGCTGACTGGGAAAAATTCCAAGAAATAAGTGAGACTAGAATGTTGGCAATAGATATATCGGTAGAAGATGTTGATGAATTAAATAAATATATAAGTGATGTTATTTACAAAACAGCAACTGATGTAATTGGGAAAAGCACAGGGAAAAGGAACAGAGTATTTAAGAAAGTAAAAAAATCATATTCATTTAATTATTTTATTGAGTATAAGAGAACACAAGCAATTGTCAGGAAAGCAATTCGGATGGCAAAAAATAATTATTGGAGGAAATTTTGTGATGAAATTGGAAAAGAGACAGACATTAATGAAATGTGGGGAATGATAAGAAAGATGGGAGGGATTCAGCCTAACAGAGAAATTCCAGTTTTAATTAGTGAAGGAAACAAGTCATATCTAACTCTGGAAAAGTAGAAGTATTGCCTGAAAAATTTGTTAAGATTCATAGTAATAGAAATATATCACAAGAAATTAGATTATATAGAGAAAACAAAATGAAGGAAAATCCAAATATTTTAGAGCAAAGAGATGTGAATGAAAGCTCAATAGATGACGTTTTTACCATTAATTAAATCAGGCACTTGTAGGAGTTAGAAATACTTCTCCTGGTAAAGACGAAATATGTAATGAAATGATTAGGTATCTATCAGATAAGTCAAAGAATATTTTATTATATCTTTTTAATAGAGTGTGGAAATTAAGACAACTCCCTTCCTCTTGGAAACATGGCATAATTATTCCAATTGTAAAGCAAGGAAAAGATAATTCGCAAGTTACAAGTTACAGACCGATTGCATTAACTTCTAACCTCTGTAAACTAATGGAACGTATGGTAGTGGCAAGATTCAATTATGTCCTGGAATCAAAAAATATTTTATGTCCTCATCAGAGTGGTTTTAGAAAAGGTAGAAACACAACAGATGCAATTTTAAGTCTAGAATCAGATATAAGAAAATCTCAGATTAATAAAGAAGTATTAGTTGGTGTGTTTTTAGACATAGAGAAAGCGTACGATATGATGTGGAAGGAAGGACTTTTAATTAAACTGAATAAAATGAATATTAATGGTAGAATGTATAATTGGATTAAGGCTTTTTTAATTGATATAACCATTCAAGTAAGGATTGGGTCTTCGTACTCAAAGAAATATGCAATTGATGGTACTCCACAAGGTAGTGTGTGCAGCCCTATAATGTTCAACATAATGGTAAATGATATTTTTAATACAGTTGGACCAGGGATTGGAAAGTCTTTATATGCAGACGATGGTGCTTTATGGAAAAGAGGTAGAAATTTGTCGTATGTAGAAAATAGCATGCAAAATGCTATTAAAGAAGTTGAAATGTGGGCAAGTAATTGGGGATTTCGAATATCAGTGGAAAAAACTAAAATAATATGTTTTTCAAAAAAGAAGAAAACACCAGTTGTTAAGTTAAAATTGTATGAGCAAAAACTGGAGCAAGTATCTGAATTTAGATTTTTAGGTATTTGTTGGCGTGGCAAAGAATAACATTTGCAAAACACCTTCAACAGATAGTAATAAATGTAAAAGGGAGAATGTACTGATGTTTTTTGGGCAGGTAATAGATTTGGGGAGCGATTAGACAGTTCTCAAAAAATATACTGGCACTTATAAGGTCTCATTAGACTATTATTATGATTTATGGAACTGCCTCAGCCTCTCTGTTAGAATAGGTGAAAAAAAATACAAAACCCAGACATTGTGATTATTTTGTGGAGCCTTAAACTTCTCCTGTAATCAGCTTTACAGGTGAAATGAATGAGATCCACTGAGCTTCGTCAGGTTTAAAGCTGAAACTGGTATTGGGCTACGGTAAAAAGGGCATCAGAACTACATCCATTTTAAAAAAGATATAAAACTGTTTGGGAACATGATGCTAATATAAAATAGTTTTGGATGGAAGCATAATGAGGCACACTCAAATTGGAAGAGTAATTGTGATTTTTGCAATACTGTTAGTTGTGCAGTGAACACCTCCATTATTATTCCCAATGCTGCATTTGCCCTTCAGGTTTTAGTGAGTCTAATGATAAACACGACAAGAATCTAAAAGATTTCAATAGTACAGAAATATTAGATCAGAAATATATATCAGTCACTCATATATATATACAGCTGGATCTAAATATCCTGAAACAGGACGCACAGCGCAGCAATATACAGTGGGTACGGAAATTATTCAGTCCCCCTTAAATTTTTCACTCTTTGTTTATATTGCAGCCATTTGCCTACAATCATTTAAGTTAATTTTTTTTCCCTCATTAATGTACACTACAGCACCCAATATTGACAGAAAACACAGAATTGTTGACATTTTTGCTGATTTATTAAAAAAGAAAAAATGAAATATAACATGGTCCTAAGTATTCAGACCATTGCTCAGTATTTAGTAGAAGCACCCTTTGATCTAATACAGCCATGAGTCTTTTGCAACAAGTTTTTCACACCTGGATTGGGGATCCTCTGCCATTCCTCCTTGCAGATCCTCTCCAGTTCTGTCAGTTTGGATTGTAAACGTTGGTGGACAGCCATTTTTTTAGGTCTCTCCAGAGATGCTCAATTTGTTTTTAAGTCAGGGCTCTGGCTGGGCCATTCCAGAACATTCACAGAGTTGTGGTGAAGCCACTCCTTCGTTATTTTAGCTGTGTGCTTAGGTTCATTTTCTTGTTGGAAGGTAAACCTTCTGCCCAGTCTGAGGTCCTGAGCTTTCTGGAGAAGGTTTTCGTCCAGGATATCCTGTACTTGGCCGCATTCATCTTTCCCTCGTTTGCAACCAGTCGTCCTGTCCCTGCAGCTGAAAATTACCCCCACAGCATGATGCTGCCACCACCATGCTTTCCTGTTGGGACTGTATTGGACAGGTGATGAGCGGTGCCTGGTTTTCTCCACACATATCGCTTAGATTTAAGGCCAAAAAGTTCTCATCAGACCATAGAATCTTATTTCTCACCATCTTGGAATACTTCAGGTGTTTTTTAGCAAACTCCATGCGGCCTTCACTGAGGAGAGGCTTCCGTCGGGCCACTCTGCTATAAAGCCCCGACTGGTGGTGGGCTGCAGTGATGGTTGACTTTCTACAACTTTCTCCAATCTTCCGACTGCATCTCTGGAGCTCAGCTACAGTGATCTTTGGGTTTTTCTTTACCTCTCTCACCAAGGCTCTCTCCCCCCCCGGAAAATAGGTCAGTTTGGCCGGACGGCCAGCTCTAGGAGGGTTCTGGTCGACGCCAAACGTCTCCCATTTAAGGATTATGGAGGCCACTGTGCTCTTAGAAGCCTTAAGTGCAGCAGAAATTTTTTTGTAGCCTTGTCCAGATCTGTGCCTTGCCACAATTCTCTTCAGGCAGTTCCTTTGACCTCAATGATTCTCATTTGCTCTGACATGCACTGTTAGCTGTAAGGTCTTATATAGACAGGTGTGTTGCTTTCCTAATCAAGTCCAATCAGTACACAGCTGGACTCAAATGAAGGTGTTGAACCATCTCAAGGATGATCAGAAGACATGGACAGCACCTGAGTTAAATATATGAGTGTCCCAGCAAAGGGTCTGAATACTTAGGACCATGTGATATTTCAGTTTTTTTCTTTTTTAATAAATCTGCAAAAATGTCAAAAATTCAGTGTTTTTCTGTCAATATGGGGTGCTGTTTGTACATTAATGCGAAAAAAATTACAAATTATTTTAGCAAATGGCTGCAATATAAAAAGTTGAAAAATTTAAGGGGGTCTGAATACTGTCCGTACCCACTGTATTTTCCAATGTTCAGGTATAGAATAGCAAAAGAACATCTAATCACCTATCAGTTTATACTACAGAAATGATTGCCATATTATTGTCTCTTCAGTGGGTTGAAGACATTAATATACCTGAAGTAGTCATATGTTCAGACTCCTATTCAGCACTATCAAGTTTAAAGAGTGGTAAATCTTCAACTAGACAAGACATTTTATCAGACATTTTACAAAGTTTGTTCAGAATCCAAACAAAAACCATTATCTCTTTTGTATGGATACCTGCACATATAGGGATAGAAGGTAATGAAGTGGTGGATCAAATAGCAGAAAACAACATTAAAACATCCAGACATAGAGTTTAATGTTCCAGTGAGTAAATTAGAAATAAAAGCGCTAATTAAAAAAGCATTAAAAGATATATGGCAAAGTAAATGGGATGGTGAGAATAAAGGACGGCATTTATATAATATTCAAAAAATAGTTGGAAATGAGAGGAGAATTTTTGTGAATAGAAAGGAAGACAGCATAATATCTTGTCTTAGAATTGGACACACTGCACTTAATCAATCATTATTTATAATAGGAAAACATGAGTCTGGACTTTGTGTTAAATGTGATCTTCCTGAAACAGTTGAACATATTTTAATGAAATGTAAAGGATATGACAACGAAAGAGTACAATTTACAGAAGCACTTCATATAGGAATTAATCAGATCTCACTTCAGAAATTGTTAAATAAAGATGTGACTATAGAAATGTTTCACATTATTTAAGTGTATCAAAGATACAGAGTTAATAAACAGGATTTAAAGAATCACTAAAAAAAAATTTTTGTTTTTTTTTGTTTTCCTTTAACGTCATTGCTCCACACTCCATCCTAGTAGGTGGCGGTAAATGCACCTAAAGCTGGTTTGATAACCGCCATAAAACTAAGAAGAAGAAGAAGAAGAACAAAACACAACCAAAACTAGGAACAGAGTCTGACAATAATGGTGTTCAACCTCTGACCCAACATTTTTACTCATATGGAGAACACTTTTACATCTGAGGTTATCTAAGGTGGCAAAAAAATCTGAATGAGAAAATTATTAACTGTATAGACATAAAACAAAACTAATCAAACATTATGAAATAGAAAGTCTGTGACGCTCTCATTTTTTAACTGATTTTAAAAAGTTTTCTTCAGTTTTGTCTTGCTTTCCATTAAAACTATTGGAGAAAAATGAGAAAGTAAAACTTATTTTAGAGAGCATAAACCTCACCAGTATAAAATATTGTTCATAAGATCAAATCTGAACAAACTGAATTATGAATGAAGGTCTGAGCAGTAGATTGTGTAGACAGGAGGCTGTACTGTCCAGTGGCCTAAAAGTCTTATTAAAAAAGGTTGCATGGTGGCCAGAAAATGAATGAGATATTGCACTCGTCTCCCTCAGACAACCAGGGTTTCAAGACGTAACCTAAAGTTCTCAGAGCTGAGATATTTTGGTTCATTGGATATTGGAAATTTCACAGCCTCCATAAATTTAGACATCAGCAGGAACTTGCGACACACAGCAAGTGGAAAACTGTCGAATGACTCAAAAAACATTGGCTGAAGACTTTAAGCAAATAGAATGGCCCAACAGTCTTAAATTTATAGTATACGCCTAGATGATGTTAATTCAATAGGAATGCTCTTGTTTCTTTTATAGTCCCTTCTAACTACAGATCCCAGTAAACACTGAAGCCTTTCTCTATAATATGAACCGATTATCTGACTTGTCTTTGTCATCCATGGCTGATTCTGATTATGATGGTGCACTTTTACACTTAATTAAGAGATACTCACAGCCTCTGCAGTTGTGTGTATTTGGAGAAGATGTAATCATCCAAATTCCTGATCCTATTGTTCTTCAGAGACCTGTAAATTATAAAGCATCGAATTACAAACAACACAACATTACAGGTGTAGGTTATCCGAGAAAGGAAAATCCTGTAATCTTTTACTTGACTAATAATGTTGTAAAAAACAATTATTTTTATATTCCATTCCATTAGCAAAAGCCATATGATATATATGTATGAGGAACAGACCAATATGTAAGTCGTTAGTTAGTGAAAATCCTCCTCTCCACTTCGATCTTTCAAAACTCATTCCAGACTCAGATTCATGGACTACTTTGATTTTGTGAGCTCGCTTCAACCTTCAGTACTACATAGAAAAGAAAGAAAAACCTGGCCATTTTAAATATCTCCTTTGGTGTTCAAGAAAAAACGAAAAATCACAGTTTTTGAAGAATATGAGCGTCATTCAAGAGTAAATGATGAACAGAATTGCCTTTTTTTTTCGGGTGAATGATCTCTTTAAGGAGACTTTTCATACCACAAGGCTGAAACAATGTGGTTTTCCTGGATACAAATTAGAAACTACTGATATGAATTATCTAACATTCCTTTTTTTCCCCCCAAAAACATTCCCAGAATCCAAATGATAATCTCCAGAATCCTTATTCCAAAAATCATAAATTATCAATAGATACACGTTCTGCCCTGTTTATCTCAAATGATCTTCAAAGTCCAGATCAAAACAAATCAAAAGTATTATAAGCACAAATATACCCCATGCCGAACAATCTAAACATAATCAAAACCAACAAACAAAATAAAATCCTACCTTTCAAGCAGTGTGCCTAATTTTTCTTATGTCTGGTAAATGTTCAGCGCAAAGAAGCTCTTTATCTCGTTAAGCTTTATGGGTCAGTGATGAAGCACTATGTCTCACTGATGTCAAATTTGAACTCCTACAGATTAATAACCTCTCGTGGGAGCAGAGGAGTAAAGCTCTGCAGATGGATCCCAGCTCAATGTACTTACAACCAAGTCACATTGGAGGAGAGGACAGGTACGACATGCAGGTTCACGTCAACACATTCCACCTCGGTCTTAATGCAATCACAGCTTTCCGGGTACTGCTGCACAACTGTACAAGATCAATAAAAACACATACAATTATTCAATTATTATAGCAATAAATTATTATTACATCTAGTACACAAAGCTAAAAAAAACTAACTAAATAAAAAAGATTTATTGCATTATTGTTGTTCCTTCGGTTTGCCTTCTATTGTTAATTTCTGTCAGGAACACATATATTGCCAATGCAGCATTTCTATTATGTATACATGATTAATAAGGTTGATCCAACAAACATATTAGATGATTTGCATTACTGAATTTTTCATTGTTCAAATTAGTCCTGCACTGAAAAAAGTTCTTGGAAAAAAACAATTTTCCTGTCCGCTCACTCTCTTTTAAATACTACCCTTTTTAACTAAACATATTTAAATATATAAGATATAGACATTAGTATCAATTCAACTATTGTTTCCATTAAATTCCATTTTTCTTGTAGGAGTCCAAATGAAAAGAATCCCCTCACCAGGAATGTATAAATATTATATGATATATAATTATGATCTAGTTACACAGTATGAGTGACAGTACTCATGTTCTTTAATAAAATAATAATAATGTAATATTGTAAAAGAATGTTTAATTTTAATTTTTATTTTTATAACAGTTTCTATTATAACAACTTTAATGACAAATGACAACTTTAGGATCAAACATGCTAACCAGTGCTGTCAGCAAATGCAGCAGCAGTAAGCAATAATTCTACTATAGTTCATCCCTGCTCATGTGCCTTTCAGCAAATCAGTTTACAGGACAATTACAGAGCAAGTGTCACCTAATTAATATTCATAATCCCGTACAGAATGTTTATAAACGTTAATATAGTTTCCGCAATGTGAGTTGCTTTGGATACAAGCATCTGCTAAATGAATAAATGTAAATTATCAAGTCAGTATTAAGCTCCCAGTAAGTACAAAAATTTCAAGGCCAAGGGACTTTGAAAGCTAATAAATTTCCAACCCTGTGTTTCTACAAAATCATAAAACTCATGCAGATTTACAACACACTACAGTAAAAAGCAGCCAATAGGATTTCTGACTTCAAAAGCGTCCTGTAGACTACTAAACCCTAAGGCTATAAATGTATCCAATAAACTCTTAAGCCCAAAACACACTGCACGATTTAGCAATCCTATACACATTCCTGTATTTGTCAGGGATTCATCACAGTCACTTCAGTCACCATTCAGGATAATTACCCGATCACAGTCACCTGAGTACTGATCACCCGCACCTGCTGTCACCAATCAAGCCACACTACAAAAAAATACACACACATCACAGTCACTCACCGTCCGGTCTACCGTTCACTCCTATGGACTGTTCTGGACTCTCTATATGATATTCTCCTAGAAGGACTCCTGCGATCCTCCAACGACTCCTTGGAAGCTGTTCCACGATCTCCCATGAGACCGGCATCAGACACTCACCCTCAGAACTTGGATAAGAACCCTGGAATCCTTCACTCTCCTACCTTAACCTAACCCGTTCCACTCCTCCACATCCTGTATCAATAAACCATCCTGTCTTTCACTTACCCGTTGTGTCTGGCCTTGATTTGTGACAATGTCACACTGTGCGACATGGATCTAAAAAACTTGGCTATGACGTGTGTAGACTGTACTCTACCACGCACTTACTACAGAAAGAAGAATAAAACGCCATCAGCATGCGTTAGTGGTAAACAAAAAGCGCATGATAAATCACACTTTAGCAGTTGTATTTTATGTGTGCAGAAAAAAAGTGGAAATGGCGAAAGAGGAAGGGATAAGAGCTAGAGGTAAGCAGTTTTATGTTTTAGCGCCATGTCGCGTTGATTTCATAACGCATTTTTATTGGTTGGTCAGTAAACGTGGATCGTACCAGCAAACACACTGTGCGATGATCATTCTGTATCGTAGGCATTCTTTGGTTGCAAGACCGTGACAACGGCCATCTTTGAACCTCTCTCACTGTACGATATAAGAGCACCGATTAGGAGCCACGATCAAAGAAATCGCCACGATTGTTTCACGATTTCAATCTTTTGTCTGGGACAGCCGAAAACCATGCAATGTGTTTAGGGCTTTAGAGAAGCAAAAAATCTAAGTCTGGCCCTGACATGGAAGTTGCAGCAGCATTTTGAACATGTTTTTTTTTGACGAGCCTCAAGATAACATCACTCATGCTAATCTTTTCCGAAGGAAACTGGATCAAGACCGCGACACATACAGCAGTCATTAGGAAGGTCCTGTGGCTCTGCCTTTTTAATAGTGCGGTCAAAGATATCCGCCCATCCGCTATTGTCCCCTACAGAAAGCGAAAGAAAGTCTTTGTATGAGAAAGTATGCACCGTAACAATATTAAAATATCACTTTAAAGACATGAATGACTTTTGTGGTCTAAAAGAGATGTCATTTCTCCCTGCATGGGAAAATGTATTACATCAATGTTGAATAACCATCACCTCCTAATGTATTTCAAAGTGGAATCAATGTTGATTAAAAATTTTGTTCTGTAAGTCTGAACATTACATTTTCTACATATTTTAAAAGTCAAAAAGGCTTTAGAATTGAGTACAGCTTTAAGTACATCTATTTAATTTCGGTAACACTTTATTTTAATGTGTCTTTGTTTATAATATATGATTATAATAACAATTAATTATGCATAATTACATGCAAGTAACCCTAAGTCAACCCCTAATCCTAAACCCTAACCATATAGTAAGTACATGTACTTAATTAATTTTACACAGTACTTAAATGTATAATTAATTACTCTGTATCAATGACACCTTAAAATAAAGTGTAACCAATTTTATGCAATTATCAGCAAAGTAAAAAAGACAGATAAATGTGGCCTTACCGCAGTGCTCCTCATCTGCTCCGTTCTTGCAGTCCCTGTGGCCATTGCACTGAAGGACTTGGGGCAAACACACACTCATGTTTCCACATGGGAACTGACCCAGAGGGCAACTTTCTGTCACTGCCCTGCCAGCCATCATGGATGCTGCTGGGGGTGATAAGAAGAGGGCAAAAGAAGGAAGAGAAAGAAAAGTTACAACATCTGCCAGTACAAAATGGATATTGGTAAAAAGCTCTTTCAATCACTGCAGTAATTTGTGCTTCTGTCAGTGCAAAGTAGATGACTGGAAGCCCTCCAGCAGTGTTAGATGGAAGGCATTAGCCAACAGACAAATGCGCACCAAAATACAGCAGAGTTTGATCGAGTTTGCCCTTCAATGTCAACAAAAAAGTGTATTCTTCTCCCTTTTGAAAGTTGCTAAGCATATTTATTTGATCATCTTAACCATGTACGTTGACGGCTCTAGATGCAGTAAATACAACGACATGAAAAGGGCTCACACACAGCGTGTGACAACAATACTATATTTTGTAATTGGAAAATATGACGTCTATGAAGATGGGGCTCCCTACGGCAGGCAATTATTCTTCTTTCCATTTGACGTGACAAAGAGAGGCCAGAGTACACAAACAAAACGTTCTGTACAAAGGCTCTTTCGCAATAAAAAAAAATAACTTACAGCTTCATTTTGCATAATAAATACTCTCGTTGGTGATCTTTCTTATCGGCTCTCACTAACACTCATCACAAATTGGATTTGTGATAAATTGCGAGGGTGGGTGGCTGTCCCAATGCATAGCTTTATGACAATGAAACATGGCCTTGTCTCTGACAGCCTTGTATACAAGAAATACGCTGTTATGTCTAAGGGATATTTGTCACATTGTCTGTGTCACATTGGGAGCTAGTGAATGACATGATTGTCAGAGCATATGCAGCTTAGAATAAATATGTTGTGCATTATTGGTGTATACAACAACCAGTGCTAGTTACAGCTTGTAGTGTATACAGCTTCTGTATAAGACTAACAGCTATATAACTAAAATATATGGTCTCTTACATACCATATATGGGTAGGAGATTTATTTAATTTTTTATTAAACACATTATGGAACACTTTCATATGCGTTAAAAATGTAACGAGAGTTAATAATGCAGCTATATCCACTCTTTTTGGAACAAATAAATAAATGTTTGAACTAACTGGGTTCCCTCCTTGAACCAGATGTTTACTGCTCCTAGAAACTGGTTTTGTTTTTTAATTGAATTATTTGTGAGACTTTAGAAAATGCTTAGAGCACAGGCTTTCACACATCACGTAATAAAAGAAAAAAGCTTCAAGCACAAAAACACCTTCAAGTTATCATCATGCAACCTCAGATCAGGAACATTAGTAACATTAGTCCTGGTAAAGAAAAACAACTCTGCATGGAACAATATTTTTAGCACTGGCTCAACAGTAACAATTTCTGTCTGCCAGCCTTATCAAGCCAGTAGTTCTGATTTTCATTTGCCAATATATTTACATATACTATATATTTATACTTTCTTTACTAAGACAATTTGCAATAATACCTGAAAATTATACAGGAAGCTCCAAGAAAGTCATAAATTCATGAGTACATATGCTGAAAAATGATGACATAGAGGGCAAAACATTACTCAATGGTTTGTAATTTTCTACCCATTCTTGCTGATGCTAACAAGACTATCACAAGTTATTTTTACAATTTCAAAAAACCCACATGTCAGCCAGCAAAACAATTAGATAACAGTAGACAAACACAATTCACTACAAAAATGCCACAGAAACCAAATGTTGAAGTGTGCACAGCATAAAAAAATGAGTGTGCATGATCAAAAAAAATTAAAGTGCTGACCAAACAGGGCAGGGATCTCCAACCTGCTGGAGTGCTACCATCCCACAAACTTCAGTTCCATCCCTGCTCCAACACACCTGCCTGTAATTTTCAAGTAATCCTGTACAACTTGATTAGCTGGTTTATGTGTGTTTGATTGGGGTTGGAGCTGAAATCTGCAGGATGGTAGCTCTCCAGGAGCAGGACTGAATACAAAACACAGAACAAGAGAGAGGTCACATCCAGTTATCCAGTTCGGTCCGAGCATTTTAATATGCTTTCCTACCTGCCTGTCAACGCATGTATTAGCATACCTCTGCGCACTGGGTTCGCGCAGACAGGATATGTCATCAGCGCGTTCACGCACACTGTGCAGACAGAGCGAGAATGACAGACAAACATAAACAACCCGATCTTCCTTCCTGGTATTGTAGTACTTTTAAAGATTTCTCACTGGTGAATGACACATGATGTAGCCCAGCGGTTAATCCAGTCCTCGCGCCAGCTCGTTAGAAGTGAGCTACGTGCATGAACTGTGTTCCGATCGATATGATCCCTACACAGTGTTCATCGCTCCCTACTCCCTGAGCGGGGGAAATCCGTTTAAGTTTACTTCACTTCAGAACATGGGCTGGAATTGGGAACCGCTGATGTAGCCTATTGTAGTAATGTTGTCTCTGGTCTGTGAGCGTAAATGCGTTCAGGGGGCGTGCCTTTGGACGGCAATTGCAGGGAGGGTGGGACATTCGCGTTCAGTGCTATCGGGCTAAAGTTAGCATATTCCAAGATCTCCTACTGCACCTTTAAGTCTGTGACTTCAAATAGCTAGTTTTGCCCTTCCTTGGCCAAAATTCCTATTAAATCTGTATGTGGCTATCAGGGTACATCAGCACTCGAAGTGACATATTCAAACAAACAAATTAGCTAGTTTTTTTGAAACCAATGCTAATCAGGATAATCACTGCAAATTCATGTAAGAGCCAAGTCCAGAACAATAATATTAAATGAGGACGACCAACTGGCTGGCTAAATGGTATCCAAGCAGCATGCATCCAAGGAACCTAAAGAGAAAAATAAATAAATAAATACATCTTCCTGATCAGTGGAAATAAAAAAATTTTCATTGCCTGGCTGTAAACTTAATGGTTGCCACTGGTGTGGAATGTCCTTCTGAAGTCATTTTCAAAATGTATTCAGTGTTCCTGTGAACATTAAAAAATAAATGCATAGGTAAACAGATACTCAAATCATGAAAGGTCATGGTATTTTAAATACACATGCTTCATACGGTGTGATGAATGGCTCAGCACTGACCACCTTCGAAAAAACACAGTTGTGCTGTTCAGATATTTCTAAGTGTTGTCAGGAAACAGACTTTGACTACTAATCAAAAACTGTATTGGAGCAGGTATTAATTAATCATTAAAGCTATGTGATTTTGAGATGAATCAGAAATCTGCATTCAACATGAGAAATGTGCATTTTGTCTCTAAACAAGTGAGAGAATGGAAATGCAAGTAGACTTTCAGTCAGGTCATTCTGACCATCAGCAGAAAAGGTGTTGCCATGCTATGCCTAGTTAGGGCTATACATGACTTTCTATCTTCCAGAGAAAACCCAAGTCTTTTGAAATAACATATCGAAAATTGAGCAATTCCAATCCAACACAAATAATTTTTTATTTGTGAGTGCCGCAAGGTAAAGATATAAAGTGAATGAATTAAAATTTCTGCCCATTTCTCACAGAATTAGAAGGGTTGGAAAAAAGCATGATTAGGAGTATGGATTACTGTTACGGGCCTTTTTTGTTTCTTTTTTGTCCATTTTGGAGAGTCCCTGTATGGAAAAAAAAGTATTTTGTGTTCCATGTAAAAAAATAAGCATAAATGTTTGAAACAGGCATGGGGGTGAGTAAATAATGACAGAATGCTTAGTTTGGGATGAACTGTCCCCTAAAATTGCATTTAGTTTTCCAGATGAGAATCAAGGGATTGAGCTGAGCCACAAACTTGTCACCTTCTCATTTATCTCTCTCTCCTGGCTGTAATCCCAGTAACTGGACCAGGTGGCCCAATGAGGCCTGCAAATCTGGTTTTCATGATCTCGTTAGCATGCCTTCCAGCAATGATCTGTTTCATGGTGTCTCTGAACATGTTTAAAGTTGGGATCACGCAAAAGAAAGTCTGGTCCTTCAAATCAAGAGAACAAAATAGTTTTTAAAGGTGTAATGAGAGCCAAAAGAATCCACAGGAGACGACTTTATGTTTCCGACACATTTCATCTGTTGGATTTCTACGTTTGTGGCATGGATCTTTATCGCAGGAGCCTTTTTTATGCTACAAAGAAAAAGACACATTCTTAGTCTGGAAATGCAATTATTTGCACTGTAAAACCCAGATGCACATTTTACGTCTCCCTGAAGATAAGAGATGTCTTTGGTTAAGAGGGAGCAGAGTACTTCCTATTCATCACAGTTTTTGAACTGCCACAGTAAAACTGCCGCAAAGGGATTGTAAATGTACTGTGTATCATCACCATTTTAATTTCTGCAAATATTAGTGCTCTAAATAACTGCATTGTTCCAATTTCCTGTTCATATTAATATATTTTATATATTAGCCACTGATCTCTATGGACCAACGTAACTGATCTCTTGGTTCAATTAATCCAATAGCCCAGAGTGATCGTTTCTCCTCTTCAATTTGTGTAATGTGAGAAACTGAATTACATACAGCACAGGCACCTGCGTTATGAATGATATGAATGAAACAAACAATCTTAGATAAGACACCTGTGAAAGACTCATTTATTTGAAAAGCTTCATGTTCACACACCCACACACACATATATAAACACGGCTTTGACCACTTCACCCAACAGTTATATAGCGTCAAAAATCTGTTCCATTATGTATTTCAGCAAAATGAACTGAATGAATTATGACCAAACCCATGTTGTGTCATTAACCTTTCCTTTTGAGGCCATGCCCGCCCTTTCCCCTCATACTGGACATCCGTTGATGTGTGTGCATGTCTGTGCGGAAGCCCACAGTTTCCGAAGTGCGACGGAAATATTATTGTATTGATTAGTTTTCTGTTTCAGGTATGGTACTGTATGTCCATCAATCTACACTGTAATGACGCTTGCAAACTCTGTAAGCTGTGCTGTGAATCAGTCGGTTTTCAACTAAAAGCCGGAAAAAATACATTTTCTCATTGCTGAAAGCTGGAAAACAGATGTTTTCTCATGCTCAGAGATATGCGTGTGTGAGAAAATAGCACATATGATGTTAAAAAATAAATGGCACAGTGGATGAGAACAGTGATTTATTTACAATACAGCATGGCCTCTCGTACCTTATTGCTATAGATTAGAATAATGTTATTCCTTCATATCACATGGTGAAACAATTTAGTGAGGTTTAAAATATTATAAAAAGAGAAAAACAATTATTATCTGACAGAATTTTTCATCTACATCTATAGTATCTACAGATATGCATTAGTATCAAAAAATGTTTTTTTTTTTTTTGTATTTTGTACTACGGTAATGTAATGTCAGGGAATTATTGTTGAGGACTTTATAAATGTCGACATATGCAAGTGTTTGTAATTCATTTAAGTGTATTTGCATTTAGCTTGATCGTGTTCTTAAATAATTTGACAGCTCTTGCATGAAAAAGAACATATCAGTAATTTATGCACACTACTGGAGGCTATGCACAAAAGATAATGTTACAGAAACTAATTCAAAACATGCATAGACCCAAAATAAAAGAGAAAAAGAAGAGAGCACATATATAACAATCTGACACAGATAAAGAAACCAAGTGAAACAAATGGCAATGCAGACCAGAACGATGGCTTTTTAAACTGTGGAAATGTTTTAGATCCGTGTTTACATTCGAGTTTCACACAACTTAGGTTTATGGCTTTATGGAGGGCTCACATGAGACATAGGGTCGCACATGTGACGATACCATCTGGAAAGAGGCTCATGACAATGGCAACAGGCTTTTTAAGGCAATGTTGCCAGGCAACCATTATTGGGTAACAGAAGGAGAAACTGGCTAACCAGTAGTCCTACGTCTTTATTCACTGTTTAAGCTGTAATACTGAAAATGCCTTCAAATCCAAAGCAAAATACTCAGTTCAAAATCTAGGACATATAAATGAAAACTGAGGTATAACCACTTATCTATAATAGAGAACATTATATATAGATCAAGGGGTATAAATATAATACAATATTAATGGCCATCTGCAGTGCCATAACAACACAGACACAGTCAATGAGTCTGGGTTCCTACACATGGTGGCAGGTGCTCATTTCTTAAAGCTGGCCACAGTGAAATGAACACTCCTGTCTCGAATAATCTTGATACAAATGAGGGCCACACAACACTGACAATCTGTTTATGGTATAATAGCGGGCCAAGTCATTACCCGTACACTTCAAGATTAAATCAAAAACACAAGAGCAATGTATAACCTAGCCTAGCCTACCAATAATCAGGAGTTTAATAGAGCAGGGGCCTGTGGGAAGAGAACCATTGAAGCTGACAGTCATAAATGAGTTTTCATGTACATAATGAACAACTAATTAAAGACACCCCTGTACTACTTAATTTGCAGTCAGTTTGCTGTCTACAGATCAGTCTTTGACACTGGCCGTTTGAAGTGCAGTGTCAGACAAACACCAGTGAACCATATAATATTTTGCCTTTCAGCAAAGGTACTTACAAATCCAAGACCATGGAACAAAAACCTGACACTCTTCACAATAAAAGTTCAAATTAGATCCAAAGAGACTTATTAAAAGTCTTACGTAATAGAAGGTACTTCTAGCTTCTTTGTATACAAGTTCATCAAAGATCTTTTAGAACTTTCACTTAAAGGGGTCATATGATGCGATTTCAAGATTTCCTTTCTCTTTGGAGTGTTACAAGCTGATGTGCATAGATTAAGATCCGACGTTTGCAAAGATAAAGTCTCAAAAACAAAGAGATATAACTTTAGTCAAAATTACGACTTGCCAAGCCCCCCTAAAACGGCTCGTTCTAACACGCCCCCACATATCTACCTCACTATGTGGAAATATTTGCATAATGCCACCCAAATGTTCACGCAAAGAAAGTAGGCGTGGTTTCAGTAACCGCAGTTAGTGTTGAAGCAGCCATGTCAGGGAGACGGTGCGTTTCTAGGCGAAAGCACTTTATTTGGAATTCCGAAAGTAGATGCATTTAGGAATCTTAAGATCATTAAAACCGAGCAGCAATGCATTTATGGACGGACCGTTCGGAACCTAGGAGAGGGTAAGTTCTGACTTTGCTATGACAATCTGGCGCTTCTTAATCAGCTACTGTAAGTATGTTTTGTTTTTTGTTTAAGTATTTGCTATTGACTGTTCTAATGTGGAGTTTTGCGCATTGTGTGTGTGTGCACGAGCGAGCGAGCGAGAGAGAGAGAGAGAGAAAGAGAGAGCGAGAGAGAGAGGGAGAGAGAGAGAGAGAGAGAGAGAGGGCGAGGATGAGTGCGAGCGAAGAGGGAGAGAGAGAGACAAGATTTAGCGGGGGGGAGCGACGCGATGGGAGGGGAGAGAGAGGGAGAGAGGAAAGGACGAGGAGACGAGAGAGAGAGGAAAGGAGAGGAGAGAGAGCGAGATGAGAGGAGAGCGAGAGAGGAGGGGGGGTTCACATACAAACACACACCCGCTTCATCACTGTGTCTGTCACGAGAATATGTTCCCCTTTTGGGCTTTGTCTTTACATTTATTTTGAAAGCTGTAAAGCTCGCGATTATGGTAAGGGGCGTTAAATTTCCAACAAGTGCTTGCGGTGTTCGGCCAATCACAAAGCACTAGGTCAGCTGGCCAATCAGAGCAGACCACGCTTGTCAAAGGAGGGGGCTTTGTAAAAAAACGAAGCGTTTGAGAGAGGCAGGGCATAAGAGGACCTACAATAATGTACAGTATTTGAAATAATGTGTTTTTTGAACATTAAGCATGTCAACATATTCTGTTACACCAAATACACAAAATAATGATCTTTAAAAAAGCATCACATGACCCCTTTAAAGAACCCAGAAACAAATATGCTGATCCAAAGAACCTGTAAATTATCATTAAGAAGGCTTTTGATCTCCAGAGAACCACATAACCTTAGTCAGGGTAGATGCCATATTTAACACCAATTAAATAAGGGCATGAGAGACTGATGTACAATGAATTGCACATGCGTATTGTCAAACTGTCAAAGTATTTTCTATGTTCTGTAGGCCAAACGACTGACAACCAGGCACAACCATCAGCTTGAATTTCTTTGTAAATCATTCATAAATCCATTTGTATATTTGTAAATTGCCCCACTATACTGCATTGTGACAATTTACATAGTGTAAGATGTTTTACGAATAATTAATCCTGAAATTCATTCTGATTCATAAAAAAAGCTCATTACATAGACTGCATCCCTAATTTTCATCCTTGTTCAATAAAACAAGGCATCTACCGGACTTTTATATTGCTTTGGAATGACATATTCTTCTTCTGAATAAAGCCTCTGATAAGATCCCTCTGCATTGTTTGCCTGTCCCAGCTTAATTCACCTCTTTCTAACAGCCCGTAGCTTATTTAACTCTACTTGTTTGTTTTTATTATGTCTTAATAATCAATAAATGCATTTAATTTTCGATTGCAAAATTTCACTGCAGTATTTCACTCCAGTCAATTATTCCCCCTACTACGAACACAATATTATATTGAATAGCAGTCACATTTCTGAAATGACTTTGCATATTTCATGACATAATGGAGGGATAAAAATTCATTAATATACATATGAGCATTAAGACAGTAAAATAAATTTCAAAAGAACATGAGGATATAATAATAGCAGAAATGGGATTCAACAAACATACCATCCTAACAAGATGAAAACTCTTGGGTTCTTAAACTACAAAACTAAAAGATTTATTGAACTATACAGAACTAAAATGGAAATGGGGAAAAAACACATCTAGCCTAAATAAAATATTACAATTAAATGTAATAAATTCTAGGCTAAATAAAGTAAGTTACTAAGACTCTGAAAATAAATGTAATTTACACAAAACTGAAACTACACCAGTAACGCACAGCTCTGCAAGCACTGGCTGGCCCTTTTGCTTTTTATTAATTCTTGTCACGTCCACTTAAAATACATGCTCACAGATGTCCACTGTTTATTTTTTCTTTACTTCTTGGGTTGATAAGAATGAAACTTTCAAAACCTGTAGTGTGTCTGGTTGACATCCTGTGCTTGGAACCGCAGTGCGCACTTGCCGTGAGACGAAATTCAATGTCTTTGTGCGGAATGAAGCACCTGAGTGACCAACCAACTGCGTTAAGATAGAACCTATAGCCAAACCAAAAGTGTGCAGATACGCATCGATAAAGCCACCATCCCTCACTGTGCCATATTTTGTTTTTATCTGATAGACGTTCTTCAAGTCAAAGTACGCGTGTAGTTAAACAAGTAAAATATTGTCATGCCAAAGAACAGAGTGTAGCTACTGCGAGAAGGGTCAAAAGTTCCTCAGAGGTCTGACACGAGTGTTTTTCTTCTCAGGCTAGTAAAACATAGTGAAACTGTTTTTTTCGTGAACATTGGCGGTGTAATTACACTCTAAAAAATGCTGGGTTGTTTCAACCCAACTTTGGGTCAAATATGGACTAACCCAACCGTTGGGTTTAATTTTTACATTAAATTTTTAACCCAAAAGTTGAGTTAGTCCAAATATGACCCAAAGTTGGGTTGAAATAACCCAGCATTCTTATGTAGCCTATAACAGTTAGATCTAGTGCAGCGTGAGATTTCATTATTTATTAAATGAATTCATTTAGCAATTCAACTCATATCCACTTCGAATAAATCATCAGAACAGTACATTAACATAATGACTACTAGTATTTCACGAGGCTAGCAGATCCGAGGGATGAGTGAGTAAAAGTTTGTAGGAAAATCACCGCTTGAATTTTACACTTCACATCTAAACGCAACCGGTAATGAAGTTCCAACAAAGATCTTACCTTCGGTCTCCATCCTGGAGTTTTCAATGAAAAGAAAAATGACGGTTAAATCTAGGAGAGTATTTGAAGGATATTTGAAGGATTTCATTCTGAAGCTTCAAGCGATTCTACGGGACAGTCTATTCCCAAATCACACTGTTTCCAAAGGAAGATGCGCGTTTGTCGCTTTCATGAGGGTGAACGGTAGAGCATCGCTCGGTTGGTCCAGTTTGTGTCACCCGCAGCGTTAACGGCGCTCCTGCGGACTGAGAGGACTGATGAACCTCTGCTGAAGCTGAGCTCCACATCGTTCATTGACAACTTCGTCACTGACGCGTAGTGAGGGATTATAACGTAGCCTACGTAGTAAAGCTAGAGGTCGTTGTTTTCATTTGACTCTTTCGTGAGAACGCCAATTCCTGTGATCAGTAATAAGAGATGAGATGAGAACATGAGTTTTTGGAGACACACCACATCCGCAAAAAGTTATCCGCACTAATTTGTGGAGGCATTACCAGAATACCTAACATTTAAAAAATCTTATTTTTACCGTCCCTCATGTCCATCAGTTATGAGTGTTTTGTGATTGAATGTAGGCTACGTTATTTAGTTCATATTTAGTGAATTTGTGTTATGAGGAAGAAAGAGGGTATAGTGGGGGGAAACCCTTTAATAAATTATTGTTGTTTTTTTCAGTGAAAACAAAAGTATCCAGAATAATTATCATAGTTTTAGTGACAATGACCTAAATTATAAACCAATTAGGATGTCCAGAGTTTTCATGTTATTCGATTTTTAACAAAAGTACCAAGGCGTTTAGCCCCAGGTGGGTGATAGCTATGCTCCATGGATGGGGTAAAATGCCCCCACTCTGACAAAGCAATTTGCTTTATACATTTACAGCTAAATCAGAGTAGGCCTACAGGCAGTTTTAAGCTTAAAATAACTAGGAATTGAAAAATTATAATAGCCTATTTGAAAATATTGTTAGCTGATGCTAACTGGCTAGCTAACTGATGCTATGGTAATTTTTAAATATAATAAATTTATTTTAAAAATAATATAGCTTTAGTTACCCCTGGTACAAATTGTGCCTCTGTCAGAAAAAATCCATCTCTCTGTCGTCGTCCGTACTTCCGGGGAAAAGTCTTCTAAATTAAGAAACATTTGGCAAAACATGAAAATGGAAGGAGCCGGTTACAATCTACCCCATTGCCAAGGTAGGTTGTAACACGTGCTGGGGCAAGTTGTAACAGTTAGACAAAAGAAGCGAAAACAGCAGCAGCAACAACATGCAATATGCTTCAAATACAGGTTTAATGAAACAATCTAAAAGAGCAATACTAGACAATGTCTCGTTTTCTGTGACTGACCACAGCTCAAATTTACTTTCTGTTTGACTCCGGAGTGTGTATGTGTAACTGAGTCTACTAGAACAAACGTCCTTAATGGAATTTATGCTTAATGAACACTCAGCTCCAGTGTACCTGTGTAAAGAACATGTAGGTCTAACAAAAAAACACTGTGTTTGTGTCAGTGTGTGTGAATATTCTCAGTCAGAGTCACAAAGGTTACAAATGAATGTTGTTAACCCTGAGTGTAGACTTGGTGGGTCCAGAAAGTGCATAGAGCACATTTTATACAGTTCCTTTGGCGTTTAGCTGCCAAATGTCCCCATATAGACAACACGAAGGCTGTCTGTGGCTTTTCTTGCAACTGTTCTGAATGTCCTGCCCTTCTTTAAAATATAATCAGTTATTTTTATGAAACACTGGCAAAGTACACCTCTGTCTTTCTTTTCCACTGTCAAAAAGAAACTGTTCTCAGATGTATGTAAGGGCAAGTTTTAAAAACATGTTGCAACTTAACCCACCCCTGTCAGCCATTGTTTAGCTAGCCATATTAGCTTAATGGTTTGAAATTAGCAACTTGAAAATACATCACATGTTACCTGAGAATCTACAGTCTTCAATCTTGCGTTGCAGTGCGTGCCCACGCACAAGTGCATATCCTTTTGAGATATCAATTATAATCAATTTTAATAAAACACAAGACTACATTATATAACTCTAACAGTAGGCTATTTAATATCTGTTGTTCTCCGGCTGTCAGTCAGAATGACTGTTCTTGCGTGAACATAGGTCAACCCAAGCCAATTTATTATTCTTTCCTTTTTGTCTTAGTGTTTAAAATATGTATTTTGAAACAAATTAATTAATTTCTTAATTAAACAAACAGACTTACTGGGTGAGCAGGGTAGGCTATGACCGCTGTCATGTCATACCCTGCCATGCCCAGCTGATGCAAAGAATAGAATTTATATCTACACAGAAGAAAGCCCTGTCTAGACTCTGCCCCGGTACGAGTTGTGTCGAGCTATTCATTTGACTGTTTGTTTGATGAAAAAGACTAAATGTAGTTGCAATAAATGTGTTAAGAATCAATACAACTGCAGCAGCAGTGGACTTTTATTCTGCTGCGTGATACTGCGGAAGTACTGATGAAGGCACGGTTTGATCTTCGGCTGACCAATCAGCAGAAATTGGCGTTTAATTCCCGCCCACGTGTAGAAATCAAATATTCAAGCTGTTTATTTATTTTTCCACCCATGAACGAAAAACGAAAATTTAAGCTGAATTCTTGTTTCTCGTTTTTTGGAGAAAAACGAAAAAACAAAAAAGGAGCCGTTTTCTAATTTTTCTACTTTCAATATTAAATCAACAAACGAAGATGCGAATGCTACAGCGGATCAAAAAGGAAGGAAGAGCGTCCTGAATACCCCCTGGATCCTGTCATGTTTTAGTTGGTTTCCCAACCGGGTCACAAACATAACATTCCAAATAAAACCACTGGGTTACATTAGCTTTATCGAGTTATTTAAAACATTTTTAGGTTATTTTTAGTTAGAGGTCTCACGGCGAAAATTTAAATAGTAATCAAGTTGTTTGTAGTCAGGATTTACTCTTTATTTATTTTTTACATGTTGGAGAAGGGAAGCTGTGGTTACAGAAGCCATCTAGTCAACACTGGATGATGTAGCCTGTGCAGGAATTAATTAATGCCCACTGGGGTTACAGAGCCAACAAGAGGTCAACCAATTGATCCCCTATGGAGTGCAAATCAGATAACACACCTGGTGATTGCCTGCCAGACAATGTTCCTTTATCATTGATAATAAATAGTCTGTGTGCTCTTTGAGATAAAAAAAGTAATTGGTCACATGGATTTTAGGTGACTAAATCAAAAATTGGCATAACTGAAACTGAGAACCATGAACAAAGCACCAGCCAATCCAGAGATGAATGGAAATGCTAACGGATTCTAAAAGCTTCTAGATGTTATAGACCTAAAATTACTGAAGCCTCATCAAAAGACTGACACTCACAGGTTTAATTACATCTAATATTTTGAAATAATTAGTAAATGGGATCATTAGACTTCACTTTTCATATGATGCATGGCTTTTAACATAACTTCACCATCTACTGCATGATGACGGGTTTTGAACTATTTTGTGTGTTTCCAATATAGCTTAGAAATGCTGCAATGCGTATATGTCACAAGATATGACACATGATACAATGGGACAGTTTCTTTTATTTTGAATGATATACTTTCTTTTTTGTCCTCTGTTCAGAACCTTATTATAGGATAAAAAAACACAAAACAACACAATACCCAACCCATCATAACAAAATTTTGATGTAAGGCTTGAAACACATTTTATAACAGACAGCGTGTGCTATACTTTGGCTAGAAAGATTCAAATAACATTGTGTTGTAGAAAACAAATGTTGAAAATTACAGATCATAGTTTATTTAGTTATTATTTGTTCTATTTAAAGAATTAATGTGAATAAACCTGGGCCGTGAGTTCATAGTAATGAATGTGCTTCAAGACACCGGAAAATGATTAGCAAACAGTATCTAGGTGCCTATAGATTTTTAAAAGTTAGTGCTTCCCAAGTTAAATACATTTTAACTTCTATAGCTTAACCAAAGAATGCCAGTTCTATGTAACTCCGGGATGTCCACAAAATAAAATTCTGTCTATACGGAAAATACTGTATAAAGAGAAAGCGATTAAACTCTTATCACTCAGAATCATAAAACATACTTTTTATTCTGGTTGTTCTTAAGCCTAAACTTTCTGCAAACATTTACAGTGATCTTTACCTCCTCTTTTAATTCTAAATATTAAAGAAGAATGAAAACAAAAGAATTGGAAGTCACCTCAGCTCCTCTGTAACTCTTATTAGCATATGAACTGAAAGAAACCAAATTAACATTCACAGAGGACCGGACCACAGCAACTGTAATGGATTATCACCATGCACGTTCACAAATAAATGTTATTCATGATTCAGCAGCTGGAAAGGTAATCTCACCAGGGTTCAATAAAAATGGAGAGAAAGGATGGATGAGGTGAAGTGAGAGAGGCAGCATTGTTCTGGGTATGTGAAAATGTCTCTCGCTGTGCAAACAAGAGGACAATCGCCCTCTTTCCGTCTTTTCATTGGCATTGTTCATTGAGCAGGATTCATGCTCTGCTTTAATGAATCACTGTGACAGCGTCGTTCTCAATGCCTATTGCTGATCTGGCAGAATTGTTGGTGGCAATAGCCTGTGGAGAATCACTGAACTCCGTAAAGTACAGATCGAGAAGTGGTTATCTCTACTCCCAACAGAAATTAAAAGGCTTTGCTCATCCAAACTGTTTCCCGTAACACTCATTATCTGGCAGCCTGCCTCAGAGAACAGCAGAAGGTTGTTGTCTCAGAAGTCCATCACCTGTCGCTACTCAGACAATTAAATGTGGAAGCTGTATGACTGTGGGACTTTTACTAGCTTTTTCCTCTCAGAATAACCCAAATGTTGAATCTTTACAGTGAAATAGACAGAATGCCTGCAAGAAATACCTTTTTTTCCTTCGCAGGTCAACCGTTTGGTTTACTATGTGCTCTTTAAGTATCACACACAGACCCAAGAAAATCTCTTTTTTTGTTTTAACCTCACGCTCACACTGAAAATGCATAATTTACTCATCCTCATGTCATTCCAAACCTGTCGAGTGGAACACATTAGAAGCTACATTAAAGAATGATTCAACTGTTATTATCCACAGAATGGCAATTAGACCCCAATGACTTTCACTGTGGGGACCAAAAAAGCTTGATCAAAATATGTGTGTGTGTGTGTGTTCTGCAAAAGAAAAGGAATTACATGACAGTGAGTAAATGATGATAGAGAGTCCCATAACACACAAAAAAAGCTGTTTTGCAATGCAATATTTTGTCTTACCTTAGCTCTTTGTCTCTGAAAGTATCAGTAAAAGTAAAAAACAAGTTTTTGACTCACTGCTTCATCTTTCAAGGTTTCAAAATGTTCTTTCACAGGATAAAAATATCTGTAGTTCAGTAGCTCATAAAGCATCAAGACGACAACACTAGCACAACCCGTTTTTAAAATGTGCACTGCAGGAAACTGCGTATGAATGCAGCATTCATCAAGAAAACCAAAACATTTAGAGGTTGACAATATCCTTTAATATTTCAACTGAGACAATGAGACAGTGTGTCCTCTATAGCAAAGTCAAGAATTCAATCATTCAAACTCAATACAGTGAGTTGCAAAGTAGTCTTGTTATTTGGCACAGGATAAGGCAAAACAATTTTCTAAACTTCTTTTAGTATCTTGAACAAGACCTCACTCCCCTGAGCCTTTAATAGAGCTGAAGCGCCTTTGGTTATGTCACTGCTCTCTCATGCACTCGTGCACTGAATGTTAAGGTTAAGGTTAAGAAGCACAGTCAGTCTGAATCACCATCTCTCTCACTCTGAGGCCATTCAATCTTCTGGTAAGATATAAATCAAACAAGAAAGGATGCAATCTAAATGTGACATCAGAAGGTTTTTTATGGTAGCCACAATCACAAATAATCCAGTTTGGAAATGAAAGCTAACGGCAGTCATGCTAAAACAAATAAAGGAAATTTTGTCAAAAGATTTGGCTTATCTTTAGAGAAGTGCATGTAGTCATATGGAAAGCCTGTAGAATTTAGGGTTCTTATTTCCCACTTTTTCAAATCTGTAACTGTCAAAACCACGACATTATTGATTTTCTGGAGCTTAACCTTCCAACTACACAAACTATCAACACATTCTCAACGATTTCATCTTAAAATATCTAAAAGATCCATATTGTTTTTAAATTATTTAAAAAAAAAAATTTTAACAAAGCACTGGCTCGCACTGGCCCGACAGCGGAAAAGCAGTTATTGTTTTGCTTATACCATTTTTGGCCTTCAGAAACATAATTGCTTTTCTCAAACAAATGGAAGAGACATTTTGTAACTCTAAACTCAGTTGTGTATTTCTACCAAGATGTTGTCACAGGACACCACACCGCAGCTGCAGAAAGAAACTTCACTCAAAATTACCACTAATGTTGCCGTCATCATTGGCATTCATAGAGGACGGAGATTGTCCTGAACTGGTCTTCATTCCATGTGTTTTGTGTTTTATTTCTTATGTTTTACCCTGATGCATGTTTGTACGTGTATTCAGCTTAATGTCATTTCTGCTACAATTTCCCATGTCAATAATTAATAAATAACAGTCCTAATTTACACAGCTTGCTGTTTTTTTTTTTTAAATAAAAAAAAATACTAATGCTAATAGAGGCGATACACCAAATTATAAGAAAACGCAGACACAGGGGTAAAAACAATATGAATAAATCACACACACACATACATATATTTCTTTATGACACTATGGAAACTTATAGAGTTCTGCTATTGTTACAAGCCAAATAATCCAAATTTGGTATTGTTTAGAAGTCTGGAACTGTTTTCTGTGCCAAGCATCCAAACTTTGACCCATGTAAAAAAAAAAATGAAAAAAATGCCATAATATTTTTCAGAAACGATCAGCCAGGATTGAGCTGGCATTGCACTTGAAAAGATTTTATCAATTCATTGTCATTGGTTGAGTCAGTTCTAGTGAACAGTGCACTGCATTGATAGCTCTTTAGCTGGCTAACTCAATAAAAGTTTCCATTAAAGACTCCTGATGTGATTTTCACCTTCGTCAATCCTAAACCTTTTCATAGCATCTCATTTAGCAGCATTTATTATGTCCTAACGAAGTACATTAGCCTATGCATTAAGGCCTGCTTCACAGAACCTGTGTGCTTTAGCATCATCAATCAGGTCCATCCTGCTCTTTAACTTGTGCTGTGTTTGAGCACAGAAGGCAAAAGTAATACACCAATGGCCAAATAAAAAGCCATTACATCCTTCATTTCAGCCAAGCTGTTATTTCTTGCATATAACTGATAGTGATTTTTCTCCTCATTAAAGCCTTGGCTTATTAACGACAGCTCAAAATGGCTGAGAAAACGTGGCAGGGACTTAAGGACAAGGCAAGAACTAAATTGGCATCTCGACCATAAAACTACAAAAGAGCCAGGGTGCTCTTCAGCTATCTGCAATGACACTGGAGCAAGAAAGCACCTTTTTCTTTTTCTTTTTTTGAAAGAATCATGAGCATTACTTTAAGCACTGGCATAAGCGCCCCACTTACAATGAAGGTCATACCTGAGGAAATCACTTTTTTAGACCTTCATTTAAGCTTGCACATGCTATTTCTGAGATAACAGAGCAGCCGGGCAGGAGCATCTGTGCATTTGTTCTAAAAGTCTAAAATCATTTACTAATATATCACCTGCGATGTGACATCATGCCGGCTGAGAACCATCACCAAGGACATTAAAATTAATTAAATGATTAATTTAAAGCCAAGCAACTGCTTTGATGTCAAGCCTCCAAGCAGAGGAGGATGGGATTCCACCCACATCCAAAGCCAAAAATCAGTATGAGATGGTTGGCATCCCTGAAGTACAAGGATTGTAATTTGTAAACCATTCTAGACCTAATGAGGTTTTGAATAACTGCTGCAGCTCTGATTGACTCATTGTTGTCTGCCTTTTCGAGATGTTCTTTTAAAATATACAAAGTCAGCAGAGAATCTGCCGATTTAAGATGGATTTAACTTGGGTATTGATCTGTGTCTGATAATGGACCCACTGAAGAACAAGTAGAGAAATTTTACATTTGTTCCCTCTTTTGGGAGTAAATATTCAATATCTTGTAGAGACAAAATTACTTAGATTTAAAGATAGCACAGAGCCATGTGATATATCTAAAGCATTTAAATCCTGTATAGTAGTGTGTTTATTTTTTGTAATTTTTTGTAAATGGCAAGTTCACATAAACCTACATAAGCACAGAGCACTACAATAATGATAGCATCGCTTCATTGGTCACGGTTTAACTAGAGCATTACATATTTTTTGAAAAAACTTCTAAGAATTCATTTTAAACATATTAGTCCAAAAATATATATAAAACACCCCAAAGGATGACAAAACTTTATGTGCTCCGCTTCCATCAAGTTTAATCAAACATATGGTCATTTAGCAAATTTAAAAGGCATTGGACTCAAATAAAAGCACATGAAAAAATTTGCTATTTTCAACTGATTTATTTAAGAGAAGTTAAAACAGCTGAATCCTAAGGCTTTCTATTCATGAGAGTACTTTTTTTGCTTTGCATGGAGCATGGAAAATTACAGTATTATATAGAGCAACAAGAGAGAAACACAAAAATCTTGAAAAACTTTGAAAACAGGCAAAACCCTGAAGAGCCATTTGAATTAAATCAGCAAGTCTCTCAGCAAGAGTGCAGTTCTGTGAGTTTTTCCTTGTTAAAAATGTTGTCATCATTCGTACAACGGAAACTGAGTTCAGCACTCTTGCTGTGAGGTACTTCACACATATAAGCTCAAATCCTGCATGATGCCCAAAAAACATCCTAGTTTCTTTAAGCTTCTTTCCCTGGCTCAACTGATGCACCGTATCAGCAGTAAACAAAATAATCAATTTCCAGAACAGAAATGCTATAATACATACATTTAAATCTCTTAGTCTTGTAGATTTCAAGACTAGGTGGATGTATGTACACATCATCTAGCATTGGTTACAACAATGTAAAAGGATTTTCTAGTTTCAAAAGAAGAGAAAGAATAGGCATCTCAGTCAAGTAAATGGAGATTTGCCAGGGTAAATAATTGTGCTTCTAAAAAGTGTGTAGAACAGATTTTTTTTAGTGTAGAAATACGTATAACATTTCACACTTATTTTCTTCAGCATTAAGCCATTAAAAGGTTTAGCAAACTTTAGCACAGTTTTTCTAATTTTTTTTCTGATAAGGTGATAGTTCATTTATTTTATTGTTCATTCAAAATAATTACATCTAATTCAAAAAAGTTTGATAAATGAATACAAATTACAAAGTTTAAAATAAAATGTAATAATAAATCAAATTAATACAAGTAAAATAAAACAAAAACCATTTTTTTTTTAAATTTGAAATACACAGTGAATCTATTTTCAGATTTTCAGTGAATTCACGCGTGCGTTTAGGGTGCGGCAGGTCACCTATCAAGCTTGCATCAGGCTGACGCTCACGGATCCCAGCTACCTACTGTGAATCACACCTATCTAAGCATTCATAGAAGGTCGCTCAGTATTCATCAGCGTTTCGCGGTCCGCACTTGCTACAATAGGCTAGTACCCCAAGCCCTCCCCACTCCTCCCTGTCAGTCAGGATTCAGCTTTCTGATTCTCCTTTGAATCAGACTAATCCTAAAATGTGTACATAAAATTATTGAACTTAACGATATCTGCATACATTTATGTTGGTTCTGTTCTGTTCTGTTCACCCTGGGAGGGTTATCACTGCTCTCCCTGCTCTCATCCATGCTAGGCTGAACAGAACAGAACCGAACCATACCGCCAGTCCAAACTGTATGCTAATTGTCAAACATCTTTAACAATAGTGGTCCTGACAGAACAATTATTAGAGCATCTAGTCTCCGGTCATTCACATGAGGAGTACAACTTGTGCTGTACAAGTTAGTTGATGCACAGGATACGCTTCAAATCAGTCATTTTGCTTCAGCTGCTGCATTTGGGCGCTGCCTGAGACAGAAGACTTATCACAGAGGATTTTGGAAGGGAGCTGAAGTCTCCACTCCAGAGCTTGTTAGTAGTCCAAGAGGGAAATACATCATGTTTAAAGTATAATAAATTTTATCCCATTTCTAAATAGAAAAAATTTAGAGAAATAATAAATGTGCCTTTAGGGTCTTTAAGCATTTAACGAGATGTTTTCTGTTTCTAGTTGTTCTCCATAATGTCCATGGGACTTTAAAAGTTCACAAAATTTTTCTCTTTATTGTTCTAGTGTTGCTATTTTTTCATTGCCCAGTCTTTCTGCTGTCAATAAGCTAACACTGAAAAAGACAATGAGGACTATTCTTTACGTTAAGAAATTCACCATGACCAGCCAAATTATGATCTCTGCGCTAAGATGTCTCATTCATCCCAAGTGGAAAGTTCAGGATTAGCCTTAACATGCCTGAGTAGGCTCTGGGAAGAAACTCTATGCTGTCCTCCAACAGCTTAGTCTGTGATGTATTCCTACACAAAGAATGTCTTTCTATGAAAGATAGAAAATAAACAAATAAACAAATACATAAATTAATAAAAGCACAAGTGAATAGAAAATCTCCTCATAAAAGTGTTTTTCTTACATTTAGACTGTAATCGTCCTTTAGTTTAATACTGGAAAATCTAAATCATCGGATTGAGAAGCATGACCTAAAAAACAGGTGTTAAACTGCCATTTTTTTTCTGACGTCTATCCAAGAGTTCAGAATAAGGAAGTAATTAAGGTGAACATGTTGAAAGCACAGAATTAGAAACACTGATTCATTATACCTGGGATAAATGACGAGTCCTGTTTACAGGGTTTCTGCAGGTTTTATGATGGTAAATTGAAGACTTTTTAAAAGTCTTAACCACTTACTTAAAATGTAAGGAATAAACTGAACAACACATCAGTATGCTCTCAAAATGTAATCTCTATGGACACACAATTATTTAGTGACACTTCAAAGCATAAACATGCAGCTTCTAACCAATCTACATTAATTTTCATTCATTTTACAAAAAATATGTTCTCAAATATCTATGTTCCCAACCACTAGATTATAGCAATAACCTTAACCATAATAATGGTTTTAAAAAGTAATGGTTCTTCCTATGTAATTTGTTTTATTTTTCCAGCAAATGTTGTAAATCTTAATCAATATGAAAATTTAAAATGAAAGCAAACTCAGAAAACCCCGCCAAAACTCAGAAAATAAGACTCATATCTTTATTGTGCATATCAGTAAATTATCTTGTTTTATCCATTTAATATTTGTATTGAAAACAAGCAAATAATACTTAGAAGGTTTATATATTATATGATGGCAGTGCATGCACTATTTAATGCGACTTAATGAATTTAGGAGTTTTTTGCTCAATTTAAGACCATATTTAGCCTTTATTAGTTAATTGATGTATTATTTGAGCATGCCTTTAATACTTTCCCTATCCCATCTTAACCTGTAGAACATCTCTAAGAAAGCCATTGGCTTTTTTTCCTCCCAAAAGTGTTTCTGCAGAAAAACATGAGTTTTTGGGGCAGGACACTTGTACCAACTGAAGACACGAGTGAAGATCATAATATTCATTTTATATAATATAATATTTATATATATAATATTATATATATCTATATATAGATATATATATATCGCGTATAATTTATATATATACTATATCTTATAAGATATATATAAAAAAAAAAAAAAGAAAATATACTCGGTGCTTCTCAATTCCAGTCCTCACGACAACCCTAGACTGTTCACCTGTTTTTAGTTAATTATCTTATTAGTCCCTCTCTTGCTTTGGTATAAGTATTCCCCATTTCTGTTTTGTCCCTGCTGGTTATTGTTGTTGCTTTGGTCTCTGTTGCAAGTTGGATTACCTGTCTTCCTGTGGATTTATATTAAAAGTCTTCTGAACTGTGTTCTTCAACGTGCGCATTATATCACTCTTATGCAAGTGTGACAAGTGTATTCCAGGGAATTATTCATGGTTTATATCGTAAATTAAATCTGGAGAGTAGACCACAAATGCTTGTCTTTTTTCACTTACTTACAGTAGAATACAAAGAAAACATGAAAATAATCAGGAGGAAAATAATGCAGTGGGCTGAAAAGAGCTATTCCATAGACATTGTTATATCACATCACATTAATTTACCAAATGTAACGTTATTCTCCGGACTTCTGAAAATAGAAAATTATTGAAAATTTACAATCCGTAAATTATCGTCCCATTTCGAATCTGCCAGTTTTTTTCAAAAATTCTTGAAAAGATTGTTGCTCCCTAGCTCCGTAGTCATCTTTCTAGTAATAGTTTATATGAGCAGTTGCAATCAGGGTTTCATTCCGATCACAGTGTCGAGACTGCACTTGTAAAGATATCCACTGATTTATTACCAGCTGCTGATTCTGGACATTTATCAATACTTATACTTCTTGATCTTAATGCAGCATTTGATACTGTTTCACACTCCATCCTCTTAAACAGATTGGAATCTATTGGAATTACTGGTACGGCTTTGCTGGTTTCGTTCCTATCTCACAGACCGCATTCAATTTGCACAACTCAGACAGTTTAAATCAAAATCTACTTATGTAGTCACTGGTGTTCCACAGGGTTCTGTCTTGGGACCTTTTCTGTTTTTTATCTACCTTTTACCAACTGGCATCATTTTTAGGAAATATGGTATTCATTTCCACTGTTATGCTGATGACACCCAACTTTATCTGTCTTCTAAACCCTCCTCAAAGTTTCCTCCTTCTGCTCTTGTCGAGTGACTTGGTTTTCAAGTAATTTTCTCAAATTAAATAGTAGTAAAACAAAAATTATTCTCATTGGTACAAAACCCACAATAAATAAGTTAAACATTTCCTCTGTGATAATAGACAATTGCCCTGTTCCTCTGTCTAATCAGGTTAAAAGTTTGGGTGTCATCTTCCATAAAACTGTATCTTTTGAAACTCATATTAACAGTGTTACTCGTTCTGCATTCTTTCACATTAGGAATATCAATCGTCTGCGTTCTGTCCTTTCACTGAAGAGTACTGCTACTCTTGTGCATGCTCTTGTAACATCACAAATCGACTATTGTAATGCTTTGTTTTATGGGCTTATTTCCAAATCACTTCACAGACTACAGTTGGTACAAAATGCCACTGCTCTCTGAGTTATTACCAAAACTTCCATCTCTGAACACATCTCTCCTGTTTTACAAAGTTTGCATTGGCACTAGGCCTGGGTGATAAAACAGTATTACTATTTACTGATTGATGTGGCTCAGTTGTAGAGCATTGCGTTAGCAGTGCAAAAGGTCATGGGTTCAATTCCCAAGGAACACACATACTGGTAAAAAAATGTATAGCCTGAATGCACTGTTAGTCGCTTAAGCGTCTGCTAAATGCATAAATTAAATTATAGTGCACGATAGAGCTGTGCGATGGTGATGCAACATGCACCACATCTGAAATGAGTGCTGTGCCAGCCTTGATTAGGTTAAAACCGAAACCAAGCCATTCACACAGAAGGCATATTCAACGCATTTTAGACGGACAAATATGACTGCTGCACTCGCGTCTCACACAATAGATGTTGCCATGCAAAGTTAAAACAGTTTAAACTTTTAGAAAACACGTTGCGAATTTGTGGAGGTTGTTTTTAAATGCAATCTGCGTGATGGGCGATTTGGCTCTTTGTATTAAGCAATGCATAAATACATGATACTATTTTGTTCATAATTGTTTATGCAATTTACGAAAGTTATATTTGATTTATATGAGTTAATTTAGACGTAATGCACGTTTTTTTAGAGACAGTTACTTTCTTGCGTTGACAATTTAAATGCGCTGAATTATTTTGCTCATTGCACCCTCCTGTGGCCTCGGGAGACGAGACAAAAGTTTTTTTAAAACCTATTTAATCTGCATATAAACATTAGAAATTAGATATTTGTTTAATTTTTTTTGTGTTTGACTGTTAAAACAAAAAATTATTTGTTGTTCGTCTCAATAAATTGAGTTATTTTAAAAATACAGTGGTTAAATGTAAATTTTTTTTTTTCTATTGCTCTTTGTTTAAAAAAGGTTATAAAAAATGTCAATAATTATCAATACCAAACGATATGAAACATTATATAGTCGATAATTTTTTTTGCTATATCGCCCAGCCCTAATTGCACCACCCCGTTCAATCCTTAATTTTTACAATTTCTTTTTTTAAAAAAAGCACTCAACAATGTGGCTCTTCTAGCTCTTGATCCGCGTCATATACACACGCCGTCTCACATTTAGATCGCCGTCTGCCTACTCTAGCTCTCCCACACTCTGACACTTCCAGGTGTCCGAGCGTTTTGGTTATAGCGGCCCACTTTTATGGAACCAAACTTCCTGTGGAAGTTGCAATAGTTCAAGTCTTCCGTCTTTAAATCTGTCCTGAAAACGTATTTGTTTAGCAGGCTTTTATGTGATTTTATTCTGTTTGTTTGTATGGCTTTTATTGGTTATTTATTGTTTCACCCTGTTTTATGACATTTGTAAGTGTCCTGAGTCCCATGAAATCAAAATATCAATGTGATGTAGAATAAATGTAAATGTAGAATAATACTCCGAATCATCAAAAATGAAGGATGGATTAGTTGTAGCGCCCTTTATGATTTTAAAAAAACAATTATTTGTTTGCAGTCTTTCTGAATGGAGTTCCCAAAATCCATGCCTCCCATAATTTAAAACGCATTAAGGCTCATTGGGAAAAAGGTGATATGTTACATTCAAAGGGGATTAAAGTGCACGAGACGTGAATTTATATTGTTTTTATTTACAGAGGTATATTATGTCAAACTTCAGACATCTTGAGTTAGTCAATTTCGTCTGTGTGAAGATGCTGCCGGTGTTCTGACGATTTGTGCTACCAGCTCAGATTGTGCTACCTCCCATTAAAACAGATGGTAGCATAACTCGATAGCAAAAAGTGCTACCTATCAGATTATTGCTTCCAGCATAATATTAATAAGGTGTGAGGCTTTATTAACATGTACACCTACCCCAACCCTAAACCTACCCTTACCGTAGGATAAATACAGTGTTGGTAGCAAAATCTGATAGGTAGCATAAATACCAGTGTTGGAGCAACCTGATAGGTACATTAATACAGTGTTTGGTAACAATAATCTGAAAGAGGGTAGCATTAAATACATTTTATTGTAGCATATCTTATAGGTACATTAAATACAGTGTTGGTTCATAATCTATAGTCTTATATTTGTCAGAACACCGGGCGTGGCGTTAGCGCAGTCAGCGCATGACTGGACATTGCGAACTGCAAATGCCTAAATCACTCTGCCTTTAAGCCCATGCATAGAGAGCAATAGTGACATACAGTATCACATTGTAAATGCTACACATATAATATCTCAGTTTCCTTTGTTGTGCACAAAAATGATTCATTATTTACTGTGCGATTTACCTCTCATAAGAAAATAACAAATTGTAAGCTTCTTTTAAATGATCAAAATTCGACGCAATCCCGCGGTAGAATACAAAATGCTCTAATGTATACATGAACATCTAAACCCCCAACGTACCTTCATAACAGCACATCCTGATCTTGAATTTGAAGTTTCGTATCTTAAGGTCAATAGACCATGATCGCAACCCGCTTTCTGAACACAATACTCAAGAAAAAAATTGTGTGGGACTTTATCAGACTTGATATGATGTTTAGCATACCTGAACCAAAGAATCTTAAGTAATAAGGAATGCGTTTAACAAAATATATTGGTTAATTTCAATGCATGGTTATTTAAATGCTTCAAGAGTATCACATTTATTAAATTAATACCACACATCCATAAGCTCCATCTACAGCTCCTCCTGTCTTTTTGAGTGATTGCGGTCACCTCACAGCTTTGAGAATTGGGCCTCTGTCTCCAAAGCTCTTTAACCTTACATTCTGTCATGACCACTATCGTCAAAATGATAGATAGTTAGCATAAAGTTTGGTTTGGCGTTATGGTTCTGTTCTGGGCAAAAAACTTCCTGCTCATTCATGCAGCCTGTCATGAATGAGCAGGTAGAGCAGCAATAATAACCCCCCTAGGTTTAACAGAACAGAACAAGGCAGATATCATTAACGTACTTAATGATATTTAAGTGTAACAACATTATTATTCAAGATAAAAGGAGTCTGATTAGCAAGGAATATAAGAAAGCCAAGTCCTGACTGTGGCGAAAAGAGGAGCTGGGGATGGAGGAGGGGGGTAATTTGACTCCTGACAAGCTTGAAAGCTGCTGAATAACCAAGAAAGACACTGGAATCACTGATGCATCTTGACTCACGTGAACCTGCCAGAACTACGCAAGCTTAATTGTGGACGAGCCTTTGGTCAGAGTGAGACGCTGTGCACACCAGCGGTTTCACAAGCCATAAAACCTAATTGTGACCCAGATATTCCCAATGTTATTCTGAACCATTATCGTAACGAACCTTGTCAGGACATTTAGTTTACCCTCAATTGTTTTAAACCCCTTTATTTTCTTTGTGGGGAAAAAAAGGAGTGCTACAAAAAAAAAAACTATTCCTAAAGCTGCTTTTCAACGACAACAAGAAAGTTAAAGGTAGTCACGTTAAAAAGTAATGGGGTCAGTAAGGTTACAGTTTTTGAAGAAAATTTTAATACTTTTAATCAAGCCAGTAGGCTTCATTGTTCAAAAGCGCCATGAAGACCTTTATGTACAGGCAAAAAACTATTTCAATAAATGCTGTACTATCTTTTGAACTTCTATTCATCACAGGACTGAAAAATTGTATCTCAGAAGCACAACATTTTCAGGTTTGGATAATCAGAAATGTTTTCCTGAGCCCAATCGGCATTTTTGAATCATTTCTGAAGGATCATGTGACACTGAGATTGGGGTAAAGGCATCTGAAAATTCAGCTTTGAATAAATTACATTTAAAAGTATATTAAAGCAAAACAGTTATTGAATTAATATACGACTAATCCATATTACAGTTTTACTTAGTTTGTTCAAATAAATGCAGCCTTTGAGCATAAGAGATTTCTTTCAAAAACATCTTACCAACCCCAAATTTTTGAAAGGTAATGTATGTCTGACAAGATTTTCTATGAATAACTAAATTTCTCATATAAGCATCTATCATAAGGTTTCGAAAGACTTGGAACAAACTGTACAGATCACATTTAGAATGATTTTGTGGTGCTTTTTTGTCTTTTTTGAGCTTGATGGCCACTGGTCCCCATTTACTTTTACTGTATAAAAGAAAACCGTGTGAATATTCTTCAAAACCTCTCCTTCCCTAGAAAAACAGGTTTAGGGTTTGGAACAGCATGAGGACGAGCAACTGATTACATCATATTGGGGAAAATCTACTCCTTTAATTTACAATCAAATCCATGTAATTTAGCATTATATAGTAAATTATATATAAATGAGGTTGGCAATGCAAATCAAAAGATAAATTAACCTCTCTTCCTGTCTGTCTGTACCCTCAATTCTGCTTTGAAATAAACACAGGATTGCTCTACACATTTATACCCACAGGTTTCAGCTTATTTGTTGCTCTGCTTGGGTGCTAAATGCATCATTTACTTGTGTTTTCGTTGCTGTAGAGCAGCACAGAAGACAACATGTGAGTTGACAGTGTGCGGGTGTGTACGCTACCTGATGGAAAAGTGGGCTGTGTGTGACCGGGAGTCCCAGTGTGGTCAGACACATCCCTATCACCATGTCATCAGGGGCATCCAAACTGCGGCAGCTGCAGCCACCTGCCAAAATATTCTGCAACGCTACTCTACTGAACACCATCCTGTAAGAATATAGAAAGAATGAAATAGTTCTATGGGACATTTTTTGGTTCACGCAGACAATTCAGATACTGAATACTACGACGATTCAGGATATCTAACAATGTGACAGTCACACACCATTGTGTTTTTACACAAAGTACCTACATTGTAATGGGAAGTCACTGTCTACAAATAACAATGCTACAAGTAAACAGAAAACTATTGAGAACGGTTAGTAAGCAGCATACTGTTAGGTCACAAAGATTGCAATGCTAAACATATGAGTACAAAACTATGTATTACCACTCTTAAACCAACATCTTTCTTAACATTCTCTTAAGTGGTGTTTGCTTAAGTTGCTGTAAAAATATTAGGTTAAGTGGTTGCCAAGGGGCTATTATGCGGTTGCAACGTGGATTTGAGTGGTTTTTAGCATGTTGCTGTGTGGTTTCTAGAGTGTACTGGGTGAGGTAGAAGGCTGCTAAAGGATTCAGAGTTGTTTTAATTGTAGCTGCGTCTCATTTCGGAGGCTGCATCCTCTTGCATACGTCATCAAGGATGTCTTATTTAAGAAAAGTAACCATAATAAAATTGACTGTTATTCCTTGTGAGGTGTAAAATACTATAATTAATTTTTTACTTCGCAATTTAACGATTACTTTTCTTAAATGAGACGCTCGATAGTTGCAGCCTCAAAGGCCGAAGGTTATGGGGGTGTGCTAGTGCTTACTAGGGGTGATAAGGGGATCTGAGTGTTTTTTTAGCATGTTGCTTGGTGGTTTAGATAAATAAAGTAAACAAAAAAAAACGAATAGTGGACTATATAATAATTGCTATTAATTAGTGTTGTCAATAGATTAAAAAAAATGAATTAATCACACATTATTTTCTGAAATTAATCATGATTAATACCACCTAACATTTAATTATACTTTCATATTGCAATAATTTCACCATCAGGTATAAACAACAAGACAGTAAATTTACATATCGTTAGTAGGCATAGTTTTATAACACTGAGTGGAGGGCGAGTATAACGTACCACATATTACTGAGTATCAACGAAAATGTGTTTTTCAGGATAAAGGTTAACCATTGACTATAGCCATTCAACATTATAGTATAACTGAGAACTATCAATTTTAACATTTATTAGACTTTTTAAAAAACTAATTTAAGTGAACTTAAAACAATAATAATAAACCCATTAAAATAAATGTCATATCTAGCTACCTGTGCCCTTCAGCAAGTAAGAAATATACAGAAATTGAATAAAGTTACCAAACACTAAATTCTAAATTAAATATAAATGAAACCCACCTAAAGCTACAACAGTTATTGATGTCTTTTTTTGTTTGATGAACAGACATCACAGCAGCTGAGTTAGGTTACTTGGCTGCTATTACTTTAAGATGCTGGTTTCCGACCGCATCACAGCACAGAGACAGCACTCATTAAGATAATAAATGATATTCGCTTAAATTCTGAATCTGGCAAAATATCAGTGCTGGTACTACTAGATCTCAGTGATGCGTTTGACACTGTCGATCATAACAAACTACTAGAGAGACTGGAAAACTGGGACGGGCTTTCTGGGATGGTAATCAAATATTTCAGGTCATACTTAGAAGGGAGAGGATATTATGTGAGTATAGGAGAGCATAAATCTAAGTGGACGTCCATGACACGCAGAGTCCCACAAGGCTCAATTCTTGCACCGATCCTGTTTAGCCTGTATATGCTCCCACTAAGTCAAATAATGTGAAAGAACCAAATTGCCTATCACAGCTATGCTGATGATACCCAGATTTACCTAGCCTTATCACCAAATGAATACAGCCCCATTGACTCCCTCTGCCAATGCATTGATGAAATTAACAGTTGGATGTGCGAGAACTTTCTTCAGTTAAACAAGGAGAAAACTGAAGTCATTGCATTTGGAAACAAAGATGAAGTTCAAGGTGAATGCATACCTTGACTCTAAAGGTCAAACAACTAAAAATCAAGTCAAAAATCTTGGTGTGATTCTGGAGACAGAACTTAGTTTCAGTAGTCATGTCAAAGCTGTAAGTAAATCAGCATACTATCATCTCAAAATTGCAATAATTAGATGTTTTGTTTCCAGTCAAGGCTTGGAGAAACTTGTTCATGCTTTTATCTCCAGCAGGGTGGACTATTGTAATGGTATCCTCACCGGCCTTCCCAAGAAGACCATTAGACAGCTGCAGCTCATCCAGAACGCTGCTGCCAGAATTCTGACTAGAACCAGAAAATCTGAGCATATTAAACCAGTCCTCAGGTCCTTACACTGGCTTCCAGTTATATTTAGGATTGATGTTAAAGTACTTTTACTCGTTTATAAAACACTCAATGGCCTAGGACCTAAATACACAGCAGATATGCTCACTGAATATAAACCTAACACACCACTCAGATCATTAGGATCGAGTCAGTTAGAAATACCGAGGGTTCACACAAAACAAAGGGAATGTGCTTTTAGTTATCATGCCACACGCAGTTGGAATCAGCTTCCAGAAGAAATCAGATGTCCTAAAACATTAGCCACATTTAAATCCAGACTAAAAACTCATCTGTTTAGCTGTGCATTTATTGAAGTGAGCACTGTGCGATGTCCGAACTGAATGCACTATATTATATGTATAATCGTTCTCTTAAATTCATTTTAAACCTATTTTTTTTTTCAAAGTTTTTTTAAACATTCCTTGGTTTATTGTTGTGATTTATGGTTTTATTTATTTTATGTAAAGCAATTGAAGTACCATTGTGTATGAATGTGCTATACAAATCAACTTGCCTTGCCTTGCCTTGCCTTGCCTTGCCTTGCCGCTGATTGCCTAAGAGCGGGGGTTCAGAAAGTTGAACGAATCTGACCAGCATACGCGAACAGTGCCATTATTGTGTGGCAATTGAAGAGCAGGCGCTGTGAGAAAAAGTATAAGGTGCCGAAGGAAATTAATTTTACTGACATATGTGCCTGACAAAGTGGTTTGAGTGGATGTGAGGCATTTTTCAGAAGTGAGGTTCTAGCGTTGTTCTGATGCGTTACAAGGAGGTGCGAAAGGTATGAATGGTTTTAGGTGGTGCCGCATGCAAATCTGAGGAAAGGAAATATGAGTGTTTCTAAGTGGATCTAGGAAAGCTGGAAATTGTGAAATCACTTTCCAGACATTTTTGTTCACGTTCCTGGCTGGTGGATGATATTAACACCCCTATCAGAATGATGATCCAGACAATGTTCAAACGACTAGCGAAAACTCATCTCTTGCCAATCTGACCTCCTCTTAAACAAAAAAACCTTGCACACTTTACTTAACCCAGCCTAGCTTGACTTATTTGAACAAGCTGAAAACTTGGTTTTAAGGGGCACTCTGTGTCTATTTGCCTCGTAAAGATGAATCGCTGGAGTATTCCCCAAATTGTTAAGTCGCTCTGGATAAAAGATTGCTAAAACGCAAAAATTAAAAGTAAATGTAACTCTAAAGTAGGGCGTTAGGGGGTTACAGGTGTTTAAAGGTGGTTGCTAAAAGGGATTGAGCAGAGGCTGCACGGGTCGTTGGTAACCTACCCCAGCACTTTATTAGAACACCCAACCTGTATCCAACAGCAGACTAAATTTAAGAGCGTCACGGCCCCCGCCACGCTTGACAGTAAAGACCACACCTGACACCGCACCCCAGTAAATCTACTACCTTGATCTGGCACACAAAAATAATTTCATGTAACAAGCAATCAAAACCAACACTCGCATTTCTGCGTTTGACGGCATTTAAGTAAAAATTACTTGCAGCCCACCAGGATTTTTTAATAATTAAACAGAAAAAAAGGAGGCATGCATCCAAATTTGGCCTACGTCATTGTGAAAAAATCCAGGCTATTTGAAAAAATGGGCATACATCACACCACAGGCTGGGTGATTTAAACATTAAAGTGGTTATTCACCTGAACTCGGCAGCGTACACCAGGGCTGTTGGTCCCTCTTAGCAGCATGAAAAATACAACCCTTATCCTAAATGGTTGATATAGATATATAATAATCATATATATAATAAGTATCCATACATACAAAAAAAACCAATACAATCAGTTTGTTTAACTAAAGGAACTGTGGAGATACATTTGTGCATACAGTTTAAGATAGCATTACATTTACTTGAGATTATAACATCCATATGAAAGGGTAAAAAGAAAGATAAACAAAAATCAATAAATCATATGAAGTTAACTTCACGAAAAATATATCCTGCTGTAAATTTGAAGATGTTTTACCAGCACTGATAGTTATGATCTTTGTAGCCACACACAAAATGTTGTAGTATTAAATGCTGCCTGGAAAGTTTCATAAAATCAAACTCTGAACATAATCATGCAAATCAGTGCAATTAGGCCTGACCAGCTGCAAAATGTTATCTCTCCTGGAATATAAAACAGCATTTATACCTGTCCTATTATACAGTACAGAGACCAAAGAAGGGGACTGGGGAGAGAGTTGTCTTTATGAGTACAATGTTTCTGAAAAGCTACGATGGAACTCTGTGTGGCAACAATCAACAAAATCAATTTATTGTCATTTACAGACATCACGTGTGGGCCAAGAGACGAAGCGACTGACGGCTGTAATTATTCCCTTTTATTATTGTCTATCTGTAATTCTCTCAAACCATGGCTTGGTGGGCTCTTTTGCTGATTTGCAGGCTTTACTTTTTAAATCAAGACTGAAGGATCCAATCCCTCATAAATCTAAACTAATTAAAAGTTAAAATAAATCAAACATGCAGTCATAGGTATTTGTAAGAAGCAAAGATTTCTCTCTCTGTAAATGGCATCTAGTGTATCTTAAAGTCTAATATTAATGGCAATGAAAAAGCAGAGGTGAAGTGTGTAATTTCTGCATAATAACTATCAACTCAATGAAAAATATTATCAATAAAAAAATCATTTATTTTAAGGTTCAAGTTAGTTAATAATGTAAACTGAACTCCATAGCTCATGACAACATTTACAACTAATATTAGTTTTATTACTATTATTACTCATATTAGAATATATTGTTACATGCAAAAATTAACATTGAACAAAACTAATAAATAATAAGCTACTGGTCATTATTAGTTTGTTACCTAAAAAACCCTGACTTCACCTTTAAAGTTTGGTTAGTTATGATCAAATCACGGTCTTTATCTATTTCTGAAGAACAGGCTGACTACACCCACCTCTATCCGCATTAAATCTTTGACATGTATTAACAGCAACAAATACGTCCTCCTTTTGCACAGGGTTTCCCTATGAAGAACATAACAGATATTTAAAGCAGTTTGGTGTCTGCTACCAATCTGGGAGTTACAGTATTTGGGTCAAAATCAAAGTACCTCGTTCCAACTTTATAGTAGGACTTAGGACCTTTAAGTTATTACAGAATGTCTGTGTGTCAGCTTTGAGAGGACACTTAGTATAAGGTGGCTTATTTAGAGGAATCTGAACTTATAGGCCTTTGATTATCACTCAGAAAGAACAGCAAATGTGAAAAGCCACAAGCAGAAATTTGGCGTTCACGTTTGAAGATTGTCATTTATTAGGGCATTAGAACAGGGAAATTCAGTGACAACTGACTGTGAGATATTAATACGCCTTGACTTCCTCTTGGCAGTCTCTTCTGAACAGAACAATTTGTCATAGTTTCATTAATTCACATGGCTGAGAGCTTGTATAAATCTCTCTGAACAATTGGTGAGGTCCGTTAGCATTTATAGTACTTACACATTCAGACAAGGTGTTGACAGTCATAGCACAATCTTCTGTTGAGGACAAGCTGTGTAGCTCGGAGCAAAACTCATTCACCGCAGTCAAAGCAGGACCTCTCCCTTCCTCCCAAATGTAGAGGACAATCTGAAACATCAATAACAGAAGCAAAGCATGCCTTCTTCTAGGAATCAATGAATATTAAGGGTTGTACTTAAGAAACAAAGTGCAATTAAAACAAAGAACTAAGAACTAAGCACTCCAGAAATCAGAGCAAGAGAGTGTATCTTGTAAACAAATAGAGTCACAATAATATGAATTTAAAAAAAATATTTGCAAGGAATAATGATTAAACTGCACTGTAAAATGGCACTGTTATAATATTTTATAGTGGCTTTTTGGAACTTGACAGCTTCTGGTCACCATTTACTTCCATTGTGTGGAAAAGACCAGCATGAACATTCTGTTAAACATCTACTTTTTGTGGTCTATGGAAGAGAAGAAGTCATACGGATTTGGAAGGACATGACCAGTAAGTAAATGACAACAGGATTTTCATTTTTGGGAGAACTATTCCTTTAAGAACAAGACAGATGCCAGTCGGTAAGACCAGAGTTTTTTTTTTAGCAGACTCTTAAGAGTACTGCATCAATAGAAATCACAAAAGTAGCACTGAGAGTTCTCTCTGGAACATACAGTCTCATTTTGATCAGTGAGGGAGAGAAGTGATGGCAAGGGAAAAGGAGAGAGTGTCTTTCAATGTCACAAAACCCTTTAATAATGGCAGCTCCTCCGTAAAATCAATGAGGATTAATATATACACAGATATTCCCGTAGGCAGATGGCACATTATTTCAACAGGAGACGCCAGACACTTTGAATAGTGATGTGATACCAAAGGAGAGTATAGAGAAAGTGCATTATATAAGCTGAGAAGAGCTAAGATGATACATCTGGAAAGAGGTAAAGAGTCTATTATCTGTGTCTGGGTTATTTTGGAAAATAATATCTTTTTTAAGATGCTTTGTAGCTGATGCATTAGAGCAATTTCCATTACAAATATTCATATTTTTTGTAAAACACCAAGCACTTCCACTGCAAGATAATGAATATTTAACAAACAAACAAACAAAAAGATATCTGTAGGGCGTATGTACAGTACACTGAAATATTTTGTGATCTTTCTCACCTCATGGTGAAATCTAATTTGGGCAGCTCATAATTCACATGTTCTGCGGTTCTGGGATACCAGATCAAATAATATCTGGATTAAAAGTGCAAAGTAGCAGTTCACGGCAGAGGTACACAAGAAGCACAGAGATGAAATCTGACCACTTAGCCAGGGGGCAACTGAGGGCCCAGCCAGCCATGAAGTCAAGATAAGTGAAGCTGTAGGGGTCCTGGGAGAAAGCATAGTCGTGGATAATTGTTGGTTCATCATCATGGAGGGTCTGCCCAGAAACCACTCCTATGGAGAAAAGACACTCGGGTAAGAAACAGCACGCTTTGGATGCATGTGCAAAGTGCTGTTTCAGGCTGCTCTTTCATTAACTCAAGTCCGCAGGAGAAGGTTTTATGTATTGTGTTGTCCTATCTACTGTTTCACCAGGGAATGTTAGTTCATGGAGTAGTTCATGAAGTAAAACACTTTATTTTCAATTCACATGGCCTAAATAGCAATATCCAAGATGTTGTAGTATAACATTTTGTTTTTAATTCAGTGGCAATGATAGTCAAAAAAACTTTTTTAACAGGGAGGACAGAATAGCCAGTCCTGCTTATATAATTTCTGTGCAAGATCCAAGCAGTTGCATGTAAGATCCAAATCCGTAATGCCCTCCCATACATTTTTTGTTTACTGACATTAAGTTTGGGTCTCTTAAGGGTAAAAAAAACAGTACAGGTAACATTTCACACAATTAAGAAACAATTTATGAGAGGATAGACCCCTAATGGCTTCCTCGCAAGCTGCTTATGATGGGATATCTGAAATTAAAGTGACAGAGAATTTCATGTGCTGCGTGTCCACAAAGTGAAAAGTACATTTGGTCGAGAAAGTAAACGAGGACAACACTTTTCGGCTGCTTTCTTGGACTTTTGCACACCCAGTCTCAGTGACATGATTTATGATCAGTACCTCAACCAATGACACGCTCTCTTAGTTTTCCTGATTCAAATACAACGATTGTTGCTGTAAGAGAGCCACAGTAAACAAGGCGTGAAGTCTTGATATTACACTTTTGCAGTAACAACAGCTGAAAGACTGAAAAGTCTGCAGCTCACCTTTCTTGTCTTGAATTTGCTCAGCATCTGTAGATGGTTGTGTAAGTTCACGTTAGACTCTTCTTCCAAAAACACAAACCACCAAGATGTTTCACAGTATAATGAGGCAAGGCTGAAGACAAGAAAAACAAAAAATACATCTGCATAAAATGTGTTCAAAACAACTTTATGAATCAACACTTGTAATTCTGACATGTCGAGAGGTGGAGTACATTCTGTGTTGTGTATGTTTTTGAGTTTTACCGTGGCAGTGCCAGAGGAATGCTCCAGTTCCCATCAGAGTCTGACAGCTTGTGAAGGAGCACAACATCTGGTGAACTCTGCAATACAGCACAAAATCTGGTAGCATCTCAAATGAACGACACCCGTTTAAAGGGTTTTTGCTCAGTCTTATTCATAACTCAATGAATTCTATAGCAGGTGACATAGACTAAGGCAGAAAGTAGTTCTTCATGCAGGTGACAGAATTAAAAGCTGCCAGGTAATTTACGAATAAACATGTAAAAACAAATTTTAAAGGAACACATGATCCAAAAATGAACATTCTGTTGAAATGGAAATCAAAAGATTTTTAAATCTTCCTCCTTTAAATCCTCATATCAACCAGACTGATAAAGTTGTATACAGTAGCTGCAATTTCAAAATATTTCAATATTAAATTTAAACATTTAATATTGAAAATATTACATTTACATGATTTAAAATTATATTAAGTCTTATATAAAACATTTTTTAAATAAACATTCATAACTCCAAATGACCTCAAAAGGAACTACTTGCAATTCAGAAGTTTAGGGATTATGGCTCACTTTACAGAGAAAGGTCAAGGAATGCCCATTTTAAATGAGAAAAGGTAGGAGTAACGGGATGCCAGAGGGTACCTGTATGTACCAAATGTGCTTAAATAATGAATGTGATAGCAGAGAGTTTGATGTTATTCAGAATGTGCTGGAAAATTAAACAGATGGAAGATCAAAAATTCAACATTTGGGAGTGTGGATAATTACGTTTTTTTTAAGTGATTGACCGCAGAAAATGAAAACACCCTCCACATGACTCGCTATTTTAAAACACAAATTGTGTTCTATTAAAGGCATGTTTTAAACCTTTTTATCTTGTATCCTGAATGTTACATCTTCAGACTACTTTGCATTATACAGGCAATGCCGTGACATGCTGTTAACTTTCTCTAACTAAATCAGTCAGTTAAGTCAGTTAAAGAGGATGCATGTCATTTATGCGTTCCAAGCATTACCAAAAGAATTGCAAAAAGAATAGCCTTGTAAGACTTGAAGAACCTCAGACACTCTGATCTTCTGAGATACGAACAATAAAACACAGACATCTATTTCCACATCTCACTGAAAGAAGATGCGGGAAAACTCCTTTCTCACCTATATATTGTTTCTTTTCATCCACTTCTTTCCCTTCACCCAGCTCACTCAGAATGGTCAACAGCAAAATATAATATTCGACATGAATGCAAGTGATATTCACAGTCATGTTTGGTATCATTGATTTGTGTCTGGTACTGATGCAATGGTCTCAATACAAGTAGTAGATTAAAAGATAATACAGATCCTAAGAGTTTAGAGATATGTTGCTTACTGTAGAGGGTGTGCCATTTCCCAGTGTCTTTCATGCAAATTACCATCTGTACCCAAAAGGTGTAAACTCTCCACATCTAAGCCTTGATAAAAGCAGATTCCAATTAGTTGTCACCAGTGGCGTAGCAAGTCAGCTTCGGGGCCCATATACAAAAAAGTGTCACAAAGATGAAGTTGACGATCCTGACTCACCATCTCCTCATTAGAGAAATGCATCTTTACGGATTACATAATGAAAGAGTTTTTGTTTTCGATTTTAATTATTTCATTTTAAAGTATCAATTTGAAACTTTCTATAGATATATTTAACATGTCTGTGAGGCAAGTATACACTGAGTTTAGGTTGACTTTTGTGAAGCGCTCCTGCTCAAGACAGAGACGGCAGAAATCACATCTTGTTTGTTTTCTTTATTTTACAAAATCACAAGCGTTTTGTTGAAATTGTGAGTGATCATAAAAGTAGACCCTTTACAGTTCCAATCGATGTGTTACTCTTACATTTATGAGCAAAAATGATGACGTATTTTAAGTTGTTTTCACTGTTACAAAACTTAAAACTGATCACACTTGTAACACCACTTTCAAAACCTGATCTCATGATTTCATTGTAGTTGCGCATATTTTCATTCCACATAATTACTGTTTCAGAACACAAGATCATTGTGATATGCATTGAGAACATTTGGTTTAATCACCAAAACACAACAGTAAGATCTTCTTTCAACTTAGTACTTTTAACAATCAGTTCATTCAAGACCAAACAATGCAAGATACGTTTCAAATCACCTTTATTGCTGAAATAATTACAGTAATAGAGGTAATAACTGTCATGTTAGAAAATACACTTACATTACCTAGCTTGCTTAACTCACATATAATCCATAATGTTTGTAAAATTATTTATCCAGTGTGTTATTAAAAGTTGTGATGAAGGTATGACATGGCCATAAGGTTTGGTGCTAGAACAGGGTTTACTGTCAATGCAGTATGACATATGACTGAATCTATACTGTAACTGAACTTTTCAGATGAAAGGTGAGTTATAGTAATGTGCAGTCTTTACCATGGTAATGCCTCTATATACAGTATCACATGGCATAATGTAATGTAATTTGTGTTTGATAATGTATTTGATGCCATCTGTCTCCCTTCTTCTGATACAATTCTGATCAGTTCCTCTCCCTTGTATCCTGCTGTATGTCACAATATGTAGAACACTCAGTTTTCAAAAGAGTGACATCCTCAAGGGAAGTTTTTTGGGCGATTTTCCTCAATTCTGAGGTACTAACTTTGACCCCAAAATATTGTTATAAGTACACATAGTGCACTGCACACAACACGCACACACACCAGGTATTCCTACTTATGGTGGCTTCCATAGGGTAATTGGTTTTATACCGTCCAAACTGTATCCCCCCCCGTACCTCAACCCTACTCCTAAAACCGAACCTTACCAATTTTTTCTTTTCCGTAGCAAAAAAATTCTCCCACAGGACATAAGATTCATATATGCCATCCCTTGTGGGAACCTATGCTCCATAAATAGGGTTTACAGGTGCAATCTCAATAATTAGAATGTCGTGTGAAACGTTCATTTATTTCAGTAATTCAACTCCGATTGTGAAACTCGTGTATTAAATTCAATGCACATAGACTGAAGTTGTTTAAGTCTTTGGTTATTTTAATTGATGATTTTGGCTCACATTTAAGAAAAACCCACCTATTCACTATCTCAACTAATTAGAATACTCATAAGACCAATAAAAAAAAACAGTTTTAGTGAATTGTTGGCCTTCTGGAATGTATGTTAATTTACTGTACATGTACTAAATACTTGTAGGGGCTCCTTTTGCTTTAATTACTGACTGCCTCAATTCGGCGTGGCATGGAGGTGATCATTTTGTGGCATTGCTGAGGTGGTTGGAAGCCCAGGTTTCTTTGACAGTGGTTTTCAGCTCATCTGCATTTTTTGGTCTCTGTTTCTCATTTTCCTCTTGACAATACCCCATAGATTCTCTATGGGGTTCAGGTCTGGTGAGTTTGCTGGCCAGTCAAGCACACCAACACCATGGTCATTTAACCAACTTTTGGTGCTTTTGGCAGTGTGGGCAGGTGCCAAATCCTGCTGGAAAATGAAATCAGCATCTTCAAAAAGCTGGTCAGAAGAATGAAGCATGAAGTGCTCCAAAATGTCTTGGTATACGGGTGCAGTGACGTTGGTTTTCAAAAAAAAAAACAATGGACCAACACCAGCAGATGACATTGCACCCCCAATCATCACAGATTGTGGAAACTTAACACTGGACTTCAAGCAATTTGTGCTATGAGCTTCTCCACCCTTCATCCAGACTCTAGGACCTTGGTTTCCAAATGAAAGACAAAACTTGCTCTCATCTGAAAAGAGGACTTTGGACCACTGGGCAACAGTCCAGTTCTTCTTCTCCTTAGCCCAGGTAAGACGCCTCTGACGTTGTCTGTGGTTCAGGAGTGGCTTAGCGAGAGGAATACGACAACTGTAGCCAATTCCTTGACACGTCTGTGTGTGGTAGATCTTGATTCCTTGACCCCAGCCTCAGTCCATTCATGTGAAGTTAAATCAAATTCTTGAATCGATTTTGCTTGATAATCCTCATAAGGTTGCGGTTCTCTCGTTTGGTTGTGCATCTTTTTCTTCCACAATTTTTCCATCCACTCAACTTTCTGTTAACATGCTAAGATACAGCACTCTGTGAACAGACAACTTTTTTGGCAATGAATGTTTGTGGCTTACCCTCCTTGTGAAGGGTGTCAATGATCAGCAGTCTTCCCCATGATTGTGTAGCCTAGTGAACCAAACTGAGAGACCATTTTAAAGGCTCAGGAAACCTTTGTAGGTGTTTTGAGTTGATTAGCTGAATGGCATGTCACCATATTCTAATTTGTTGAGATAGTGAATTGGTGTGTTTTTGTTAAATGTGAGCCAAAATCCTCACATTTAAAAGAACAAAAGACTTAAACTACTTCAGTATGTGTGAATTGAATTTATTTAATACACGAGTTTCACAATTTGAGTTGAATTACTGAAATAAATTAACTTTTCCACGACATTCTAATTTATTGAGATGCACCTGTACTTGAACCACACACACACATACAAAATAGAGGTTATCTTTTTTAGACATATGTAATAAACTGAATGAGAAGACATACAAATGAAAAGTTTGATAGTAAAAGCTTTATGAAAGGCAGTTACTGTGAATGAAACATTTATATAGATGAAACACTTATTTTGTGTATTGAAAAGGATACTTTGTGATTGTGTCTATTGTACTAAGACCATTGAAAACACGCCTGAAATGTTTGAAAAAAGTGCACTTTTGATGATCTGTTGTGAAATTAGTACTTACAGTTTTGAAAATTTACCAGTTGCTTGTGAAAATTGTACCAAAGCGAATAAAAAAACTGTAGTATTAGAGTGAGTGATATAGCATCGCCGAGGCAGCACCCATTCCATCAGCCCATGAAGTGGTGTGATTCTATACGGGCTTCAGACAAACGGCACACCCAAAGGGCATTCCCATTGTGTCATCTCATTCCCTATTCAGAGAGCATGGGTTACACAAGTAACCCGAAATGTTTGTTTCATGCAGATGTGTATATAGCATAATTTCACAAAGCTGAAGTGAAACCATTCTGTTTTTGCTTCAGATTTTGAAATTACTTTCTTTATTTTTAGAATGTAAATAATAAGGGTGCATTTTTTTCATGTCAAATTTGATGTCTCTAAAAACCTTGCCAGGATTTTAAGTTTTGGCACACAAAAAAAACATACATATGCACAATCTCTATCATGACAGACAAATGCGACATAAATCACACAAGAGACACATGTTGTGTCTTCCCACCCAGCTATTACAGTGACCACACTAGCACAAAAACTTGTCAACAAGCAAAAAAAATTAGCACCACACTGTTTAGTCATTGTGATGGACACACACAGAGACACTCTTTAGAAACCACAAAAACAACTGTTAATATTGAAGTACAACATTTCACTAAATCCCAAGAAAAACAATCTGACTTTTCCTAAAACAACAGTGCCATCATGTGGCTAAATGATCAAGAATCTGAAAACATAAACTGTAAACATAAAGGTTGTAATTATATTGTACACTGCAAAGATGGCTATGAAGTGCTTATTAAGTGGCAGTTACTACAAGTGACTTTTCACAGACTGTTTACTGCTACTTAGAGGTGACATCAATTCTTTTCCACAGCAATTATGTGGACTTTTATGTGGCTAAAGACCAATACACTTTTTTGGTCAATCAAGGAATTGAAATTCAAGATTTTCATTTTGCAGTGTATACCTACCATCTTGTTAAAAACAAATAATAATAACCTTAAATTTACTGCAATATAAAATTATTATGAAGGAACATAAGCATATCTTTACCAAAGCATTTAAAACTGTCCAAGTATGCTAAATGAAACCAAAACGGCATTTTACAGACTTACTAGTACATACAGTATAACATAAAACTACCTGGTTTAAGGTTTGAGCCTGATGTAGAAGCTCTGTTCTTTTTTGTTCAGCCCTGTGGGTGTGATATGAGTTTTTCTGACTCTGGATCACAAAAACCACATCCCGCACCTCTGCCAAAGAGGACGAGAACAGGGAGAAAATTTTTTACTTTATAGCACCTAGCAAAGTCAATACATTTTTCATATGCCTCAATTAGATCTCAAATAATCTCTTTGATATTACAGGATTTGTAACCTTCAAATGCATTAAAAAAAATTTGAATATTTGATATATGAGATATTTGAATATATTCATGTGTAAATGCAGGTAATTACATCCTACTATAATTACCGGTACATGTAATTCTGATGAATGATTATTGCAAAATGATCAGAAAGAAGCCACACTGTGCAACTCACCAGTAAATTGGTCAAACATTTGTGGATCACTTCTTCCTTGTTTCTGTGAGAGACAGTATGAAGCATGAATGTTTTATTCAGTTTAACTCTAATAATGTACATGCATTCTGTGCACAGCCACACACACCTGTTGGTTTTAATGTTTTATGGGAACTCTCCATAGGTGTAATGGTTTTTACACTGTACAAACTGTATATTCTATCCCCCTACAACAAGGACTCTTCAACTCGGCTCCTGGAGGGCCGGTGTCCTGCAGAGTTATTTCAAACCCTAATCAAACACGCCTGATCAAGCTTATCAGAGTATTCTGGACTATTTACAAATGATGAACAGATGTGTTGGATAAGGGTTGGAAGTAAACTATGTAGATCACTGGCCCTCCAGGACCGGAGTTGACTAGCCCTGCCCTACAATATCCCCCTACCCCCAAACCTGCACCTCATAGAAAACTTTTTTTAATTTTTTGCATTTTTACATTTTTAATAAAACATTTAGTATGGTCTTAGCTATTTTAATTATTAAATAATTAATAATCATAAACCATGTTTATGTTTTTATACCAGTGTTATGTCCATGACATTACACAAGTTTGTGCCCTCATAAATTATATAAACATTCAAACACACACACACAGGGGCGTAGATTACGCAGGGGACGTCCCCACTTTTAATATCACGTAAATTCGTCCCCCGCACTTTTTCGGGCAAGTGTGTTCGCATAGAGGTTTTCAAGAGCCGGTGTGAATAAATATAGATTTAAATTCAAAGAGACAGGATAGTCTGTGCATGATCTGATGTTTTATTCAGACCCAGAATAAGACGAGATGAACATCACGGAGCGCTAAACACACTCATGCAGTGTATGTTTCATTCATACTCAAAGCCGGAGGGCGCTCTCACGCAGAAAGTCGTACGAGGAAATCACTTATATGGACAAAAGCATCCAGCTATCGCTGTATGAAAACAGTTTTTTTCACAGAAAAACAGAAACGTTTGGAAGCATGAAGACATTAAACATACGATTGCGACAATATATGGTTTATTTGTGTTTGTCAAGTCATCTCCAGGTAATAAATAAAGTATATGAACAATGCAGTGCTAATTGACATAGCATTTATTACAGTATAGAAACTATTCTGCCTTATGTGATAAAAAAAGTGTTTGTAGTATATAAAAAAAATCATTATTATTGGTTATTGTCCAACAGTTATCTGATTTCTAAGTCAATTAAAATCTAGAAATTAGAGAACAATTAAAGTTGGCCTATACACCATCAAAAGTTTGGACACATTACAGTTTTTAATGTTTTTTAAAAAAGTCTCTTCTGCTCACCAAGCATGCAGCAAATTTTGAAATATTTTTTACTAAGTCTTTTAAATACTATGTTCTATTTTAATTATTGTTAAAATTGAATTTATTAGGATTTCACAAACTAATTTTTTTGCATAGTTTTTACAACCAATCGCACATCCGTCAGAAATCATATATTCTGATTTCTGTTTGCTGCTCACAACAACATTTATTATTATGATGATTTGAAAACGCGGCGTAGAATTTTTTTCAGTTGTCTTTGATGAATAGAAGTTCGAAGAACCGCATTTTCTTCTGAACTATAAATATATTTGTAACATTTAATTTCTTTAGCACACTTTGATCGATTTAAAAAAGCATCCTTGCTAAATAAAGCTGTTTCATTTTTATAATTTATTTCAGAAACATTTAAATAGACTGACTCCAAGTTTTTGAATGGTATAGTGTATAATGTTACAAAAGCTTTTCATTTAATATAAATGCTGATCTTTGGATCTTTCTAATCATCAAAGAATCCTGAAAAAATTTACCGTCAACTTATTTTAAATATTGATAATAAGAATAATTAATGAAAGAAAGGTTTCTTGAGCAGAATCAGCATATTAGAATGATTTCTAAGGATGTGAGACTGGATAATGCTAATGCTGAGCCATCACAGCACCTCATTTAAATATTTTCAAATAGAAAGCAGTTATTTTAATTAGTAAAAATATTTTACAACATTACTGCTTTTGTTGTACTTTGAATCAAATAAATTCAGGCTTGGTGAGCAGAAGAGAATTACTTAAAAACATTAAAAATCTTACTGTTCAAGAACTTTTGACTGGTAGTGTATAGATTACAGAATGGTATATGTATGTATGTGTAATATATATATATATATATACACATACACATACATAAACATTTCTGTCCCCCTCACTTCTGAAATGATGGCTACGCCCCTGCACACACACATATTTAATGCATAACTGCTTAAAATAAGAAAAAAAATGGCCAAAGTGCAAATGCCCTTATTTATCAAAGAGGACAGAATAAGCTTTCAAAGGTTAAACAGTTAATGTGAAAATGCTTTCAACGTGTTCAACGTGAGTTATTGTCAGCTTTTTACTGAGATGACTTAAGTGCATTAAATTGTTTTTGTTTTTTAATGGGCTGTAAATCAGGTGTCTGTCAGGGCTCTGCTCTGCTGGACACGGGGCAGTGTTGCCAGACGTACGATAATTATCGTATTATTTGTACGATAATTTTGACCTCTGTACGATGTACGATCAATAATTTAAAAAATCCCATAATGTAGGAATTTCAGAATTTTATGACAACTCAAATGATGTTAGTTGTAGTCATATGGCTTCTATAATCATACACGAAATCGGCTCATTACATTCACTCTAAATGGACTCGTGCACACCTCAGAGTGTGTTAAGAATGCAGGAGGGTGCCCTGCTTTAAAGCCAACGAGCACTATGTTGCAGTTCATGACGGCAAGAACCCCCCTCAACATCTGGCAACACGCAGGCTTCCGATGACAGCGGCTCAGATGTGGAGTTAGCGCCGCAACAGCTATATGGAAGGCCGTTAGGGCCAAAACGGGTGGTACTAACGCGTTAACATGCGATTGCGCGTTAGTAGTGTTGCTTTCGTCAACGAAAATTATGACTAAATATAGTCGTCAACGAACCTTTATCACGTGACGAAAACGAGACGAGACGAGACGAAAATGCTGATCATGTGACGATGACGATAATTAAATGTACAATGCAATATCGTTGACGAATAAAAACGAGACGAAATGTGGCTTACAAAATAAAAACTATGCTAAAATGTCTCTTCATTTTCGTTGACCAAAACAAGACGAAACTAAATGTTATAACGTTATTTCGTCTCGTTATTATTATTATTTTGCAGTATTTCTGTTTCCTGTGTCTCGCTTCAGGGGCTGCATCAGGTCGCACTGCGCAGACGCAGGTAACGTCACTTCCTCAAGCCCCACTCACGGCATTATTTAAAGCAGTGTTTCCCAACCGGGGTCTGTCGAGAGCAGGGGTGCTGTGTAAAAAATTATTTTTTTAATATTTTTAAATTGCTAAAATGTTAGAAAAAGAGCTATTATATGGAATAATCCATTTTCTAATGCCGCCAATAATTAGAGATGCACAGAAATTCCGGCTGCCGAAAATGAGTTCACCGCTCAGGATTCACTTGTGTGTGTGTGTGTGTGTGTGTGTTATCCCCGCTCTGTGTGTGTGGGTTATCCCGCTCTATGCGTGTGTGTTATCCCGCTCTGTGTGTGTTATCCCGCTCTATGCGTGTGTGTGTGTGTTATCCCGCTCTATGCGCGTGTGTGCTCCGCTCAGTCGCTCGCGGCCCATGTGACTGCTCCATTCATATAGCGTTCATGCTCATCGGAACAGCAAAGTCCACTCAAAAATCAAGCTGACAAGAAACATCGATGTAGTACAATATTGTTTCTGTCTGCAATAGCCCTACTGTGTTGTAACAAGGTGTGGTAAATGTGCAACTCTGGTAACACTGCCCTCTCATTCATTGATCTGCTAACCGTTATACTCACGTGTTCTGATAATAATAGCTTTATCAAATTAACATTATTTGGTAATTGCATAAAAAAATAAAATCTCTTATAGCCCTCCAAAAATACACTGAGTGAGCAAAACTTTGTTTAATTACCATTATAACTATCTCACAATGTTTACATATGAATAAAAGCCTACATTAAAATCTGTCATATAAATTGGTCTCTTCATTAGAAATTAGCCTACTGATTTTTTATAATATTAAAAATATCTGTATGACATTATATTCGTGGCAGTTCTTCTCGCTGTTGTACCAAATATCTATACTTGTCAAATATCATACGAAGTTAGAATTCAAATATTGTTCCAATTAAATTTTGTAGGTGCCACATTTTAAAAATTTCCAAGGGGGCCGTGACTAAAGAAACGTTGGAAACACTGATTAGAAACGAAGAACCAAACAAGTTAGTCTGACCAGAGACTTGACCAATGGTGAGAGCCAGGTCCACCGTTGGTTCGTCTTTATTTAAATTTTTGTGTGTGTACTTCTAACATGTTTGGTTGGTAAAAATAAATGTTGTAAATTCAAATCAGAGCATCTTCCGTGTCTGGAATGGATGTATTCTTGAGTCTATAAGGTAACAATAATATAATAAGATAACCTTGTTTGAAATAGATTTGGCTAAAATAAAATTTTGGTTTTGTCTATACTACTAGGTACTTATACTATATTGACTGGGTTAAATAGAATTGCATTTCTAAAAAGATACTAAAATACAATTTTCATTGACTAAAACGAGACTAAAATGCTCATACATTTCATTGACTTAAACCTAACTAAATTTCATCATTTTTCGTCGACTAAAACAGACTAAATTGCTCACTTTTAGTCGACTAAAATTTGACTAGACTAAAAAGAGTATGAACGTGACTAAAACTAATAAAAACTAAAATGACAGTTTCACACAAAGAGTAGACTAAAACTAAAATTAAAACAGGCCGCCAAAAACAACACTACGCGTTAGTACCACACGTTTTGACCCTAATGGCCTTCCATAGAGCTAAAGTCTGTCTACACTGGAAGCGACAAAGCGAGTGTTAAAATCGTTTTAATACATCATAAATAAAACGAGGCATCAGTTTACTGTCGGGGATGTGTAGTGTCGTGTCGCGCGCGTGCCGCAACAACGCATCCAGTGCAAGCAGTCACTGATTATAATGGGTTCTATAGTATTTTGTCGCACTGCTCGCGTCCAATGTAGACAGACACGGTACACCTAGTTATCTATTGGGGTAATTAGCAGGTCGTGTCAAAAAGTTGTTGATTTAGATAATTGATTTAGATGTTGATTGTACGTTTGACTCGTGTTGTACGATAATTTTCTTCCAAATACGATAATTTTGACCTTGTGGTATACGGTACTTTTGTCCAATCTGGCAACACTGACACGGCGGCCTTGAGATTGAGCCTAGAAGTGAATACTCATAGACCCCAACTGAGAATTTTTTGACGCATAGAGCTTTATTTAGATTAATATATTATATGCATAGTATGGATAGATACGATGTTTCTTCTTACTTGTGAGATTCCGTCAAAAGCATTGCAAGAAGGCACTAAGAGAGAGAGAACATAAAGTTTAGTTGTAAGCATCTACAAAATAACATTTCTAAAAAACAAAAACACACACAAACACAGGCTACACTTTTTTTTTAAACACGTTTTTTTATTTTATTTTTTTTATTAGGTCCATGGAAATTGTCATTATTTGTAACAATATAACAGGTATGTTTTTACAGTTTTGACAGAAACTATCTCATTTGGTTAAAAGTGGCCAGCGATGATTATTATGCTGAGAATGTGTACGTCACCAACTCACCAAAGGAGAGCAGAATATATGAATAGAAATATATGAAACCGTGTCCAGTAGTATGTCCAGACGTAGCTTTTGGGAGCTTTATAGCGTGCTAAGAAGCTCGTGTGTATCACGCCGGCTGCAGAAACATGGAAATCGAATAGGCCAGAATCAAGCCGCGAAGCTAATAATGTGAGCCCCTGCTACTGGTACATATTTATTTAAATAAAGCCGGGCTCACATTGTGCGATTTTAAAAGTCCTTTAGGATTGTACTTGTCAGACTGTACGAACATGATGATCATGCCACACTGTAGGATCAGTTGTCATTAATGTCACTCGGAGGTCAAATTTGATCGCAACGACCATTAATCGGCTGTCGATGAACATGTCAAACTAACGATCAAAGACTACAGATTTTAGCCTAGGATTATAGAAATCTTTTAGGATTTTCAAAATTTGTCAGACGACCAAATCGTGGCCAGAATCGCACAGTGTGAGTCGGGCTTAAGACGGGTAATGAGATGGCCAGGATCTTACCGTTTATTGATATTTCATTGCAACAGCTCATGCATAATGCATCCAAAACAGAGGTCATGATGTGGCATAAAAAGGCTGCTAACACAAAGATCGGACACGCGGATATTCTGAATTCTAGTCTGGTCTGTTACACCTCATTGCCGTTATGGAGTCCGGATAAAAATCCGCACAGCTGACGGTGGGGGAACGGTGGGCTGGGGTGTGGTATAAAACAGTGCATTCGTGAATACCATGTATAGGAAGCGACATAATACATAGACATAAGAGGGTAGGGGGAAGGGGAAAGGGGGGAGAAAATAAAATACTATAGAGTAGGAAATAGAGAAGAATAGAAAGAGAGACGACAAGATATACAGGGATATCACATAAAGTAGCAGCTCCAGCGAGTGTGCATTAACAGCATCAAAATTGCACGCACTAGCGTGTTCGACACTATATCATCGGGTACATTGCCTTCCTACACTCCTCCAACCTGCTTGCCAGTAGCGATCAGACGCAGCATGTGTCGAAGGTTAGGTCATGTGAGTCAGCTCTAGACTGTGCGCTATCACACCGGCTGGAGTGTCCTGTTCGTGCAGTTAGCCCATGCTCATTTAATGCCAGATAGTCAGTCTCTTATGCATGATGCTAATAAAATCGGTGCGGGCAGTGTTCCGATGCGACAGTTAAACTGTACTTACTGCCCTGTGTCTGTGGGAACCATGTCGCTACGCTGCTGTTCTGCGACGACGGATAACGTACCAATGGACTGAATGGAACGAAGATAAAACCAATGGCAATCATAACGAAATGAAAAATGCAACAAGACACCGGTTGGAACCTGGATCCCCAGTGCAGCCCTAGCAGGTAGATAAGGATCGCAGTGTAAAAGGATTATGACTGAACAAGGTGTGGGCAACTAGTAAGTAAGTAATGCATATTGGTGAAAGGTGACTCTTACATTAGTCAGTATTGATAGGAGTAATTGTGGTAGTTATTGATCAAGGCTGATATATGTAAGGAGTATGGCAAACACACTTTGGGCGGAAAATTTTAGATATTAGTTGTATGTCATATATGTGAGATAGTTGCTAAAGAATTATATACGCGTGGCTTCGAAGTACTGGTAAGATGACGAAGGGAGTGTGTGACACAACTGGGTGAGGCATAGGTACAAAATGACGGGGAGATGAACATGGTAAATGGATGGAGGAGTTGTTCATAGGGATAGTGAGACATCCGGTAAGAATTGAAGATGGTGACAAACGAAGCTAAGGATCTTAGGCGAATCGAGAAGCGTGACATGCATGAAGCATGAGGGCGAGGACAAGGAGTGACAATGATGAGTAATAGCGCCGCATAAGATGACACAGGAGGCAGGTATCACGTGCTGGGGTGCGTAACTGCGTTGTAAATGTGGGTCCGCTTGGCAAGCGGGCTGGGGGGAGTATAGGGAATGTATGCAATTACTACATTGCGCGTGTGCCGATGCCAGGGAAAACATACACTCCACCAAAACGGGAGCGACGGAGAAACACCAACCGAGGAAGGAAATCGGGGGGACAAGAAGTAATACGACTAGGCAGCGAGCGAGGGCCCCTACAAGGGAACCACGAAGCGCGGGACGTGCGGCATCACAACAGGTACAGCAAGGAGGAGGGTAGGGTGCATGTGTCTAAAGGCCATAAGGGGGGGTCGACACGCCACCCGGTGGGGGCCCGCTGGTCCAGACTCAGTTGCTTGCGACACGGTGACTGTGCTGGTAGTCATATATAACCTCGGCTCTCCCGAAGAGGGAACAAGATGGGGGCCGCAGGGATGCGATGGACCACACCCAAGAGGTGGAGTTTCTCTAAGCACTATAAGAAACGAGAATGGCTCAGTACCACTTTTTTTATGTCAGAACAGGGGGCGATGTCTAGTATCGTGCTGATAGCAGGTTTTTTTTTTATTTTTTTATTTGATCATTTTATAATCTCAACACACCACTTCATTGCAATAAGACCATACACCCACACACACATATTCTACCACTACGTGCGACTCAAGGAAGGAAGCGTATTTGAATCTTCAGCAATGCAGACCGGCCCTCCACAACACCGCTCGCGGCTGGCAAGACTTAATCCTTCAGATCAAACCCATGTGATTAGTGAGTTCAGGGCAGTCATACACGCATCGTGCTGAGCCCTCGCACAGTCAATTCAAGAGTGACATGCTTATGTATCTAGGCTAATTATCTTACTGGATGAAAGCCGACATGTTAGCAAGACGTTTGTCATGTTTATTTTCGCAAATTTACGGCACACCGGGTGGCTTGATTCATAAGGCCGAATGCACTAACTTTACGGAAAACTTATGACAACCTTTATATTTGCGTATTGACAGCCAGACTGAGCCTTACAGGTTGTGTGCGTCTGTCAGGCTTATAAGCATAATCCTGGTACCGTGATTACAGCTACGTCCTCGAACATCTCACAATGTAGCGGTCGTTCTTAGTCAATCAGTATGCGTTATACATATTTGCAACGACAACGACGTCTTCTTGTATCACAGAGCGTCCATCATGATGTCCGATAGTCATGAACGGACATGCGAGGGTGGACTGCCGACTGTGCGCGCATGAGCGCCTGTCGACGGCGGAATGCATGAGGTGCTCTGGGTCTCCTATGAACAAAATACGACGCCCATACTATCGGTCATGCCTGACTCCAGAGTTGCAGTTGCTGAAGCATAGTCGATCTTTCTCAGTCCTGTCTGACCCGGTTTCACGACATCTCAACACAAATAAGTACTGGGATATGTATGTGCCTCGATCTGTCGAAGGTAACTGGGAGAGCTACAATTAGCTGTGGCGCAAAGTCGCTAAGGGCACGTATTTTCACTGCATCACTCGGCGGAGAGTTTGCATGAACGAATACCCATGGATAAGTGCCTCATCAGCAAAACCTATCTGACTGCGATAACTTAGACACTTACTTGCATTCTAGACACCCTGTACCAAAACTGTCGATCCTGTGAACTATCAGTTGATGTTTCATATCAGGTATTAACAAGATCGATTGAGCATCTGTCATATACAGAACAACAACGATATAGCAGCATAGCGATAAACTCATAGTCACTAAGTCTTATACTATCATTCTGTACAGTGTCCATCCTCACGCCATGTGATGCTGTCTGACTCGTCTAGCTGTAAAGCTAGGGAACTACTCTGCTAGGCATTTAGTTTCGTCCGTTTCATACCACTTGTCTGAATAAAATTGTAAGCTGAAAAAATAAGTCCAAACTGTTTAAGATCCAGCCTATACACAATGCTGTGGCATTTGTTATTTATACTACAGCTAGTTCATCTATTTGTTCATATTGTATGAATATGAAAAGCACGTTCAGAGAAATAACATCCGTCTAAATTGTTTTGGTATGACTTCCCCCCCTCCCCCCCTCCCCCTCAATGTCTATGGCAGGCAAAGGGCCATGCCTTGAATGCATTGTAATATGTTATTTAGTGATTCATTCTAAAACAAATCTTTACTGTCAATGTTAAGTTAAAAGCTGTCAGTTTATGTTGTCTTTGGGTGGTGAAGAATGTCAGAAACACCATCCCCTGATCATCAGGTTGAGTCGAGTTGTTTCTCACTGGTCTCATGTTCATCATCACGAAAGTGGTAACAGAGACAATCCTTGAGCCTGTTTGCATTCAGGTGTCTGTATTAATCTCAGATTACCCCAAAGAAAGTGTGCAGCCATTCAGAATGAATGGAGAAATATTTATAATCCATAATATTTTGTTCACTTCTACATATCAGCAAAGGGTATGCTCGGTATGTGAAATCTAGTTACTAGGGTGTGTTTGTTTATTAACATTTGTTTGCTGACTCTGCATGGCACTTTCTCTTTGAGTGGGGCATGATTTTCTTTATAACTGGCTGCTGTCTTCCTTGGAATGGGTGTAGCTGGTATTCGCATGTAGAAAAAAAAAGTTGATTGCACTTCCAGTGAATGACCTGAAATACCTTCTTAGCATATTAGGGATTTGTTCAGCCTTCTTGCCTCATTTCACTGTTGCTGTGGGAAGGAGAAGAGGTCTGTCCTGGGCGATGATGCAAACGCTAGCAATCACAAAGAGAAGCGAGGCTGCCTCGTGCTTCACTTGTCTCCTGCCTTGCTCTCGTTCTCTGACATCACCTAGAAAAACAGACAGGGAGAGGCGGGGCTCGTGATCAGTGGGCAATAGGACATGCTTCCCCCATGTATGTTGTGAGCATATCTAACCCACTTTCACCCTCGCCGCCTTTGTCTGCCGGAGAGAAAAACAACACGTTAGTCTGAGGCTCTGGAGGTCCCCCCCACCTTTAACCATCGACCACCAATGGCCCCCATCAACAATGCTGGCAAAACACGGTGGTTAAGATCCAGTAATGTCGGATTAGTATTTTAGAGGATTGTTTAGGGAGGGGATTCTGCCCTTTTTTCTCGGTAGGTTTTTTATTTTGCATCTCAGTTGAAGTAATTGATCCAATTATCTTCTCAATTGGCCATGTATGACCGGTTTGCTTAACAGTTTTTTTTTGTACCTAATGATTTGTGGTTGCACAGCAGGTCAACTCTTGAACCCTCCTCGGGTCACGCTCGGGTGGGCTCTTTTATCAAGGCTATTGTTACAGCATACAGAGGGACTTTCAACCCAGGACAAAGAAATCCTGTTTGATAAAGAACAAAGACCCTCCCCTCCCACCTTAATAAAAAAATAACACAGTGAAATGATGCTAACTCTATTATATATATTGTATATTACCGTAACGGGGTTTTTTTTGGGGGGGGGGGCTCTGTTTGACTCAATGTTTATACAGCATTAGTCGTTTACGGCATGTTGGTGACAAATGGGTGGCATTAACAAGCCATTTGGAGATTTTTCCTTCAATTGGAGGTGTTCCAATGGCTACACATTGGTCATTTGTCCTTATCCCTCCCCCACCAAGTCCTCTACAGGATCTCAGGGTCGAACATTCAACCCTTGAGACGTGAGGAGACAGGCAAATAAGAGTCCTGTCTGTCTTAGTCTGGCTTGCCTCACCTGTTCAGAGCTGTTAGAATAATTCTGTACATCCACTAAACACTCCAATTGTGTTTTATATATTGACTAAATCTTCCTTTTTTATTTTTCCCCACAGGTGGCAGTGAAAGTGATTGACAAGAAGAAGGCCAAAAAGGACTCGTATGTCACAAAGAACTTGCATCGTGAAGGACATATTCAGCAGATGATCCGGCACCCCAACATCACCCAACTGCTGGACATCCTGGAGACGGACAACAGCTACTATCTCGTCATGGAGCTCTGCCCTGGTGGAAACCTCATGAACCATATTTATGAGAAGAAAAGGCTGGAAGAAAGAGAAGTCCAGAAATATGTACGCCAGCTAGTCATGGCGGTGGAGCACCTGCACAGGGCAGGAGTTGTTCACAGGTGAGAAACGACGTGTGAGGTCATTGAAAGGGAACTTTAAATGAGACTTTCCAAAGAAAAGTGAATGAATTCTGAAACCATGTGTTGATACTCCAGAGAATATTGTGTCTTTGTTTTAGTTCAGATGGCTGGTTTGATAAATTAAGATTGTTTAAATCAATTTTTCTGTCTTAATTTCAACAGAGACTTAAAGATTGAAAATCTCCTCCTTGATGAACAAGACAACATAAAGCTGATCGGTAAGCATTGTCCGAGATCTACATTACGCAGGGTTTTTTAATGCTACTCAAAGAACAGCACAAAGTCTCAATGACTCCTAATGACACAAAATGAAGTGACATGGAACTGTTCATCTTTAGCATGTGGTGAGGACTGATTGAGCAATCAGTATCTCATTAAAAACAAATGACCTCTCACCTCTTTGTGAGACGGCTGACAAACGCATGGCTTTTATTTAGCAGCTGTGTGTGACAGACGGGGTTAGTGTTGGGCAGCCATAAACCCTTTTGTACCCCTCCTAGTGGGAAGGTCAGTCCCTCTATGAGAAAGTACATGCAATTACCCTCTCTCTGTTTTCCCATACAGATTTTGGACTTAGTAACTGTGCGGGCATTCTGGGATACTCTGATCCCTTCAGCACACAGTGTGGCAGCCCAGCATACGCCGCCCCTGAGCTTCTCTCAAGAAAGAAATACGGGCCCAAAGTGGATGTCTGGTCAATGTGAGTTCAGGAAATGTGAAGCACCATGTTCTAAGTTTGCATTTGGTACAATTTTCTGAATTTGACTCTATGTATGTGTTTCAATGTAGAGGGGTGAACATGTATGCTATGCTGGCCGGTAACCTACCGTTCACCGTGGAGCCATTTAACCTGAATTCCCTGCATCAGAGGATGGTGGACAAGGATATGAACCCTCTACCTCCATCTATCTCTTCAGGTATTGAGAGAACTGCATCTCTGAGATTCCCAAAGGTTCTTTATGACCACAAAGGTCGCATTGAAACAAGAGCAAGCAATTATTACATGCTAAAAATAAGCTTGTGTCCTCCTACCAATTAGGTTCTAATGGGCATCATGCTCCAAATGTTGAGCATGAATGCAGTCTTTGTAAAACTGCACCTTTTTTTTTAGTCCAGTATGATGCTTTTGAATGCTAAATTGAAAACAATAGGGAGGGTCTGGTGCCCACTGGTGTTTTAAAAGAGACATATTATGCCCCTTTTTACAATACGTAATGTAAGTCTCTGGTGTCCCCAGAATGTGTCTGTGAAGTTTCAACTCAAAATTGAAAGCCTTTTTCTTTAAACGCAAATGAGCTGCTGCTCCCCACCCTCTTTTCCAGAATAGAGCTGCGCCATTACAGCTCGTACCTGCTAAAAAACATCTGTTTTGGTTCTGATTATCATGTTTATCATGCTGAAATCATGCGTTTTAAACCATATTAGTTTAAACTTCTGATATACGGTTTTCTGAGTGCACACGGACAGAAAGCAGCTGTCACAGCATGTGAGTACTAAACCAAGTTCTCATTCACACACAAGTTTACACACGAGTTACAAAAACAGTCGGTTATGTCTGTGAAGGTAAACAGCTGGGAAATAAATCACTTGTTTATTTAAGATCTGTGTGGCAGCAGCAATATACATTAAATAAATCAATAAATCCACTGCTCTCTTGTCTCTTCTGAGGCTGAGACTCTAAATAATGTTCTGTGCTCGTCAGTGCAGCCAAAGGCAGAACATTAGCATTAGAGCCGGTACACCGTTGTCACTTGCAAAATCACAATCAGACGCACTCGTTTTTTCAGACGCTTGCAGAAAAAGGCTTACCAAAACAAAGTTGCTGGGTTATCTTTTTCACGTTTCCTTGGTTGGTAGATGCACCGGGGACCTGATTATAGCACTTCAAACTTGGAAAAGTCAGATTTTCATGATATGTCACCTTCAAATATCTCCGGTGATGAAAGCCAAATCTTAATAAAGCAGAGAATCTTCATGATCCAGTGACTTCTCTCATGCTATTTTGTAGCCGGTTGCCAGCAACACAAAACCTGATTGACATGGAAAAACATGCTCGAGTGCCAGCACAAATCGCATGCAACAATTTTTTTAAGCATTGTAATAATTTTTTAATTACAACATACTCAAGAAGTCATACTTCTTCTCAGTGCAGTGCCGTCGGCTCATAAACACTATGTTTGACTTTTTTTCAACCACAAGAAAAACTGGTTTTAGTCACAAGGAATGATTTGCTTTGTTCAGATTTCTTAACAGCATCTATTAACCTTCCACAGAATTAAGGTGTTTCCATAGTATGTACCTTAAGAGTCATCTCATCTTTGTTCTTCATTGACTGATATGATGCAAGCAGAATTCCAGATAAAATTAGTTTGAGAAGAGGATTCAGTAAACATTATGGTTAATCGCATTCCGTTTTCCATTGCGTTACACTTACATGATTGTTCTTATTAACAGGTGGCTCATTCACTAGCCTACTAAATCTGTGACTGGATATATTACTACAAGATGATGCAGTGATGAAATGAGATTAGCCTCATTATATAACACCTGTATTTAGCGTCTCAAGGACGCAAGGCTGTGCGCTCATTCTTTGACTTATGTAATATGTAGGAGAAAGGCTGAATAATCTTTACCACAACATAATGTGTTTGTCCTAATAAATAATGATTGATTTGTCCTAATAAATCAGTTAAACACAGCGATTGATCAAGCACCTTTTTTATTTTTTTAAAGAAAGATAGCACAAAGGCCTCATATCTTCCTGTCTGTGTTCACAGCTGCCACCAGTCTGCTGAAGAAACTTCTCGAGCCTGACCCCGACAAGAGACCCAACATCCACCAAGTGATGGCAGACCCATGGCTGCAGTTGGGAAACCCTCACACTGGAGTTCCTTACTTAAATAGGTTAGTCACCTAATATGCTTCCAGGTCAAAGTCAAATCTTGTCTCTTAGGTCGTTTATGACTTATTATGGCCTAAAATATTTTTTTGTAACTTTCAGGATTCACATTGAGGAGATCAACCACATAGTTCTGCTCCACATGACAGAGAAAATGGGCTACAAACACAGTGAGGTTCTGAGCGCAGTGCTCACTAACAAAGCTTGCCACACGCTGACTGTGTACTTCCTCCTCAACAACAAGATGAAGAGAATCTCAAAAGAGTACAGGGTAAGTTGGAGAAAACAATGACATCAACATGTCCTCCATAAAAGCATTTCAGTTCTGCCTCATGAGTTTAACATTGTCTGGTTCTCACAGGAGAAACAGTACAACATGGAGAAGAAGAAAAAGAGCGAGCTGTTCCAGACTCAATGGAGGAAGCCCATTGAGAAGATTACGATTCCACCCAAGCAGACACCCGCGTATCTCGCTGTGAACAAAGGTCCCACCAAGGAGAAGAAACACAGAAATGGTGAGAGACTATAGACATGCATGAACCAACCATGTGGTTAAGATGTGATTTGGCACACAACTGATGTGTGATTTAGGAGTACGTGACAATAATTGTCTGAGAATGAGAATAAATACTACATAAAATAGCTGCTTGCATAAAATTCAAGGCGTTAACGTTTGCCTACAAAACAACCACTGGCTCTGCAACCCTTTACCTAATTCTATCCGGCCTTACGTGCCGTCTAGAAGCTTGTGTTCTGAAAGTGAACGTCGCTTTATTGTGTCATCCCAAAGAGGCACAAAATCACTTTCACAGACTTTTAAATTAAATGTTCCCTCCTGGTGGAATGACCTGCCCAAAAAAAACAAAAAAAACTACCACTGCACTTTCTAATCTTTTTGTATTCTATCTATTTGTTTTCTTTTTATTTATTATACAATTAACAAAAACAAAAAAGACCTCTAACACTAGCTTGCTCTATTCTTTTTATTTTTATTTATTATATATTTAAAAAAAAACTGCTACGTGTACTGAGTTAAGCTAACTAAGGCTTGTTATAGCACTTGCATATCATTCCTCTTTTGTTGATTTTGATTGCTTCCATTGTAAGTCGCTTTGGATAAAAGCATCTGCTAAATGGCTAAATGTAATGTATATACAATGGTACAAATTAAATATAGCTCTTTGTTGAAAGAAGCTTTGAAATAAGCTCTGATACCTGAGGGATAGTCCAAAAATTTTTACTTGGCAAACAGGGTGACAGTAAATCAAACTTGTAAACCCTTTAGGGCTGTTCAAGTTGTTATCACGTAGAAAGATCACCGAAGTTTGAAGATTAAAGATGACTTCACAGGGCACATGTAAGACATGTATAGAAAACCTGTTCCACTCACTCTTACTTGCTTGGTTGCCAAGCCATGTGACTATACTGAAGTATTCAGAGCCTCAAAGACGCTTCAACTCAATATAACAGGGAACATTGTACATTTAGTTGGAATTTTTTCTCTTAGATCGATAGTTCAGCCAAAAACTCAAGTTTACTCACCATCACATCACTTCTAACCTGTAAGGTTTACTTTCTTTTGTGGAACACAAAAGATATTTAGAAAAATGTCTCAGTTTGTTTGTTTGTCTGTCCATACAATCAAAATCAATTGGGTCCTATGTTGTTTTGCCTTATTTTCCTTTTATAGACAAGAACAGTCAAAACAACCTAAAAACATCTTCTCTTAAAGCAATTTAAAATGTCAAGTGCTAAACCTCAAAAGACATTCTCTAGCCCAGCAGACTTTCACTTTCTGTAATGGAAATATGAATAGAAAATATATCAGCACGCTGTTTAGTAATTGAATGTACAAATAACACAAGAGTTGGATCTGTTCTGAATCAAACTCTTTCCTCTCTCATTTTCAGGTCTTCTGAAAGCTGTGACTGGAGGTTTTAAAGATGTTTACTCAGGACGTGATGGTTGCATCACCTCATCCTCTCTGGAGTACATGGAGATCCACCCCCTGTACCCAACCCCACAGTCGACCCCAACCCATCCTACACCCGAGACCCAGCCAGACCAGAAAGACAGATCAAAAGATTCCCCAAAAGCTGTCAACGTCCCCGCTCGTCCACCTTCCTCCCTCGCCGCTCATTCCTGGGCTTCCACAAGCAAGGAACCCAGCAAAGTCACTCCTCCATCACCATGGTACAAGCTGACCAACGGAGAGCTCGCTCCACCTCGACACGTGTCTGCTTTTCAGCCCGATAGCTCATACTTGAAGAAGGCCACGATCCCACGCATACCTGTTATCATCATCAAACCTCAACCCAAGAAAGCTTCAGAGTGCATGAGCTCCACAGAGTCAAGCAGTAGCTCAACTAGCAGCAGGGGTAGCGATGAACCCGACAGCCCACCTGTTATCATCATCAAACCTCAACCCAAAAAAGCTTCAGAGTGCATGAGCTCCTCAGAGTCAAGCGGTACCCCGCCTAGTAGCAGGGGTAGCAATAAACCAGACAGCCCTCAGCTCCGCATCAAGTTCCCTTCCATGGGCATCGGGCAGATGTTAAAGAAAAAGGTGTCGCCCTTCAGGATTCAGCTGCCGTTCAGGCCAGAGCGTGTGATGGAAGTAGAGTCTCCAACTCCCTACCATATGCAAACTCTGATCTGTGCCACAGGGGCTCTCAAAACCCTGTGCTGAGGAGAAGAACTTTTAGATTATATAAAGTCAGATGTATGCAGTAACGTGTTATCTCACCAACAATGCTGGCAGTTTGAACAGTTGGGCTTCCCACTCGTAGACCAGATATATTGCTAACCCCGCAGGAAGTTATTTGGCATTTGTCATACACATAGCTTGAGTGAAGGCTTGCAGAGAACATATAGGCTCTGAACACTGTGTAAAATTAGATCTTGAGGTTACGTAGCCCCAGGACAGTAGATACTGAACATCAAGTTCACATGCAGCAGCACATATACAACACGATTCTAGTCCAAGTGCCATGTAGCAGCTTAGCCACAACCTTTAACGCACAATTCTTCTGTGAAACAATGCTGTCACTGCCCACAATAATGTGTGTACTAATATGTGTTCATGTACAGTAATACAACTAAGACTGTTAATGAATGGTTGTGGGGGGGATTTTGACAGCGTGCTTATTTGACCAAACAATATTAGTCATTTTTAAGCTCTTGCTGTATTTAACCTCAAATTGTAATGACACTCAGGTCAACAATGCTGAACTTTTCTGATTGCCTCACTTTTAAACCTGTAGTGAAACTGTCATTATTTAATTGGAAGATGACATTCCTCTTGTTTTTCCTCTTTAGGGGATTGCTGGCATTTTGTATAGCCTTAAATATCTTGCATTCAGCCTTTGGGCTGCAATGGAAGATGTTCAGTGTTATTTGAACTCTTAGTGTATAAGATTCATTTATCTACAAAGTAAATGTTGGGTGAAATAATAGATTGTGCAATAGCATGTATATATTTGATGGCTGATCTGGTTATAACCAGGGTGGTGTTTTCTCACCATAGAACACAAGTGTCTTTCATTCCATGTGTTTAAAGGTGATTCATGCTGTCAATACATATTAGATTTACAAAGCAGACCTCTTTCACAGTCTTCACGTGCACCGAAGAGTATAAGCTGTGAAAACATTTTTTCTCATCTCAGCTACACTTTTGCATGCACACCAGGGTTTAAAAAAAATGTGATGTCAGTTTTTTGGTGACACGTCTTTGTACTTTTGTTACGGTGAAGAGGAATTTTGAAGGTCTTTTGTAAGTTTTGTATTGATTTGATTTTTGCCAAGTAAAAAAAAAAAAAGATTTTCTAATTATGTAAAAAAGATTTTAAATATTTATATTTAAAAATATTCGTCTGTCGGAATTCTATTTTAAATCAGCATGTATTACTTCTTTGAGACAAATAAATGCACAAAACCTAAATACAGATTTGTATTTCTTTTGTTCATACATAAAATGTCTCTTTTTTTGATGGTATTTAAACAATTTGTCACAGAATCTAAATTCTAACAGTCGTTTACGGAGTAACAGGTGACTTGGTGTAACTCTGTATGCTTTTCCCACAAGAACCCAGCAATAACCATTAAATGAGTGACAGCTGAAAGACTCTGTGTCAGATAATCCAGTCAGCTGCACCCTCACATGCACAAACACTCATATTATACACCCTCTTGTGCCCCCATACAGGAGACAAAGAGGGGGGGGTGACCCACAGACACATACACTCAAGCCCTGATAAATCTGTGCGGCTAAACAGATAAAAGCTGAAGGACAAAAGAAGCTGCAAAGTATATTAAAACAAAACTCTTTGTTTACAAAGGACGACACTCATCGAAAATCCTTTCGAAAACAAGCTATGATAAAAAAAAAAAAACAAAGCTTATCGAAGCATCTAATGTGGAGTAATATACAACAACAACATGAGCTGAAGATATATTGGCTGTGAGATGTAGAACAACATTTACACCGAACATCTTACGTCACACAATCACACAAGTGTTTTAGCTCTGACTGATTCAAGAACATCCATCAAGCCCTTAAAAAGAAGTACTGTGACAGTTCTGTGATAAAGTGATTATATCAAATATGAATCTCAATCAGATTATAATATTCATGTACCATGAAATATCGAATAAAAACAAAGAATTTCCCAAAACATGTCCAACAAAACAACTTTGAAACTCTTTTATTATCACCATTATGCCATAAGTGGTGTTGATTGAGCTGGTGTTGAACTCAGATTATAACTGTAATTCACTGTAAACATTACTGTATTTACCTACTACTAAGTGCTGATTGACTGATTTAAGTATACAAGTATACAATACAATGCAAACAAGATGACTAGTCAGAAAGCACTCGGTGTCAGCAGAACTGAAATAAATTTTCCATTAAGAAGCCTGCGGCGTTTGTGTTTAGGGGGGGGGGGGGGGGTCGCTTTTCTCTTCAGCTGTCTAAGCTTAAAACAAGAATAGAAGGGCTCCACAAATGTCAAGTTAACCTGCTGACATCATAACCTGAGCAAAAGGAAGGATAACGAAATCAAGGATATCCACTCTAGTGTCATCAGCATTGGACTACCAGGGCATGTTAATGTGGCATTGCCATCCCTTTGGACAGGGTGCGCAAATCACTGTTTACTGTTGTTACATGGCTAAGACCATCATTAGAGTCAAAGTCAAATAATGGCCTTCTTGCTGCGTTTAGACCTCTCAAGCTCTCAATCTGTTCGGGCTTAAACCCTTATTGAGACTAATCCTGTTTTCAAAAGTTTTTTTTTTCCAGCTCAGGAATATTTTCTTTGTGTCTGATTGTCTGAAAAAACAGACAATTAATCTTCACAAGGCTAGTTATCACATGTTTTCAGGGTGAGTTTATTTTTGAAGTTTATTTTCTGTATGGACACTTTGTGTGGGAATATCCTAACACGGTAAGGGGCACGTTGTCATAATTAAACAATTTAACTATCTTAGACTTTTCAGCTAAATCTACTTATAAAACTCAAAACTCTGATTCAATGTAATGTAAAAATTATTGTTTTGGCAAACAAATATTTTAATAAATATATTCTATAAATGTATAAGTTTTAAAAAATGTGACAACTTATTTCTAAAACACAAAACACTTTCAGTGTAATGTAAAAAGTATTGTTTTGGCCGACAAATATAAAAACATTTTTTTTAAATCATTACATAAATTATAACATTTATTTTAATATATTAAAAAATGATATTGTAATTTTGAGGACAGAAATCACAAAATTATCTTTAGCTATTTACATTTGGACCCGGACCATCACAAAAACCCGTATAAAGGCACATGGGTATATTTGTAGCAATAGCCAACAATACAAACAAAATGAAAAGGGGGGGGTGGGTTTTTTCGTTTTTCAAAATTATCGATTTTTCTTTTATGCCAAAAATTATTAGAATATTAAGTAGATCATGTACCATGAAGATATTTAGTAAATCTCCTAACGTAAGTATATCAAAACTTAATTTTTGATAAGGAATATGCATTGCTAAGGACTTAATTTGGACAACTATAAAAGCGATTTTCTCAATATTTTGATTTTTTTGCACCCTCAGATTCCACATTTTCAAACAGCTGTATCTCGGCCAAATATTGTCCTATCCTAACAAACCATACATCAATGCTTATTTGAAAGCTTAATTATTCAGCTTTCAGATGATATATAAATCTCAATTTCAAAAAATGGTCCCTTATGACTGGTTTTGTGGTCCTGGTTCACAATTATTTAACAGCGTTTTGAACTAGATGTTGGAATCCAAAGCATTTGTCCTGTAAAATAATATTTGCATGCAGAATTTTTTTTATAAAGCACATTCTGTATGTGTCAAAGTTTAAAATGTCACAATTCTTTCAGTCATGAAGTCCAATGAAATGTTGAAGTGAATACAGACAAATGAGAAGGCAGCTGTTCCAAGCAACACTCAATTTGCATATTAGCAAGAATGGACTGGCAAATCCTGTTTTGAGCTCTGCTGCTATTGGAGGGTTTGTCTCTACAGTCCTTGTGTCGATTGCCTCACGGGGTTATTTGCAAAGAAGTAACCTTCGCTTAATCAGACTGTCTACATTATTGATTACCAGCCCACCAGTCCTCCAGGACAAACTGTGCGCACGCGTGTGTGTTAATGTCTGGACACTGAGAGGGAGGTGGATGGGGGGGTAAGATCATACTGAAAGTGCAGTGCATCAGCACTTCAGTTCAAGTGAGATGCACTCGAAGATTGCAGCCAGCATCCATTAATCAAAGTGACAGCGGCTGGCAGAGCAGGTGGAAAAATTAGGCTATGGGAGAACAAATACATAAATTAACAAAGACAACAACATATGTACAGTTCAGTCATCTTTCATTGGTGAACAAATCAATGTTTTGGAATATTTTAAGTAAACGAGAATTCCTTTTTAAAATTCTTACATTTATCACTCACCAATGTCCTTTTGAACTGCTTTAGCTGGAAGACTCAGTGTTGTGAAGGAGCATTTTATTTTTGGACTCATGAATGAATATGCTTCTTCAATGAGTTTGAGTTTCAATGAGGCACTGAACCGATGCTATTTGTGAACGAAATGAACCAGACATTGTAAGAGAGTAGGGCATTTCGTTCATTTCTGGAGATTTGCTGTCACGCACATTTTAATAAAGAACAAAAAGACATGTATTTGTGATAGTGAACAACTCGGAGTTGTTTAACAAATCGGTTGAGTGAATGATTTAATGATTCGGAACACATAAAAACACTCACCTTTCGGCACCTGTTGTAACCAGAAGAATAGGACATTGAAGCAAACAATGAGCGAATCTTAACTAATATTTTATGCAACCTTTATCTTGAGTGCGTTTGTTGAACACAATAACTAATAACTATACAGTTTTAATAATCATTCTATACGAATATTAACGTTCACACTGTAGATCCTTATTCTTCAATGCGGAAGTAAGCCTGTGGGTGAGTTCCCTTTTTAATTGAATTATGAATAACAGAGAATAACAACGTGCAGTAAAGGTTAAAACTGTTTGCAATACAAACCAGTGTGTTCATAATTAAGATAATACATTAAAATAATATTGTAAGACACACCAATTTTCAATATCAGTGAGCTGTTTTGTACAGCTAAAAATAGCTGGAGGCAATGAGACCGGAAGCTAGACCTATAAAATTGACAAATATGGCTGCCCCTACTCTTATGGAATTGGAAACAAGGTGGAATAAACCGGCTTCAACCTGACTTTAAAGAACTGGAGCATTTAAAGTGGCAGATGACAAAATACTAAGGCAATAATAAACAGGGGTTGAAAACAATCGATTTCTTTTGCGTTTTTTTGCCTTTAATATAGTTTGGCATGTCAATAATCATTTAATAAGACAGTAGTGAGACAGGAAGTGAAGTGGCAGAGAGAGTGGGGATGGGATCAGAAACGTCAGCGATCTAGGACTCGAACACGGGACGCTCAAAGCACAACGGCGTTAGTGAAGCCGACAACTTCAGAACCTTTAAAGCCGACATTTATGTGATGAAAGTCGAGTCGACTACATTAGATAGCGATTGCATGTGTGAATTAATTCTACCTGGCAGTGTCTCTCTACTAATAGTTATTAAGAAATATATGCTTCAACTTTTCTGTTTCTAAGCTATTTTATTGAGAAATCACAGAACAGTGTTGACAATTCCAAGCTACTGAATTATTCGCGATGTACAAGCTACTGTCTGTAGCCTATGTGTGTGCATAACAATACAGCACACGCGATTAACTTACCTATACAATAAGCTATTTAAAACATGCATTTCCACATGTTCCACACGTCTTGTGGATCCCTTTCAGAGTATGCATTTATTTGCTATTTTAACTGTTTGGAAATGGAGTGTAAATATTGACTTCAAAGATTTCTTATCCTGTTGTGCCCTCTATCCACCTTATTTTTCCGTAAGAGCGGGCGTGGCCATTTGTAAATTGAATGTGTCTGGCTTCTGGTATCAGACGCTTCCAGCTATTTTTAGCTGTACAAAACAACTTGTTTTGCGGCTTTATATTTCAAACTGGTGTGTCTTATAATATTATTTTAAAGTATTATCCTAATTTTTACCAAATTAAAATTTGAATTTTAAATTTTAAACCATTTTACCATTTACTGCACTTTGTTATTCTTCTCGTTATTTCCCTAAAGGTTAATGAACTGGAAGTCTCGCACATTGACAGAAAACAGCTTACTTCCGCATTGAAAAATAAGATAGATAGGACCGTAACTAGTCGATGTCAAGATTAAAGAGTCATGGCAGAGCATTAAAGTAGACTAGTCCAGTGGTTTTCAATCCTGGTCCTGGGGACCCACTGCTCTGCACATTTTCTATGTCTCCCTTATCTGACACACTCAGCTGAGTTCATGTAGCTCTTAACGTGCTGGTGTCGGAGTTAAATAAGGGTGTTTTCACATATAGTTTGTTTTAAAGGAACCAAACACAGCTCATTTAGGGAACCAGAAAGGGAACCAGCTGAAAGGGACCTTAAGACTTTTGGTGTTCACACTCTAGTGGAATCAAAAGAGAACCTGGTTCTTTTCTTGGTCCACTTCAGCATTAAAGTGATCTCAGACCCTTTCTTGTTCACACCACAACTTCATAAGAACTCAGACCCCAGCTCTCTGAGCAGCAGTGGAATGCTGGCATCTTACCTTTAGGAAAATTTGGAAGATGAAGTGAACAGGGAAGGAGGTGAGGAAGAGCAGGCAATCCCTGTTCATGTCACCAGTCAAAATATTCACAGAGCTTTAACAATGCATTTCAGTCAAATTTAAAATTAAAAAGGAACATTATGTATAAAGTTATTTCAATTTCCTTTTTTTCTCAGATAAGGTAGTATTAAAATGTTTATTTGCTACTAACTTTACACGCATTGACACGCGCACACACACATCACTGGCAGACACGCCGGAGATCGAGCTGCGTAAAATTGGTGTTCTGATGTCTGATTTAAAGCAGACAGAATGCTAAATTTCAGTTGCGCATTGGATGGTTCTTTGCCTCCCTCATGCATTAAAATCAATTAATGCACAGCTAGCCCTAGATTACATAAATGGCAACAGAATTGTTTTGTATTGTTAGAGTTAAAAGTTAGAGTTGTATTGTTAGAGTTAAAAGTTGTAAAAAGTTATTAATAATAAAAAAATATAAGTTATTTATTTACTTATGTTTTATTTATTGTTTTGAACACGAAGGAATGCAACAACCGCTGGTTACAACGATAGAGCATTTGAAAGATCAAAGATCATGTATTAATATAACTACGACTGGATCGTCGACAGCACGCACTGTCATATACACTAGGATGCTTCCAGGGTGAGTAAAAACACAGCTCATTTTTCTTTGCGGTGAACTAACCCTTTAAACGCACACTAATACCGCTCCGGAGAGGTACTCGAGGCTTAGTGTATCTAATCGTGCATCATGTTCTGGAAATAAATCGTGGGACATTTTGCCGAGATCTTGCTAGAGGTCACGGAAACCTTTCCAATGTGTTAAATAGAATGAGAATTAGATCTTACATCTATTTGGGAATAAAACAAAGGGTTGCGCGTTTATTGGTGCAAATGATGTAGTGGTGCTATTTATTTGTACAACATTGCAACTGCTTATTATCACTTACTTAGTAGCACCCAAAATTAAATGCACGTTATAGAGACACTATCAGACTATTGTAGAAGTGATTAAATGCAAAGGTTGAAACTAAAAATAAAGCTCTGTTAAACATGGCATTTTACAACACTCTAAAGTGTGTAATAAGGTAATAATGAAAAGTGACACCCACTTGTGGTCTCACCACAACTTGAAAACTTGGACCAAATACAGGAAAGGCGTCAGATAAGTAGTAGTCAAGTGCAAAGACCGCAAGTGTGGGTCTTTGGACAAGGCAGAAGACCGCGAGTGTTTAGGGTGTCATTTGGGACAGGGCATTAACTGCAAGTGCCGACCCCGATCATCAAACCTGCTTTCCTGCAGTCCGTGTTCTTCTGACTATTTTGTAGTAACGAATATGCTTCGGGGAAATGTAATAGAGTAAAAGTATACATTTTAATAAAGAAATGTAGGGAGTAAAAGTTGGCTGAAATACAAAAACTCAGGTAAAGTACAGATACTCCCAAAAAATACTTAAGTACTGTAACGAAAGTATTATTACTTCATTACATTACACCACTGGGGTCTGAGATCACTTGGTTTGTTCACAAATAGGAGCTGAACTGCTCCGAGAGCATTTGGAGGGCTCAAACAAACGAGTTGTAAAAACACCCGGGAGCCATACAAAATGTGCCGAGCGGTGGGTCCCCCAGGACTAGGATTGAAAACCACTGGACTAGAAGATTAGTCTGTGCAACCCTTAAATTAACAGAAAATTCTTGTCCTTTGGTGTAAACTCTGATACAGATATCGTTTATTGTTATTGTTCTCGGTGTAATCCGGCCTTTACTGAGATGACTCCTCACCAACTAGTACAGATATAATTGGCTATTTTGCCACATGTAGAGTGATGTTTCCCTCTACTGGACACAAGCAGTAAACATGATGCTATAATACCGTGTGCTGTGTGCATGTTTTACCTCTGGTCCCTATTTTTAACTCTACTGAGTTTACAGGCAGAACGTATGAGTTCAAAGGCACAAGAATGAAGAACTCTCTGCTGGCGCGGGAGATGGAGACCACGCCCCTGCGAATGACTGAAGCGCAACGTCATCAGACTGACAGACCCCACCCCCCTCGCAAGCTGGTTGGCTGACTCGCTGGCCGGCAAATAAGGAAACGACGGATGCGATGGCAACAGGCTCTAGCAACAGCATGTGTGCTTTGTTTCCATGGCAGCATGGCCCTTAGCTACAGCTCTCTGGTTGGTCCGAGGTGCGCGGATTCTATCAGCCGCTGTTGTTATGCTACCCCATCTTTGAGGGTTGGGGGTGCGCGCCTTCAGGGTCTCTACGAGTCTTTTCCCGCCTCCTGGTGGAAAGTGTTGCTAGGCACATTAGACAGGAACTGTAAACAAAAAAATGGCTTGAGGCGACATGCCCCTCCTTCTCCCGCCATCCACTTATTATTGAAGCAGTTTTTCAGAGGGTTGGGCAGAGATGTTTTGATGCAAACGATGAAGTATCAAAAACAAACAAGAGGAGGGGAAAAAACAACAACACGTGTTTTGCTTTACCATTATATTTATTGTACACGTTCACCCTGTGTACACATCTTGTAAAGACTAACATCACATATGACAACAACACAAGGATCGCACAAAATATGAGATGCAGACAAACATGTTCTCCAGTAAGAGTACAGCAGCTTTTAAAGAACATTACAGTTGTCACAAAATCTATGTACTGTACTTATACATCTCTTAGAATGTGTGGCGCTTAACATTAATAAAAGCTAGGAAATGGTACAAATGTATCACTTGCATTCAACTGTATAGTAAATACACTTAAATACATAACTTGTCTAGACAAAACTATCTTACACTAAAGAGTCCACAAACCTCATTCACAACAGATGCATGGGATTATTACCTTCAGTCATAAAACAGACAGCTCATATCATTTTCCAGAATTGCACTGGAGGTTATTTTCAATCTCCAGTAGGCGTTGTCCTATTATCACAGCTAGAGATTTTATCTGAAAGGTACATTAGAGTATAAGAGGTCAGACGTAACATTGTTGTTACTGTGTCATTTAGGTATATCTTAATATATATAAATATGTGTGTGTGTGTGTGTATATATACAAAAGCCAATTTGTTTAATAATATTATATATATATATATATATATATCTATATTATAGATACCACACACACTATCTATATATACATATCTAAAATGATTAAAAAAACTAATTGCCAGAACACAAAGCACAAATACATAATATCTGGAAAATTATTAATTCACAGGATTCACCCACAGGAATCCTCTTGTAAATCTTGTCAGAAGTTCTATTTTATTTATTTGACAAGCACACAGACAAGGGATATGAAATTAAAACATTAACAATCACAAACAGACATAACTGTCAACACCCTTTTCTAGATCAAGTTCTTCAACAGATCTCTATTGTTTGCTGGACTCAGTGACCAAACAAAGAGCTCTGGAAGCACCGCAAGAGCGCCATCTGCTGTTTACTTGTGCGTGTTAAAAACACACAAAAAAGCACAGATGACCTTTTTCAACAGCTTTAATTCCATTTTCTTCCCCTACCAGTATCTCACCTATACTGGAACATGTTTTTTTTGTTTTAGAATTCACTTCTTTTAGGAAAAATTCAAATTAAAACAATGAAAAATTAAGGTTCTATTTTTTTAAGTTCAAATAATTTCCCCTCATAAAGTTTGATATCAAATATTCTTTTTGTCATATTCTCTACACATTCAATATTGCCATTAATCTATGCATTTGTAGTGCAAAAGAAATGGCTTATTTTTAAACAGAGAGAGACTTACATCGGTTTGCATCATGCTCGTAAATCAATCATTTAAACAGTCTCTAGAAGGGCTACTTTACCTCTGTCATCTGCTGTTCCACAATGTTCTGGTACTCCAGGGTCACTGCTTTGTCTTCTCCATCTAATTCTGGCACCCGCTGGCCTGGACCGCCGACTATATAACTACAGAAAGACACAACCTTGTCCTCAGTGTGATACATAAAAGTGAATGTGATTATAAAAAAGACTAACGATGAACATTGCACAGGCTTGTGCACAATAGGCTACTTACCTTTCAATATTTTCAACATTAAAGCAAAAAAGAGATCTCTTGTAATCAAGATTTTTTGGAGTTGATATGTACATGATTCCTAATTCTGAGCAACAGCCACGGCAGGTGAGATTCACAACCAGACTGAATGTGAGAGACAAATTTTCAGAGACATTGATTTCATGTTTAGGTGGAAACACGCATGTATGATTCTACACACATGTATAAATAAATAAAACATATCTCACCATCCAAGCTCCTTTCGGGTACCAGAAACAAAGGGCTCTTTACCTATGACAACATTGTCAGAGATCCCTAAAAAAGGTTAAACAATATTTTTTATGTTTAAACTGTTGTTACCCACAGTTGTATTATGCTATTTTAACGAATGCATGCAAAGCCAAAACTAAAATCACAATATTTCGAAATGCATGAGTCAACAGATAGTAAACACTACCATTCAAAAGTTTATGTTTATGAAAAAGTCTGTTATATTCACCTAGCACTTACTTGATCAAAAATACACTAAAAATAGTAATAGTATTAAATATTTTTAAGGTTTAAAATATTGTTTTGTACTTTAATCTCTTAAAATAGAATTGATTTCTAGGAGGCAAAGCTAAATTACTCCTGTCTTCAGTGTCACATGATTCTTCAGACATCATTCTAATATGGTCATTTGCTGATCAAGAAACATTATTATCTTATGATTGTCTGTGTTGTAGCAGTTTTTGCTGCGTGATATTTTTGTGGAAACAAAAATTTTTTCAGGATTCTTTGATTAGCAGAAAGTTTTAAAAAACGACAATTCCCTAAAATAGTTTTTTGTGGCATTATAAATGTCTTCTCTGTCACCCATGGTCAATTTAACGCGTCTTTGGTACATTCAATTATTAATTCCTTTCAAACTTTTGAATAGTAGCGTATATCAACCCAAGACATCAGGTTATAACCAGCATTTTACAGACAAGAGCCATAAAAACATAATAATCTTTTACGTTTGAGCATGATTTGGTTATGCTCGTCGTCACTGCCTGACCAGGACAGACTGTCGCCGATGGGCAGCTTGCATTTGCCGCACATAAACACCGCTGGACCGTCGCTTTCTCCATCTTCCTCCACTCTGCTACTGCTATCAGCGGCACTCTCGCAGACAGAGTATGTTTTATAGCTACAGTCATCCGCAACTTTAATTTTGCCTGCCATTTCAGACGGAATATCAAAATCGCAATATATATTTTCAACGTCTTCAAACGTACGCGGGCAGCTCTACTTCTGCGGGTTTGCAGTGAGTGAAGATAAACTGACAAGCGCGTAGCGCCCCCTGCTGCAACGGAGTTTCACTTCATCGTGTGAGGTTCGATTTTAGAATATTCTAAACATGACCAAACAGACAATAAATACATTTCTAACACAAACACAATCACACACATGAACGAAATATTTCTTGGAAGGAACGGTATTTTTAACTATATATACATTTTATAAATGTTTAATAGTCTAAAAAGCTTTGTCTTCAAAGACAAAGCCGCTTAAATGACTATATGAAATATAATTAATTATTAATAATATGAATGATATTACTGTGAATGTGATTGAAATGCATATTTGAGGCATTCACCGCCACGCCCCGTTCAAATGAGTTTTCCCCATGGTTTTTCCACAACATCCTCCTCAAAAATCACTTTCTGAGTGCCAAGAAACCTTCTATTACCATTTGTTGTCTCACTAAGCACCCTAAAATCATCAGCAATGGGCTGAATAGTGCGAATGTCGCTGCTTTCAGGCACCACTGACTTGTTGCGCACTTGTTATTTCCCTAGGCTTCCTTCAGTGACTGCATGCGTCGCTTTGAAATGTTTGCTTTTTGTGTCATATCCTCGGATTTCTCTTTAATCAAGGGAGAAACGATTTTGAGAGGTTCGCTTGCTTAAGAGTTTGGCAAAAGTCGCGGTATGAAAACATACTTAAAGCCGGGTGAAACTCTGTGGCAGGTGAGAGAGAGAGAGACAGACGGGAATTCCTGACAGCGTTTCTCCAGCTCGCGCTTGAATGCAGAAATAAGTGAAGGATTTGAACATGATCTCAGCGCAGCACTTGAGAAGCTGCCGGGCCCCTGCGCTATGTGTTCAAATACTTTACAGTGTTCTCATACTGTGGACCAAAGAAATGGACGGACTCTCCGATTTCTCAAGTGAGTCAATAATGTGATTTACAGTAAGTGCAAATATTATGGTTGCAGTATTCACTAACAATAATGAGAACAATCATTTAAACAGTATTTTAAAAAAGTATATTCATTTTTTGATACATAAACTTACATGTATGGGTCAGTGACACATTTTTGGATTCATGATGGTTTGATAGGCTAACTTTTTTCACAATAATCATTTTTAACTGAATGGCTCTAAAAATATCATATAAAAACATCCATATCATTTATTTAAATAATTGACACATGTTTAATAACTTATTATAGATCCAACCTCTCCACCTTTTCGTTAGATTATCTGTTTAGGATCATCAACAGTCAATCAGCTCAAGCCTGTGATGGAGATCTCCTGCTCCTCAGGTGTCCACGACACTCCACCATAACTATTCAGTCTGCATTTTATGGACAGAGTGCAACCCTTCCCGGGATCGTGCCAGGAATGAGATGCCAATGGCGTAATCACAGCTGTTCTGCTACCACAGCGCTGCAGGTGAATAGTCTGTGCTTTGCTTTCAGACAAAAAAACAGACCTTTCATTTTACATGCACTAAACACTAACTTAATAAAGCTTTTTTAGTTCCTTTTCAATAGTCCCATGGTGAAAACAGACCTAAGCCAGCCAATCTTATTCACTTCTGGCTCATAAAAGATAGGCTATGTGTTTTCCAGAATCAGGACAAGGCTACTACATTTTCCCTGCCTTTTGTATAACGCACATTCTATGGTTTTTGATTATCTCTCTCTGTTAGAAAGTGCTCTCTGAATGTCAGGGTCATAGAAATTGCCAGTTTCTGGTTAATCATCAAGTCTTTGGCAGAGATCCTTGTCCTGGAACCCCTAAATACCTCCATGTATCATACAGGTGTAAACCTAGTAAGTATTTCCTCCTTTAAAGCTTGAATTGATTATTTCTTCTTCAATTATTTACTCCTGTACAGCAGTAAAGATGTTTGTCTTACAGCAGAGCACAAGAAGAGAATAACATGCGAGGGAGATCGACTTTTGCTGCACTGCAAGTATCCAAAAGTGCTGAATATCTACTCTGCTGTTTATGGAAGACAGCTGGAAGATGAAGACTTGTGCCCATCAGAGAAACAAGAACCTCCACCATTTGGTATGTTTTTGGATTTAGTAAGATAGTAAGATTTACATTTATTATTATATAAAATTAGGCTTTGCAGTTAGATAATTTGCTGTTAAATGAGTAAAAAAAAAAAAAAGAGTCTAATTTAAGTGGACATTTGAATATGTTTGAATCTATTGTAATATATTATAAAATTCTGTTTTAATTTTGAGCACATTTTGTTTATTTTTGTAGTTTGGTACTTGATAATGAGACATTTAAAAAAAAAATCTCTTTAATATTACAGAATGTCTTTTTCACGGAGCCGTTGATGTGGTATCCAACATTTGCTATGGAAAACAGAGGTGTTCGTTTACCGTAGATGAGGAACATTTCAAAAACCCCTGCCCTCCTGGAACAAAAAAGTATATCACTGTCCTCTATGCATGCGGTATGAATGCTCTCATTTCCATCAAAATCTTCCCAAAGCAAAATCTGTTTGAATGTGTTTTTTAACTGTCTTGAATTGTTTTGAGTACAGTTACAGTATGGCGTGCCATCTTCACGGCAAGGCAGATCTTTAATCAGTTTGAGAGATCTTAAATCATTGATTGAGAGTGTGGGAAAAGACTAACACGTGGCCTTTGTCTCATCTCAGATTGTTGATTTACCCATCTGTTTTCTTCCCGTCTCATAAATTACAATGGATACAAAAGTTGTTTGGAAACAAAAATAGGGAAAGAGCCTGGCATTTGTAGGCCTCGGGGCTTCCTGTAAAACTTCCTGTGATTGCTTTGAATGCCAGGCTTATGTTACTGATTGGAAGGCAGGATCAGTTCACAGGAAAAATAAAGATTACTCATCAGCCCTGCATTGAAAGATCCTGGGAGTTGGAAGATTTTAACTCTTTGTACTGGGCCTTTTTTCAGTTCCACAAAGTTTACTCAAGGAGGCTGATCCCAGCAGTTTCCAAACTACCTCAGTTCCTAACCAGAGCACCAAAAAAGGTGACAGTACACAATACAGTTCACTTTATAATAGAACATCTGTGCAGTTAAGCTAAATAAACGGTTAAACTAGTTTTCTTTGTTATTCATAGGGGAACACCCAGTTATCAGAAGTTCAAAGTTTCCAGAGAACAGGATTATTGTCAGCAATTCTTTAATGGCATATGGCTACATTACAGGTAAACTGAAATATATTGAAAGTCTTAAAGGGGTCATAAGATGTTGCTAAAAAGAACATTATTTTGTGTATTTGGTGTAATGGAATGTGTCAAAAAACATTATTTTCCACATACTGTACATTATAGTTTCTCCTCTATGCCCCGCCTTTCTGAAACGCGTGGATTTTTACAAAGCTCATCGGTCTGAAAAGCAAGGTGTGCTCTGATTGGCCAGTATCCAGTGCGTTGTGATTGGCCGAATATCTCAAGCGTGTGACGGAAATGTTACGCCCCTCACCATACTGTGATGCCATGTCCCGGCTGGAGCAACGAGACAAGAACATTAAAACCCATTATAAACGAGGCATTTGTTGCATCTAGGGGGGACATAATTATGGATTATAATGATTTATACTGTCTTTTTACATGTTGCGTTGCATCGCGCCGCGTAAACATAAAACCATGTCTGCATTTGTGATCGGAGAAATGACAAACAAGTCCTACTCTACACTGCTCAAAACTCGCGTTTGAATCGTCAGTGGCAAATTCTTTAAATATGAAAATGTACTTACAGTCTGTGAGTCAGAACAGCCGGCATTGTAACATTAGTCTACTCTCCCAGGATCAGGAAACAGTCCTCCATAAAATGCGCTGCACACATCTGAATATTTGGGTTGAACTGTTCTAGAACAGTGTGTAAATACAACTTAACCACTGATTCTAGTCGTGTCCTCTTTTGGAAGGCCAAACAAGTAGTTTCGCTTTCACAACGAAACACAACGAAACACAGCGTCTTCACGACATGATGGCGGCAGCAACAATACTACAGCGGGAATAAAAGTTACGCCTTCTTTCTTCTTTGCGTGAACATTTGGGTGGCGTTATGCAAATCTTCCCACTTCGTGACGTAGACATGTGGGGGCGTGTTAGAAAGAGCTGTTTTAGGTAGGCGTGGTTGACTCTTAACTTTTATAAAGAATATCTCTTTGAATTTGAGAATTTAGTCTTTGCAACTTTACAGAACTCTTTATGCACCAACGAGCTTGTAACACTCCAGAGAGAAAGGAAAAATTGAAATCGATCCAAATCACCCCTTTTTAAGCATAAACATGCCCAGTCAACATAAAGCAGCCCAAATGGAGAATTTTTTTTAAATGGTTTTATAGAAGTATTTTATATAATTAAATTAGAATTCTATAATTTACTCACTTTCATGTCATTTCAAACCTCTATATTATTATTTTACCCATGCTATACAAAGGATAATTCTACGAAACATTTTATATGAAAATGCTAATTTCATTTTACATTTGACATGAAAATACTATTCTCCACTAAGTATTTCTACTTCAAAATTTCATTTAGTTCAATGTGTAACTTGCTGTTTCTTTGCAATTATTTGTGAGATTTACTAGCAATTTTTCAGAATGAAAATAGTTTCAAAGTAAATCCAAAGCTAACTAGAAGTGAATGCACTTTTACTTTTTGTGTGAACTATTCTTCACAAGTACTCACAAGTCACAAGTACTTTTCTCTTTCTCTCAGAGCATCCAGAGATGGCAGGACTGCTCTTCACATCAAGTGTTTGTGTGGGACTTCTGATTGTTCTAATAGCTGTTTCAACACAGCTAACCTGCAGTAGACATCTAAATGCAACTAGAACGTTCAGGAAGAAGAGTAGAACAACTAATTTGGAAGAGGAGGAGCCAATGAACCAGGATAATGATGAAGAGGAGGAAGATGAGGATGAGAAAGGGTCATTAATGGACAGCTCTAACCGGTCAGAGATTGGCAGGAAGGTGTATTGCTGGGAAGATGTGACGTACACCACAGAGGCAGCAGATCTGATGGAGAGGATTGAGCGCAGGGAGCTTGTCATTCAGGAGATCAGGATGAACGCATACCTCAATGGAAACACGTACATCCTGCATTCATACATGCCAACTATTACACAGAATGTGCAGTAGCTGTAGTTTCAACCAAAAGGAGTGAGCATTTTGAATGCTTTCTGCTACCAAAACACAAAAATTAAAGGTGAAGTGTGGAATTTTTGTATCGCAACTGTCTTCAGACAGGTTTCCAGAACAATTCCCTCATCTGCTATTGGTCTGCCAAACAAATGGCCCGCCCCTAAGACACACTATTGGTTCAGCTTAATTTTTTAAACAAACAGACCAATATTTTGATAAAATCACAGATTCACTTTGCTACACTTTGAGTAAATTAACCTACAACAGTCTCATAATAAGCAATGAAAGATGTATTTTAACATAAAAAAAATTACACACATCACCTTTAAAGACACTGTCAGGTAAAAAAAACAAAACTGATTTTTCACTGCGAGGACATAATAGCATAGAACAAGCAATACCTGATGTGTTTTACTGCCTGAAGGAGGGTGAAAGTTATTATTCCGTTCTAAAATTATTCTATTCAGCTGATAAAGTAGCTGTTGTATTACACTTTACATAATGTAAAGCCATGTAAAGAGAAAAGTATTTTATAAATTATTCCTCTATTAAACACTGGATGAATAATTTATGTGGTATTGAAATCAATTCAAATTCAGAAGACTGGTAAACATTTTTTATTAAAATGTATTATATTTAAAAGTGAAATCATAAAATGAAAATAAAATAAAAATGAAAATAAAACGGGAAACTCTTTTATTACACAACATCGCACTCAACTTTTCCAGTGAAACCACACCTCCCGATACTGTAACCTCTATTTTGCCTTAAGGATACCAAAATGTTCTGTAATTCTTTCTCAACGCTCTTCAAATGAACTCTGCGGTGCCACAGCGATCCTTAGAGCTGCACGGCAACATCCTGTCTTTAAACAGCATTAAGTTTCAACTGAGTAACTGCCAGAGGCACAGACAAAGAGAGGAAAGGTGTTGCATCCTTCTGCCAATGAATCAGAGCAGAGAAATCTGATGTCCCGCTTTGCATTTACAAACAGTCACATAAATACCTTTCATATGTAACAAAGGCACCAAATTGCATAAAAACAACAGCAGTAGAGTGTAGAGATCTCTGATTTGTCAAATGGAGAGTGATTTTCTTTGTTCATCTATCTTGGGCCCCATTTGATATTTGTGAGTCCCTGGAACTGTCTTTTTAGGGCCTGTCTGTCCGACCAATCAGACTGAAGATACGAGTCATTATCTGTCTCTTCTAGTTTCTATTAGCAAGAACAAAACAGACCAAACAATGATGAATGCTCTAAAATAATAAGTAAATATATATAGTTAGATATATTTTAATCACTCAAATAAAACTATACATAACACACAACATACAATAAGAACATAAATCAAACGAGTTAGTTAGTTAGAGGCCACTCACTTTTAGTTCTTCCTGCCTCTTGTAATAATGCAGCATCATCTTTTTTTGTTCCTCTTCACTCACTAGTGGTTCTCGCGCTGGTGCACCCTGGCATCTCTAGAATGAATGTGCAAACAATGGTGATCATCAGTTTTCATTTCATTAGGTCAAATCATCTATATGGAAATTCTTCGAAGATACGTTTTACGAAATTCACACCGAACGCATACTTTCTGAATTTTCACAATAATTTTAGTTTTCTCATTTTTCCCAACATAATCCTGCAGCTTTTTGCCCCTCTGTAGTTCTTTAGATGCCCACCACAGCTGAGCCTCTTCTTCTGGGATCACCAGTAATGAGGCCTGCAGAGGAGAGCCTTCATATCAGTATTACAGCTTTGGTTATGTTCATCAAACAAATGAGGTATTGTATTGGTCTGTTTTATTATTAAGCAATGTGCATGTAGTTATTTAAAGGGAAAAATTACAATTATGTCATTTCCTCAGCCTCGTGTCGTTCCAAACCTGTATGACTTTACTTCTTCAGCAGTGCACAAAAGAAAATATTTAGAAGAATGTCAGGAACCAAACAACCTCGGAGCCCACAGACTTTATAAAAAAAACACCAAAAAAAAAAACATTTCTTAAAATATCCTCTTCTTTTTTTCCACAGAATGTAGGAGGTCATACAGATTTGGAATGACATGAGGGTGACTAAACGATGACAGAATTTTAATTTTGGGTTGAGTATTCCTTTAAGAAAGGCAGAAAATATCTCAGATACCTGCGTTCCAGTAAGATCCTCTTGATTTTCAAACTCCATCCTTATTGGATCATGTGGAGGCAGCCCCATTGGGTAAACTATCATCACAGCTCCTCGCAACTGATCCAAAGCCTCTTTGACCAAATTCATGGTAACGCAGACATTCGCTTCCACTTGTTTCTTTAGAGTAAAGAAATATATATCACAAAACATATCAAAAGGGTAACAACATATTGAGTTTTAGAAGTATTCTATATTAGAATTAGCTTCATACTTTTGAGATTAAAGCTTTGGCTTCCTCCACTGTTTTCCTTAAAACGTCTTTCATCTTCTCGTTCGGAGCTAAATGGAAAGTCAGAATTTAGTATATAGCAATTAATCTGGCAATTCAAATGTAAACTTGAAATGTGACAGCCAGGACTACCATGTCCATTTCGTCGTCCGAGCTCATCCTTCTTAAACTCAGCAACACCGCTGGGAATACAGCGGTCCTCCCATTCATCCTTTAGTTTGAGCTCCATGATCTGATCATCAGTCAGGCCTTGCATATTCGGTGGTAGAGAGACACCATGATCTGCCAGCTCTGGAATTTCTATGGAGACATAAATTAAATTAATAGTAGTTTTTAATGCTATAATATGCAATCAAACGTTTCACACTTGTTTTAGCACTTGACTTTATTAACATAACGTTAACTGCCACTTGCACAATAATACATGCATTTTAGGGTATGAACTCGTCTGTCAAGAACATAAACCAGTGGAACCCAAAGAATGTGATAAGCATACATAACATCATAGTCATACCAGAGCAAATCCTGTCCACTTTTAATCTTCCATTATAGATGGCGCTGACCTGCTGGGTCAGTGTCTCAATCGAGACAGCCACTGTAGTGTTGAAGAGAAGCTGACTCTCATCTCCTCGTTTGACGTGCAGCTGAACCATCTCCCACCTGCTCAATTTGTCCCGTGCAGGAATATAACAAAACTGAGATTTTAAGATAAAGAAGATATATAACCACCGCCGGACAACAACAACAACAACAGAGAAGTGTTGAGGAAACTTGTTGCGTCCAGCGACTAGCGCCTCGCTGTGTTTGCGACTGTTGCCATGACACCCAACACCGCGCTCCAAGAACATTCTAGCATGACATGCGAGCAGGCTGCATAACATATGCATCTGAGGCGGTAACGTCGTGAAATTAATAATACAGACAATAGGCAAAATGAAGTCAATGAATAAAATTTTCAAATAACTTCCACTAATTATGCAAATTATACTCACACTTGATTCAGTAAATAAAGATATACAGATATACAGTCTATGGGGATCCACGCAGCAACAGTAGAGATACACTATTTCCACCGGAAGCCGCGTATTCAAAATAAAAGCTTCTTCAAACGCGGTCTAAAATAATGTTTTCTAGTTAACTACATTAATTTAACACGATTGTTAGCTTTCAATATGCACACAGACGGATACGCATTCAATGATATCAAATACATGCATGATAAATGTTACATAAAAGATGTACAAGAAGACACCAGATCAAGTTACTCACTGGTTACTGGTTAAGGATTAATTACTACTTATAAACCAATGCATGTAATAACACAATACTGCAAAACCGTGCTGTTTTTAGTATCATTAAAATAAAAGTCAGCTATTGTCTCATTTAAATGATCCATTATATAATCAAAGCACAATACAAATATACACAATTATTTTAGCTTTTTCCAATATTACTGACAAGAGAAACTATCAGAGTCTATCTTTATATAACAAAAGTTAATTTATTTAAAGCGAGTGTTATAGTAAGACTGCGTAAGGGTCGCAGCAGGGGAATTCACGTGTAGGTCAGCCTGGGACTTTATTTACCTCCTCACAGCCGTGTGACGAGCTTTATATTCACGAAAGTCAGAGAAGTTTCTTCACCTCTGTTACATCTCACACAGGAGACATGAAACACAGCCACTGCGTCCCAGCTTTTGTCAGCAAACTTTGGACACTTGCAGAGGCTCCGTCAACGAACGACCTCATCTGCTGGAGCCAAGTGAGTATTTTATGCAAAATGCAGATTTGATTTATTTTAACTGTTGTTCGTGTGAGGTAATTATTATATAGTAATTATTTTTTATGACGTGTCCTTTGTACAAACAACAACCAGTCCAACAATATTAACTCTTCAGAATAATAAACTCCACAATAATAAACTCTTCAGAATTTCTTATAACTCGTTGAACATCACTCAGTTTATCTGCTAAGAAGATGTTTATCTTCAGATGCCCTGTTAGTAATACTTTTTAATGCGCTATCTGACCCATTACAAAACAGATCCACGTGTATTGCGCTGCTGCAGGTGGAGGCAGCTCGCTATTGGTCCACTGTCCGTCCAATGGGTGCTCAGTATATTATTAGAACGTGGCCTACTACCTAATGTTGTCTGCAAGAATAGAGTTTCGAACAGCTGGCTGTTTTTATGCAGTCTATGCTCTGAACCAACTTACGCGTCAGGTGACAGAACGAGGTGCCCCGAAAATAGAACATTTATGATAAACATCCAAAAATAAAATAAAAATAAATCCTTATTTAAATCCTTATTATATCGAAGATGCTTATATACATTTAAGTGAACTACATTAGTGTTAGATTTGAATAAAGCAAAGTATTGAATTGACCGCTATAAATGTTTTTTTTTAAATTGAATTTCTGATATCAACGTGTACTATTTATATGCATTTTTGTAAATGTGAATGTATTTACATTTGTTTGCTTTTAAGTTGTTTTATTAACACGACTCCTCCTAGTGGTAAAGATTATATTTGGCTATATGTATATATATGCACCATAATAATTATTAATAATTTCATTATATTATTATGTTGAATAATTGAATTGAATTAAATTAAATAGCTTTATTGTCATTGCAAAAGCAGAGCAAACAACGACATTCTTACAGCACCTCTATTGGTGTAATTATTATTCTATCTATCTATCTATCTATCTATCTGTTGTCTGTCTGTCTGTAAATGTGAATGGATCTACCTTTATTTGCCTTTAAGCTGTTGTTTTATTAACATGACTCCTAGAGGTTAAGATTATATTATATATAACCACCATTATAATTATTAATTACATTAAATATATTATGTTGAATAATATCTATCTATCGATCTATCTAAAGTATTGTTTTGCTAATCTTTTGCTATTTTTTCTTTAAGCAGGCATTTGCAACAAAAATTCTAGTGCCAGATTTAGAGCTTTTATAGTTTGTTTTATACAAATAAAACATGAACTATGCAAAACATATTTAACTTTAAAAGATGTAAAGTGTAAAAGTAGTAAACTCAGGAAGCAAACTCGAATGATTCTAGAAACCTGCAGTAATATGTGCAAGTGCTTTTTAAGTACACATAGTGTTTCCTGCCAGACCGGAATGGGCTTTTCTTTAGAAACAGTTTGACATATATCAAGTGATGTAAGTCAAACCACATCTTCCTGTTTCCACTCTATTAGGATGGCTGCAGTTTTCTTGTCCAGGATGAGCACCGGTTCAGCAAGGAAGTCCTGCCTCTTTACTTTAAACATAGCAACATGACCAGCTTTGTGCGCCAGCTCAACATGTGTACGTGTTCAGCCAATGATAAGATATACAGCATATAGATATATAGCATCATTTTCTAATTCTTCTGTGTCTGACATCCACCTACAGATGGTTTCCACAAAGTGGTACATATGGACGCTGACTTGCCTAAAGCTGACAGCCAGGTTAATTGTGTCGAGTTTCAGCACGAGAACTTCCAGAGAGCTCAACCTCATCTGTTGGGCCTTATCCGCAGGAAGGTGAAGCTGATAAGCGTTATCCTACAGTGCTTGTGCAGAAGCAAAGCACTCACGCACAGTTGCTAACCCTCAGATTCTCTCACGCTGAGATGTGTGTGTAAATATCTGTGTTGTATATGTGATTTCATGACTAGGTTTCAGTTAGCCGTGGAGTTGAAGAGGGAGGGCAGGTGTCTCAGGTACTCATTCAGGTTAGTCATGTCAGAGGCTGGCAAGACTCCTCAGACCTCAAACTCATGGCTTTGTGCAGGTGAGCTTTTCTCTGTAACAAGTACACTATTCATCAGTGTAAAGCTACACTTCAGCCTCGTTTATACATTTATGAGTGGACGTCAGTGGAACTGTCAGTTAGTGCTTATTTCCTAATATGTCACTTCAAATACCATTCAAAAACATTAAAAAAAGATTAGAAAAATATTACTTATATTCAGGCTGTATATAGTGGATCAAAATCCGTAAAAACAACAGTATATTAAATAAATAGTATTACAATTTAAAATATTTTTTTAATATCAGTGNTTGAAAAAGTTGTGCTATTTTATTTAGAATTTTTTGATGAATACAAGTTCAAAGGAACAACATTTATTTGAAAAATAATAATTATAAAATCTTTACTGTCACTTTTGATCTTTTTAATGCATCCTTGCTGAATAAAAGTAATAATTTCTTTCTAAATCCTATCTACTAAACGCAACTTTTGAAATGTACTAGAGATCAATTGCTAAATTCCAAGGCCTTTAAAGGGTCATTTATGATGCTTTTTTAAAAGGATCCCTTAATTGTAATGGTGTATTTGGTGTATCAGATTATGTTGACATGCTTTAATGTTAAAAACACATTATTTTTCAAATACTGTACCTTATTGTAAGTCCTCTATGCCCCGCCCCTCTCAAACACGTCGTTTTCAACAAAGCCCCCTCCTGCCCCAGCGCATCTCTGCTCTGATTGGCCGGCTATCCAGTGCATTGTGATTGGCTGAACATCGCAAGCACTCGTTGGAAATGTACCGCCCCTTACCATAATCGCGAGCTGCATCCTTCAAAACAAATGTAAAGACAGAGCCTGAAAGGGGAACAGAGTCACGTGACAGCCACAGTGCTGAAGCTGGTCTCCTCTCCCTCTCTCTCTCACCCACACACACACAAACACACACAAAAACACACCCACACACACACACGTGCACAAAACTCCGCGTTTGAACAGTCAGTAGCAAATACTTAAACTGATAACAAAACAGTACCTGATTCAGAAGCGCCAGATTGTCATAGCACAGTCAGAATTACCTCCTCTCCTAAGTACACGAAACAGTCGTCCATAAAATGATTGGTCTGTTGGAAGTGAAGCTTAAATATTCCTAATGCATCTACGCTTTCGGAGGCCAAATAAAGTGATTTTTGCTTTCGCTAGAACCCACACCGTTCCCTGACATGGCGCTCAACCTAACTCGCGGTTTAACTGAAACCCACGCTTCTTTCTTTGCGTGAACATTTTTGGCGGCGTTATGCAAATCTTCCCACAATGTGAGGTAGATATGTGGGGGCGTGTTAGAACGAGGCCTTATAGGTAGGCTTGGCTGACTCTTAACTTTATAAAGAATATCTCTTTGAATTTGATACTTTAGTCTTTGCAACTTCAGGGATCTTATCTATGCACAAACAGTTTGTAACACTCTAAAGAGAAAGGAAAAATTTTAATCTCATCATATGACCCCTTTAAGATATTACATCTCTGCCATACTAATCTTTTAACCAATCTTCTTTTCTGAAGGGATAATGAAGACGTGATGGAGAGGAACTGGCTCATTCAGACAGAGCTATCAGCAGCATCTAAATCATACGCAAGGTAATTGAAACGACTATCTGTAACTTATACATAATAAATTGAAGTAATAATAAATACTTTTTTGATAATCACTATACAAACCTCTCCTATCCTATGTCACTCTTTTTCAGATGATAAAGTTCATCATCAACATCGTTCAGTCAAATGGGATAAAACGTTGCAAAAGAAGACTAAGTTTGTTCACCTAAAGCACACAAAATGTTCTCATAGTCAGTGAGAAATGTGATTGTTTGCATTTTCAGCTATCTTTTCTCACATCACATTTCCTTTCTCCACCCTAACAGCCCCATGATCAACCATTCTGGGGAGTTTCAGTCTCCGCCGAAATATGCCCGTTCCTTCGGCGTGAATCCCACCCTTACCACTTCCCCCCTCCAAGAGATCCCTTCGATGCAAGAGGTGCCTGCTAAAATCTTGATGTGTGATCTAATTTTGGTCTAAGTTTGAATTCTTGACTTCATCCAACACGATGCTGTTTAGTTCTAAAAGGAGCTTGATTTCTGTCATATTGAAAGTAAGTGACATCACTGTGGGTTTCTGGGCAGCTGGATGTGTCACCGGCTGATGTGTACTCAAATGGCATGATCATCTCTGACATCACCCACCTGCTGGATCCCACACCTGAGCCTAGCAGGTAAGACAGCAACAGCACACCTGTAGTCTTTATCCTCTACAGGACTCGTGTTTTGTATAATTATAATCTTCCGAGGTTTTTAAAAATACTTCTTTACTGGGTAAAAAACAAACAAACAAAAAAACAGAACTGAACTGAAAGTACTTTTTAGGGTTTCACAGTCTATTTACCGGTTTCATTTGTGTTTTTGGTTTTACAGAGAGCCAGTGACAGACAGCTTTCCCGCAACTCAAATCACATTTTTATCTTCCGCCTCCCCTACTCTCCCCTCCCTGGAGCTGGCACTGAATTTGCTAGATGACCCAGCTGCCCAGGAGTCTGAGGAAATACCCTCTGAAAGGTTAGATAGCAAACTGATCATGTGTGCCATTTTCTTTTATAATTATAACAGATCTCTGTTCTGTTTTATCAATAACTCTGTGCAGCCCTATGAAATACTGCACATAGTTATTGATAAAACAGAACAGGAGGAAAATATTACTGTGATTTTTCTGCAAAACAAAAAAAAAAAGATTTAAAATGCAATTTTCCAGATTTGTTGTGGTTATTTTTAGGGCTGAAAAATTTGGCCAAATATTGTGATTATATATCATTATGACAATGAAACAATTATTATTATTAGAAAAAAAAAATTACTTTTATTTTAAGACTATTTCACTCTAAAATAAATAAATACAGTAAAATGATCAAATAAATAAATAAAAATACTAAAAATTGTACACCTGTAAAATTACAATAGTAATATTTGTGACCCTAGACCAAAAAAACAGTCGTAAGTCGCTGGGGTATATTTGTAGCAATAGCCAACAATACATTGTATGGGTCAAAATTATTAGTGTTTTTTTTATGCCAAAAATCATTAGGATATTAAGTGAAGATCATGTTCCATGAAGATATTTTGTTAATTTCCCACCAATATTAACCTTATTTTTGGTTAGTAATATGCATTGCTAAGGATTTAATTGACAACTTTAAAGGCAATTTTCTCAATATTTTGACTTTTTTGCACCCTTAGATTCTAGATTTTCAAATAGTTGTATCTAATATTGTCCTATCCTAACAAACCATACATCAATGGAAAGCTTATTTATTCACAAATTGACTGGTTTTGTGGTCCAGGGTCACATTTGTTTCTTTATATCTTCATTTTAAACCAATATACATATACGTTTTTCTTTTGGTGGAAAACCACAGGGTTAAAGCTTCTCCTTTGTTGGCAACATGCTTCTCATTAAAAATCTAGTGAAATATTTGGCATGTTGCATTTTCAAGCAACCCAAACTAACTGCACTTGCAGAGATGAAGATCGTGTGAAGCAGCATTGACTGCAAACCAAGTTGCCCCGAGACACTGAAAACACTGTTATCCTGAGCAGCTTGCCTATAAATGAACACAGTGTTGTGTTTCACTCTAAAACAAATGGAACATTTACTTATTTAAAAATAAATCGCAGACTTCGTCATTTGATAATCACACTAAGCCATTTTGATTAAATGTTCAGCCCTAATATTTCACTTCTCTTCTTCTCTTGAGAACAGTAATGATGTGTCGGATCCACTGGCACTAATTGAATCCAGTTTAGCAGTGATCCGCTCATACGTTCCACCCTCACCAGACCTGGACAATTTCAGCAAGGTCTGACTTAGACATCTTTAAAAATACAACACAGATGCTATTACAAACCACACAGCTTCAGTAATAGTTAACAGGCTTTTGTATAATTTCATGTTCATGATAGATCCTTAGTCCTGGCTGCCACATCTCTGCTGTTAAAGACTCTGACACGAAAACCAAGAGCAAACAGAGAAGCCAGAATGAAGCCGATGCGCTACCTCACGCCGACACAGGTACACAGATATACGCCCACGCTTCCCTCTCACACACCAACCTGAACCCACACATGTATCACCTGCACAAACCACATGAATTCAGAACTTACACTTCTGGTTTGTTCCTTTTATTGTGTTTGTGCAGTTACACAGCAGCAGAGCCTGCAACAAAATGCAGACTCGGAGCAGGAGCGCTACGATAGTGGGGAGTATTCAGATAACTTACCATCCCTTCTGCAGCTGGTGCAGGAAGCATCCAGCCTCTCCTTCAGTGACACTACACTGCCTTTAGAGCTCTCTTTTATCATTTAAAACTCTAATGCATTTGATATTGTGCTGTGGTGGTTGATAGTAAAAAGTGGTATCTGAAACAGCCAATAGTTGATAGCTCTGCTGTTTAATGGAAGGCTCAGTATCATTATGCGGCAATTGGATATATGTCAATTGTAAATTTTCCATCGTGATTTTTTTATCCATCAATGAACTCTAACCTCTCTTGTTGACTCAAGAGTGATTTCACAACAAACTTTTAGTCTATTAGCACAATTTACCATGTGGGGTAAAGCAATAGACCAAAATGACGGAAAGCACTTTGAATCATCTGTGTTTTTTAAAATTCAGTACATGATGGAAAATTTTCCGTTAATGCAACCTCTACAGTGGGTGCTGTTTTAAAGGCAGCATTTTTGTGTGGAAGGCTTGCCATGATTGTTTTATTTTAAAGGTTTTATTTTGCAGAAACTGGCTGCAGACCCCACCAATTCTAAATTTAACCAACTAATATGCTAATAATAGAACTAATGTGGCAATTAAAGTTACTTAAAAGCATGATATGCTATTGATACACACACATATATACAATATTAGATATATGTTATCTAATATAATAGATATTAAATATATATTAATATACGTACTACCTAATAAAAAAAGTATAGTATTAATGATAGTACATTTCTCCACTGAAATAAAGATATGGTCGCCAAATATATGATAGCATATTAGTTTAGAGACAAAAGATTGTTTACAATGATTTCTGATGTGAATCAGTTATTTAGCTGTACTCGATTTTACTTGTTGTACTTTATTGTCTAACTAAAGGCCAGAATATAGGCTATAAGTTTATTCCTTAAACATATTAGTATAGTTTATTTTTTGGATTTTTAGGTTTTTGATATGTGTTGCCATGTAAAAGTGAATTATGTAAAAGCAAAATAAAATGTTAAATTTTTAATGCCTACTCTCTTTCATACACAAATTTAGCATTCAGTTCTTTTCATAACAGGCAATCAGCTGAATGTGGCTTCTCTTGAACAGGAAATCTCACACACATACGTCAGACCACACAGAGAACATACATTTAGGTTAGAACAGGGAAGACAGAAACAGACCTAAAACAACAAGTGCGTTATGCAACCCTGTCCAAGATGATATTACTTTTAGTTGGTCTTTTCCTTGGGAACATTCCTTCTTTTGCATTTTCTGCATCATCCCAGCCAAGTGAGTATTTTACAACTACATTATTTGAAATGTAATGTATTTTACATTTTGATTTTACATTGTTGCCTTTACAAAACACATCATACCTAGTATTAAAATACAAAAGGTTTACAGAAGTAATTTCTAAACTATTAAACAAAACAGGGTAGGGTTTGTTGGATTTTTATTCATTTCTTCCCCTTTTTGTGGTTTTATATGCTCTTTTAAACTACGGAAGTATGTGGTTCTACAACAGTTAAGATGTTCAAATCTAATATGTTAACATATATAGGGCCTAAAAACATCTGGCGATGGCGATTATTTCATCAGCAGACGTGACCATTACATACTCCTCAAGAAATTGTGAAATTTTTCAGCAACCTGTCGCTGAAGAGTTGACAATGTTCAGATGCTTGCTTTCCAAAATGGCTTCTCTGTGGCCATGATGCGCACACGCAACCAAAGACACAACTTGAGCTTACAACACTTTCAGTTCAGTTTTTCTATATAATGACTAAATCAAAATGGTCTAAAAATTCTGATGTAAAACTATGATTTAATTTTAATCAGTAAGACTGTATAAAATTGTGATTTTGACTAAAAATGTACATGTTTCCTGTATGTATATGTTTCTTTCCAGTCCTCACAGGCTGAGCATCCTCTACTGACAAACTACATGCATTGCAAGCTGCAATACTGTGCCATTTATACATTACATAATTCATTCGAATGAAAAATAACTATATTATTTTTCTCTTCTTTACTCAGAAATTAACTGCCTTATCATAAATCTGGACTATGTTAATTGCACATGGACTGAGCATGAGCACAATTACAGTTTCAAGAGCAGGTGCGCAAGTTGAACAAAATAGAAAACCTGCATTTTTGGATGAAAGTTTCAGAACTGACAACAGCATGTGTTTGCTTTCTTAGGTTTACTCATAAAGAAATTCTGGATTGTCCAAATTATCTCAGGATTGATGGTGTTAACGTGGGCTGCATGTTCCCCTACGAAAAACCACAACGGTTTAATACGTTAAAAACATGGCTGTACAGTGACAATGGCGGTTTGGTGACAGAGCAGGAACATAATCTCAAAGCATATGGTATTAGAAATTATTCATATTTATTATGACTTGACAATAATTGACCTGTTGATGAATTGATACTTTATATGCTCTGTTGCTAATCAGTGAAGCTTTACCCTCCGGTCAACCTGTCTGTGGTGGAGAAAAAAGATGCTGAACTGTGGCTGTACTGGAATATTACAAAGAACGACAGCTGCATTGAGAGTGAAGTTCGTCACAGGACAGACAACAATGCGTGGAAGGTATAAAATTTGTTTTATGAAACTAAATTTTGATTGGCCACATTTGAAACACACGGACATTGTATAGGTATTAATTTCATATGGCCTATAATGGCTTTATGATTTACGAGAAACATGTACTGATACTGAAATCGCATCAAAATAAATGTGCAGAAGTGGTTTTATATACACAGAAAGCATATCAAATGCAACTAAAGTGTCTACTTTATGGTTTAAAATTAAATAAAAATTATTCACATTTTAAAATTCACTATACATTATTTGCATTCGTGATCCTTAAATAGTTGCTTTTTAATGGCGTCTAAGTTATTGATCTAATAAATGGCGACAGATTGTTTTGGGTATTTAGACTATTTACACGAATGGCTTTTTTTTCTGTAAATCGTGGTAAAATGTATGATAGGAACTATTTTTGGCTCAGAAAAAATAAATAACAGGCACCTATCTGTATATGACAGAAAAAAGTAAAGCTGTACTTAATTATTATTGCTGTGATGCTTGAAAGCTCCTTTTTGTCTTTTTTCATCTCCAAACAACAAAGCATCTATTGCAATTCTTTAAAATCGGTTTTAATACATATGGATTGGTGACATGATTCAATGACTCAGTCTAAGAAAATGTCACTCGTTTTCTTTCCTGTGTAACCGCATTTTAAAAGTACATTCACTTGTCGCCACCTATCGGCTCATGATTCTAACCTTCGGGGGGGGTAAGGGGGGAGGGGAGTAATACCTTCATAGAAATTCCAAAATAATAATTATAGACTTTATTAGGGCTGTTACTATGCTATGTTAAAATCTTGTTGGAAACTGCTTATTAAATTGATTCAAGTGCTTTGCTGGTTTACAGAGAAAGTCCGCCGTGCGCGAGCGACTAGACTAATCAATTTCGAGACAGTGATGTACCAATTGTCATTGATATGCCTCTCAACCTTGTGGTCGTCTGAACCACGCAACACAAACACGGCCCAAAGTTAGCTCTCTCTTCCCTAGAGCCTCCACTCCCAGCAAGGACGCCTTCATTTGCTTTTCCCCACAAAAAGCTTGAAGTTCCAGGTCCGGGCTCGAATAGGAGTCTCCTCGGAGAGTCCAGTTTTGGAGCGACTTGAGTGAGCCTGTTACTTGGATATGTACAGACCAACACCCACCTCAGGTATTCTCTTCATCCGTTATCAAGTCCATCCGATCAGATGCTTTATCTGCCTGTAAACGTGTCGCCGAACTCGATGGCGTGACGCCTTCTCTCGGCACTCGCCAACACTGTTGCCAACTAATTTTTCATGGGAATGCTAACGAAATTGATTTGTTGCTAAAGTTGCTAAGTGACCCACGTCATCTGCGCGTGACGCTTGCGTCACTCACGAGCACAATTGTGTCCTGCATCAAAATCTCATGCCAAAAATAAAATAAAAATTAAATGTCATTTAGATGTATTTATAAATCATATAATTGCCATAATATAATATTAATCATGATACTAATTTTAAATACAACATTGACTTATTTAATACTTTCCTTTTTTAACAATGACATTTAAGTGTATTTGTATAGCTAGTAAACTAGTACAACTACTCATTCTGACGATTATAGATGTAAGCATGTCTTAGTAGTTCGTATCACCCTCTAAGAAAGTCTGTAAAAATAGGGCAAATCTATTCATTTGAAGAATTTTTCCGTAATTATTATTCACACACTGTTTTAACCTACATTTTTTAAATTACGCTTGTTTTTGTGTTTTTCTTCGGGTTACCGTGGTTCATGATAAACGGATAAATGTCCGGCAAACTACTACCTTTTTTCATTTTGCTAGATATTTTTTCTTGCCGTGTACTACTGATCACAAACTCAGTACAGCTATACAGGGGATCATATAAAGAGCAATTATTCGATTATTATTATTAAGTTGAACAATTGCAAATAGCAGCTAACCTAATTCATGTGATGTGTGTACTGCTAGGCACATTTGGTTTCCTTTTTTTGTGTAATTTAGATGGAAAATGTGTGCCTTTTTTATCGTTTGAGTCACTTATCAAAAGTTGCTAAAGTTTCCAAATTAATTTTAAAAATAGCTAAATATGTTGCTATGTGCTTTTGGAAGAAAAAGTTGCTAGGGTAGTCTGAAATGTTGCTAAATCTAGCAACAAAATTGCTAAGTTGACAAAACTGCGCGCAACGCACTGCAGCAAATTGCTTATTCTCATGTTTTCCATGATCCTTTACCAGACTGGATGTGTTTTAAAAATAGGTTTACATGTTGAAAGTGAGGAATTTGTCATATAAAATCTTTCCACAACCAGTTTCACATTTGATGATTAATATACGTACTAAATTAGGTCTAATGAGATGTTAGTGCTCAGTGATTAAAGGCGTAGTCTCTTACTGTAACTTCACTATGACAGAATTAAATAATCCTAATATATTCCTTATTTTTAACGTAATATTTGTGCCATTCCTTCCCGTCACAATGCTAAATATTAAAAACTGATATTGACTTATTTACCTATAACAAGATAAGGTATATTCAAAGAAAATGACTTACTCGTTGCAAAATAAGGTGCACAAGGCATGTACCAATACCCACACTTGCAGTCTTTGCACTTGACCACTTGTTGACTTGCATTATGCTCTATATAGTGTGGTACAAATTAATAAAGTATTTGCACATTTTGATTTTCAGTACTTCAGAATGTCTGTTCAGTAGTGCCCGTGTAACAGGTGACACAATTTAGCAATTGTGATTCTTGTTATAATGTTGTAAACCTTTTACCAAATACACATAAAAGATGCCTCAAATACTGCTCAGAAGTGCATTAAGGGCACTGAAATTTGGCATTTTTCAGACCTGCTGGGAAAATCTTCCTATTAAGTGCAAAGTCTCAAGTGGCCAAGACCGCAAGTGTGGGTAGTACGCTGTCAGTTAACAAACAAACTTTTTTTTTTTTTTACTGTACAAAACCATAAACGTCATATGTTTGCAAAGGTTTGGGCTTAATTGAAAAAAACAATTCAGCAGTGGCTTTAACGGCAACTCTTTTCCCCAGAAGATCCGGGTAACATGCCTCTGATGTCACTGGTGCTGTGTACAGCGGGAGCCACAGTAATTCTCGTCATACTGTCCTGCTTGCTCGTCCATAACGAGAGGTTTGAATCAGTTTTTTGTCCTTTAACCATTTTTTAATTTTCCACAGTAAAATTCACTTTATCTTGTAATGCAATAGTGTTTTGTTTATGCTAATTTTATATTGAACTTTTCTTAGGTTAAGAATAATTTTAATACCAGTGGTACCAAATGCAGGACGAAATGTAAGCAATTACCTTACAGCCCTTTTTGACAATTATGATGGCAATGTTGAGGTGAGTACCAGTTTTTATTTTATCAGTCATATACCATGCTTTAATTTGTTCTTTAATCCATAGTGGTAAAGAGGGAATGTGAGATGCAATCTTTTTTTTTTGTCATGCAGAAATGGCTGTCCATGCCTAAAGATCTGGAGAATGGCTTCAAACCCAATTTCACAGAGCGTGCCTGTCCTGTGCGTGAGTACAGGATAGTGTCCCAGTCCAGCACTGACAGCGAAAGCATCCTCTCAAACCCAACAGACCTGTCTTCAGATTACCAGTGCATGCATAGCTACTCATCAGCCTCCACCATACCTGGATCTTCCGAAACCATACAAACCCAAGATCTATCGCAAGTGGATAATCCAGTCTAAATCTTCATCTTAATCTGAGGCTATTAAAATTGAGAGTTTAGAAATGAGGGTCTTTGAAATTTAGGTTTGAAACTAGAATCCTGATAAGAAAAACATTTACTCGTGAAAAAGGGGGTTTCCACGTGTTATATGATGAATCTCAGTAAAATCCATGCTATTTGGCATTTTTGTGACAGAATAACCTTTTTGCACTTTTTTTTTTTTTTTTTTTTAAATATTCAACTTCGAACAAGGAATGATAAACATGTAATTGTTTCTTTTTCTTATGTTAAAGCTGGGTAGTGTTTGTAACTGAAATTGTGTTCCTTTTTGTGTTTTATATAGTTTGTGGAGTTGTTTTTTTTGTATTAAGTCAGGTGGAGTAGCAGCATAGTGGTCATGTTTTTTTTATTTGTGTCAAAAGTATTTTCCTCACAGTGAGCTGTTTTCCACAGTAATGTAGGTGAGATTTCTGTAGGGTCGCCCGAAGCAAGGCTTTTTTGCAAGCAGTGTCCATTGTAACGAAGTGTAAGATGTGTCTGTGATAAACATGTATACTTAGTACAAAGTAAATTCTAGAATCTGATTTGTGTACTTTTGGGAAAATCCCATCACCTACCAACCTATGTATTATCTGATTATTTGGCTGAGTGATATTTGTGATTCATGCTGCTGGCAATTTTTTATGTAGTTGCAGAAGTTTCACTTTTTCATACTGTATCGTAACAGGCCCTAAAAAGGCACCTGAAAACTTAAAATTATACAACATTGGTAGCAAATGTATCTTGATTGATTAATTGTCTATTCATTGTGTGCGTTTTCTTCAGGATTTATTTTTGCACTTTTAGCGTTTTTGCTCATTTATAGTACTCCGATAACATTTTTGAACAACATTCAATATACTTTTGAGACATTTAACATTTAGAATGTGAACTTGCCATTTTAAGATGATTATGTGTTCAAGACAAATATAATGCTTCAAGAATGTACTGCTTTTACAATCTGAATAAAAAGATTCAAATTTTCACAATGTCTGTGATGACTACTTAAGATATTCTGAGCAAATCATTTTTATTTTTTCACAGTAGATTTTGAGCTGATCTTGAAGTGGGATGATTAAACTGCAAGAACATCAAATACATTAATATTTTAAAATTTATAAAATTTTAATAAGATCATACGATTGTGACACATGCTAAAGAATCATTAGAATAGGTCTTAGGCACATTTACATTTTAAACGAGCAGATACTTTAAAATGACCCCAAAACACTTACTATGCATAAATGGCATGCATTTTGAATGTATATTAGTATAATGATCTGGTATTGTGCAAGTCTATATTTCTATGTATAATTTTACATAAATCATGGTTTGTCGCAAATATCATACTAGCTTTGTTAAAGGCTACGTACAAAACAGAAAAGATTTTATCCAAGCTGGTCTTCATACTGTTTTCTGAAGCAGTCTCCAGCAGGGAAGAAATCCCAGCATCTCTCCTGGTACATCTTCCACACGTATGACTCCTGTCACACATACACATGTCTGTTATATTTAGATCGCTTTTTATGTTTAGCAGTTATGAACATTTTGACATGTCTTGCCTGCCCAGTATGCTCAGTTTCATCCTTGTTGATCAAGTACATCAGGAAGAACCTAGTGAAGAGAGAAACATTATTTTTGTTTGTCCGAAGATGGAGAAAATGTATAACATCAGAAAGGTGGCATAAAACCAAATTGCTCACATGTAATTGGCCAGGTTGTGTTCTTCAAGCGTATGTGTCTCAAAGCCATGTGGCGTTGTATCGAAGTAATCACTCCCAATACCACATATAAAGCATTTGGTCTGAAGAAGCAATGCAAAGCGTAAAATCAGACACATCGATAAGAATAAAAACTTAATGTGTATTTTTTTTGTTGATCAAACCGTAAAGATCTCAGTACCTCCATGTCTTCTTTGACCTGCTCTTGCTGGTCTCTCAGCTCACCAAAAGCATCAATGATCAGACCTGTGCAGACAAACATGCAGTGAATTGCAGTGCAGTGTTTTCAATCTGATCCAGAAAATGAAACCTCAAAGCCAGTCATAAATCGCTGATATGTAAGGTTTAATGTGGTAGATTTGCTAGGCGCAGAAACATGAGTCTAACCTTGAATGATGGCCAGCAGGATGACGATGACAAAGAAGAAAAAGGTGATGTCGAAAACCACCCGATAGAGTTCATACTCATCCCCTGCTGGGTCCTCAATCTCGTCTCCTATGCCTCCACCTGCCCGCACACCCACGTACATGTGGAACAGATAACACTGTGAAGAGAAAGAGAGATTTGTTGGATTATACAGCAGGTGTTTGGTTAGGGAAGAATTGAAGAAAAAAGTGAGCAACCACCAACAAAATGCATTATTAGAGAAAAAGAATAAAAGACAATTGAACACTAATAATGTTGTATAATGCAGTGACCAACCGTCATCATGTCATCACACTTCATGTCCGGCTCATCCTCATCCTCGCTCTTATTGTAAAACTTCCTGAAGAAGTTGAAGGCCACCACAGTGTAGAGGTACACAACCACAGCCAGCAAACCCACAGTCATCATCAGCTGAAACAACCCAACAGAGTCAACCGGTGTATAAGTGCAGATTTTCAGAACCAGTTTGAATTGTTGTACTGACTGTACCTGTTTTCCATTGTGTGTGACCGAGGAAAGAATTGTACGCAGGGTCTTGACACCCATTGCGATGTCCAGCAGGTGACAAGCAAAGAAGAAATTGTTGTAATGTCCAAGAAGTGACATAACTGTGTACCACACCAGGTAGAGGAAAGTCTGTAAATGAAGAACACTTTAGTACACTTGACTAGAACTGTGCTTTGCAAAGTCTGCGATTTTAGAAAATACTGTAGATTTTAATACCTGAAAAAAAAAAGAAAAAAAAAGACTTACATTGTCTGTAAACACAACTCCAAATTTCCAGATCTGATACTTGATGTCAATGGAAGTGAGCCTGAAAAATAATATGGAAGGAAAATCTAATACTTGATCTCATATGTTTTGACCAATAGTGTAGTTTTAGGGATTATCTGTTTGGCTGACCAATAGCAGACAGGAGGAGCATTTTAAAAAGTCTGAAAAATTAACATTTTGGCAATTCTGTTTGGTGCCACTAGTGGCAAAAAATAACACATAACCTAAATGTAATATCTTTAAATGTCACAGAATGATAAGTCACTTGTAATGCATTTTTAATACCATGCAAGCATAGAGTTGTCTGGCTCTTCGGGTTTCTTGTCTGTCTGTTGTTTGCTGACATCCAGCGATGCCAGATCCATACCCAGCAGCTCTGCGATTCTCTCACGACCATAAATATCTCCGTATTTATCCAGAACCTTGCCAAAGGAAACGAGAACAACATGGCTTCATGAACACACTGATTTTAAACCTACACACCAATGAACAGGAAGAATATCGGTTTACCTTTCGCTTAACAAATTTGTCCCAGTAGTTGGTGGGAAAGGAGCTAAAACAATGATAAAGAGTTTTAATTACAATTTTTCCAAGGAAAACAATACAAATACAAATGGATAGGTCTGCTAATGAACACTTACTAGTCTACTAAGGAGACATAATTATGGGACCACATATGTGCAAAACCAGTTTGACCACAAAACAGAATCTAGCTCAACTTTCAGTTTAGTCAACCAGATATATCTTTTGAGAAACAGCTCCATAATGAAGACTTCTCCACACTTACGGTGTGTTTAGCACCAATCTGTCCCATTGGCCTTTGATGTCATCATCTTCCGGCTGTTCAGTGATGTAAAGCCCATCGAACTCCAGCTTTCTTGCCAGCTCTTTCTCTCTCTTAAAGATAACCAGTGGAATCTAACAGACCACAACATCATGATAACTTATTGACAGCACATATTCAGAATTAATAAAAACAACCTGAATCAAGACTGATAATGACAAGTTCAATTGCTAAAATGTAAATCTAGTGGTTCAAACCTTGAGGCAGTTGTATCCAATGATAGATAAGAAAGCAATGATGGTGTGCACAATTGCCAGGCAGGACAAAGTGGGCTGCATGTATCCGGTACTCTCTTCCAGGAAAAAATACACAGGACCTTCCTCATCATCATCATCACCTCCATCCTCTCCAGCAGAGCCCTCAAAGTCTTCCCCAGGGCCTTCAAACAGCCCAGAGCCTTCAAACATACCTGAGCCATCAAACTCATCACTAATCGGAGGAGTACCAGATACCTGGAGAATTAAAAAAAATGGAGGCTTAAAAAGGAACAGGAACAGATTTAATTTTTATATCTACGTGCATTTGAAATTAAAATGATTGTGAGGCATGCCATTTTGAATTAAACAAACATTTAAACATAAACACATGTAAACAAGCCTAGAAATCCAAATAAACCACAAATTAAACCAGGAAAACAGTGTGAAAATCCAACCTTGTAGAAGAGAAGAATGAAGTTCAGGGCAAAGGCGATGAACAAAGCCAGGAAACGAAGGTTGTAGAAGTTACGGGACAAACAGTTCTGTAGAATGAAGTGGAGATTAACAGCATATCAAAACCCGCAAAACGTAACTAAACCTGGAACTAAAACTCAACGATTCAACTCAAATTTAGAAGAAATTATTTTTTTTCCTACCATGAATTTATTTCTTTGAACATCCAACTCATTCCAGAGCTCAAATCCTGCTCCCTTGACTGATTTCTTTTCCTTTTTGGCTTTAGTGGCTTTCTCAGGTTTTGGTTCTTCTGGTGTGGCCTCAGGCTTGACCTCTGCTTCCTTCTCAGCCTTCTCTCCATTCTCAGTGCTGTTACACATGGAAGATGGTCATTGAAATGGTAAATACGTCTAGAAAAACAACAAAGAATCAAACAGAAACACTAAAATGTCCTGTTTTCCCTTCATTTGGGAGTCACTCACTCTGCTTTCTCAGGCTCAGGAGGAGGTTCTTCAATAGCAGGAGGTTGTTCAGGTCCTGCTTCTTCTGGTTGCTGCAGCATAAAAAAACAAGGACCAACATGACACATACAAATAAAAGTCTTTGTGTAGAAGATTGGTGAAGGAACACAGGGAATCCAGCTAAATAAACACCATACCATTTTCTTCTTCAGTAATGGAGTGCCCTCTGGAGTTGGCGGTTCCACAGGGGTCGTGTCACCCATATCTCCAAGCCCACCTGGTGTATCGATACCAGGAATCTTCCCACCGTCTTTTTCTTGGATGTCCTCATCCTCCTCCTCTCCCCCTCCTATTTCCATTGAGTCTGTTATCCCTCCTGTATCTTGCTCTTCTCTGCCCCTTGGTTCTCCCGGTAGGTCTCCATGCACCTCATCCTGCGTGGGATCCGGCATGCTGGCCAGCAACTCCGTCACGGTGATGTTCTTGGCCCCTTCAACTAAACCACCTCCAAAAAGTGTATGCCAGATGAGCAGGAAGAAACCTTTACACACACTGTAAATGAAATAGAGGATGCCCATGAGGATTGTCCATAGGAAGGTAGCAAGCTTGACCACAATGTCCTTGATGGTCATCTTCCTGAGCCTACGGTACTGTCTGCGAATATTCCTAAAGGTAAACATGCCCAGGAAATTCATAATGCTTTGGATGAAATCGGAAAAGGCAGAGCTTGATTCTGGCTGGCCCTCCTCTCCACCTGCCTCTTCATCTCCTCCGCCTCCTCCATCGGGTTCCTCGGCATCGTCCTCTTCTTTCTCCTCCTCATCCTGCTCTGAAATCTGTGAAGCGATGTTCATCTCAAAGATGGTGTCCTCACAGAAGTTGACAAAAAGCTCCATCTTCTCTGATTCGACACCTTCATTGACCACGTCAAATATGAACTGCCGCTTGGACTCTTTGACCTGAGGCATTTCCCATTGCTTACGATTCACCTCACTGATCTCAAAGTAGATCCTCTCGATCTTCCTGCTGGCACCCATTATCTCGATACGGCCCAAGAATGGGCGGAAATAGTTCAGAACGCTCTCAGCTTGTTCAAGGAAATTCTGCAACCTGGTATCATGAGGAACATGTTCAGAGAGGTTGGTTAGCAGCACTGCTATATTAAAACCAATGTCTTTTGCTGGCTCTTGGAACCGACTGGCAAACTCCACGTAATTAATCATCTCATTCTCATCTGCCTCAGAGCAGGACAATAGGAATTGGATCTCCGCAGGTGTGTACTGTTTCTGGCTGTCCATGGCTTTCTGGAAATCCTTCTTGGATATCAAACCTCTGGGGTCTGTCACATAGTCGCGGAATGCATCAGATGCAACAATGTCCTTCAGCTTGAGGAACATGTCAAAGAATTTAAGGATCATTTCTACATTGCTGGAGGACTCCACTAGCATGTCCACCATTTGGCGAGCAATGGTGCCATTTACAACATTACCTGACAAATACAGAGTCATACAGGCTAATCAGATCTAGGACTGAATGATGTGAAACTGATGAACATAAATTCAAGATTTTCTTCATACCCTCCAGCAGAGACAATAACATGACCACCATATCTTTCTGAAGGTCCAACAACTCTTTCAGAAGACCAATCTGACTGGAATCCTTCAAGAAAACACAATGACAATTTGTATAATATATACTGTACCATAACATGTATAATCTAAATCAGCAGCTTTTATAAAACTAAAAGAATATTTATTATTTATAAAAAGGGGAACAACACAACATCATTATTTGTGAGGGTATAGCTTACTGTATAAAGGTATGGTCACAAAAGCATCTTTATAACAAATGTTAACATCAGATTGGTTGAGGAAAACGTAAAAATTTTTAACATTTAAATGTAGGTTAATGCATGCAGTAACAATAACAATAACAGGGGTTAATTACTAGAAAGAGAAACACTCCATACACACGAGATCATGAAAAAAAAAATCAAACAGCACACCAAAGGCAGAACTGTAGAAGAGGCCAAACACTTTTTAATACAGCAAATTCACATAAAGCTAAAAACACATGGTTTTTCTGGGTAATGTTAACTGCCATCCATTTTCTCAGGCTGTTTGACCCACTTGTTTGCATACTTTTTATTTTTTTTAGCAGAAATGTTACAAGAAATTGAAATAAATGAAGAGTAAAATTAGATTTTGTGTCAAAAAAGGCAAACTGGGTTCAAACAACCTGGATTTGGGAATCTGGAACATAAAGGGGAAAACTCAAATCAATAGATAAATAGAGTGATACATACTCTTCCCTGCATACGGCGTATGAAAAACAGTTTAATTAATCAGTAAAACATTGAGAGTAAAAACAATATTACATTCCAACACACTAGTCATTTAAAGTTTGAAAAAGGAATGTAACATGTTATTTAATTTAGCATGTAATCTAATCATTAAAAACAGTTCTACTATACATAAGCAACTACTACAGTTTCATTTACATGCACTTTCTATTAGCCACTAAAGTCAAAAATAATCCCTTTTAGTAGAAATTACACACATTTGCTACAAGAGAAAGTGTGATCTAATGCATTCAGATAGAATAAACACAAGAAAAGTGTAGATCAACAGAGGAATCAAGTTCAGATGGGTTACCTGAGCCAGTTTCATCATCATATGGGCAAACACGTGCAGGAAGCCCACCACAGCATCCCACAGGCGACTGTGGGCCAGGGACTGCTGGTTTCCTGTGCAGGGACCCTGAGACAGGAGGACAACTTAAATACATGACAGCCATATAATAAGTGATTGATTTTGGAGAAAAATATATTGTAACATACAAGGGGTTGTGTAAAAGCTACATGTAGAGACCAAAACAAAATGAATATCCTATATAAATGGAATATGAATGTCAATGATCAAAGAGAAAAGGTAATATACCTGAATATACTCAGTAAGGCTGTTGAACACCTGCTTGGCCACAGTCATCGCTTTAGAGAAGTTCCTCTTGCCTGGTTCATCTATGATGTCTTTTCCTGAATAATACCAGTAGAAATCACTGATAGACTCCTGGAAAGAGAAAATAAACACCCACAAAGCAGTAAGTGTGCTTACTGAAAGTACTTAACTTTGTCTGAATTAGTCAGTTTTTGAGGGTAAATTGACTTCACCTGTAGTCTAAGCAGGTAATCCACTGTACAGATAATCACATTGATGGTGGTGGTGCTGCCTGTCTGTGTTCTCAGGTAGTTCTGGAAGTCTAAAGTGAAGTAAACTCACAGACGGTTAAACATTAAATCTGTACAACAATGACATTCCCTAAACTCTTGAAACTTGCCTCTTCAAATTCACTTTTTGTGTTTTACAGTAAAAAACAACAGCATATAGTTTTTGAACAATATGATAGTGTTTAAATTCAAGACTCATTTCAAGAAATTAAAACAATTTTTTCGTGTTCACTGCATTTTACTTTACATGCAGAATGATTCAGGACCCACCATTGTTGTGACCCTCACAGAGGAGCTGCACAAAGCGGAAGAGGTCACAAGTGAACTCATCGTCAGCCATGACCTTCTCACCTATGCGAAGGAAGGAAATATGCGGCAACACATCACATTAAGATGAACATGTAGTTGTGACACTGATCACAGGTTTAGTGAAGCGGCAATCTGATTAGAACTGAAAAGAAAAAGTAAGTGGAAGAGAGCAATTGATTAAAGAGCTTAGAGAAAAACTACCTCAAATTTCTCATGTTATAATGTTAGTGAAAACTGCAATATTTTCGTCCCTTTCTGTAAGAGATAAGCAGGAAATTTAGTTATTTTTGTTTCATTCCACTGCCCAGTTCAGTATTACGAATGCTAACCAAATTGTTCCACCGAAATCCCAGAGAGCACCAGTGAGCATAGGCCGCTCACTATATTCACTTATGTCAGTGAAGCCTTGAGAGACACCAGAAATGTAGACTAATATTTCATAATAGTACCACTCTTTTTAAAAGCTACAGTAACAATGCGCAAGAAATGATACAAAATGGCAGAATTGAACGATTAACTTCATTGTGAACTAGGGAATGGAAAGAGACAGCTATTTGCTTAAATCACTAGTTCTTAGACTGTAGTGACTTAGATTGAATCATAGCAGCACAAAATGAAACACATTACAGAATCACTTTACCCAAATAACACATATACATAAACTATACACATACACAATAATGTGCATATATGAACACAGATATAAGAACACTGATATATAATCACATATACTGTAGGGGGATTAATTACAACATGAAGCCCTAACATAGACAATACTTTAGCATGCGGGACAGACCTACTGCAATCCTAAACCTCAGCTGTGTTTGGGTAGGTAAGGAGGAGGTCAATAATCAATGCTAAAATCATGAAAATCACATTCATTCAAAGCCTTCAGCATGGAACGATCTGTTTGCAAATAACTTCCAGTGAATTTGTTGCATCGAAAATTCACAATGTTAAACTGCACCGCTAAACTGCTGTGCGCTAACATACAGTTTTTTATAATGGCTGATTACTGGATTAATTGTGACCTCAAGTCAATGTCTCATCTGGGGTAAATATAGAAGGGCATATAGGGTAACATTAGGTGCAAAAATGGTGAAGCCAAGACAGAGTTAGATCATTTATGGTTTAATTCATAACCAATGGCAGGATTTGGTAAGTTATATGTATTTGTTACAAACAAAACACATATTCTCAACTTTTAGTGCCATCATATGAAGGTTAGGACCTTTTTCACTGTAAAAAACAAAATGTATTAATGCAAAAACCAACATTACGAATAAAAATGTAAATTTTTTGCCTGTTATTTTTGCCAAAATAACAAAAATGCAGCATATATTTATTTTATAATTTAACTCCTGTTTTTTATAGATTAGACACAATGCAGAGTTCTAGAGTTACAGTAGATCTGTTTCAGCACTCAAGGGGAGAAAGAAAAACACTTCAGTCACATTCTGTGTTGGAGTGTATAACTATACAGTAATTCAGAAATAATGTACTGCGATCTGCATTTGCAATGTGATGAAAGTTGTTTTTACAAATCCTTGAGGGATGAGATCCATATATATACTTAAATGGGTATTAGATATATATACTTGAAATGTATATATATATTATATTCCAAAGCCCAAAAAGCAAAAATTCAAACAAAAATTATTTCAAAGAGATAAAGGGACAGAGAGAGGAGTGACAGGAAGAAATAGAGGGACAGAGGCATTATTTACCCCGCTCTAGCTTCACGTCTGAGGCCCATGAAAGGAAGGAACAATGAAAAGAGATGGGGGACAAAAGTATAGTTATGGAAAAAGAGGGATGGTGAGTTGACGGCAAACAGACGGCATGGAATGAAAAGGGAATTATTCATAGCCAATATCATAATCAGTTTATGGACATCATATTAGACTAGATTATTAAATTTGGAGATGGTAAGACTGTATGACAATATGGTTACAATTAATTTATTCAACTGATATATTTGTTTAACAAATGATGTGCATTTCCATGTTAGAATGACCAAACATGTATGATTACAGATGGATGACTGAATACTTGCTGTATTTCATTTTGGCCTTAAATTTTGGAGCCAAACAAGACATTCTACACGTTAATGCATTCAACAATCTCTATATGCTATAGTTACTCTATACTTGCAAAATCACATTTGATAGGACTTAACTGATCTTCCTTTCAACAATATATTGGTATTATTCTTGATGAAAAAAAGATTCTAGATCGTTCATATTACTTACTTGTTCCCTCCTCTGACACCATACCTAGACCCTCTGCTTTATTCTGCCTCTCAAAGGCGTTCAGGTCCAAAACACTGCAAAAGAGGTTAAAAGATTTAATGAATCGTTTAACTAATATGAATGCGAGGTGACAACAGCTCCCAGTCAGAATATACCTGCAGGTCTGCATTAGAGCCTGGACACTGAGGAAGAAACCCACATCTTTCTTGTCTTTCAGATAGTCCAGCATTTTCTGCAAGCAAATTACCAATGCCGTTACATCTCAGCATTAGTTTAGGGTCTAATTCACTGTCATGCCTCCATGATGCAGATGACTTTGATCTAACCTGTTGGACCTCACTGTTCCCACCATTTAGAATGGAAATACCAAGTTTTAGGGTGGAAGAGACCATGCAACCAGTCTCACCTGTACAAAAAAAAAAAAAAGATTTTAAAAAGAACGGAGACCAAAGAGCTCAAAAAAAGAGACATGAAAAGAGGTGAACATTTACCCTTGCAGGCGCTAATCATCTGTAGGACCATCTCAGCAGCCCCTCTGTTGTGGAGACGTGACTGTTGGTAGAGGAGTCTTTGCTTTTCCATCTCTTTCTCCTATAGGGTTAAACATGGCAAAATTGAACCATCTGAAAGCCTTAACATTTCTCCTTTCTTACAATCCGTTTTTTCTGCTCAATCTCCCTGTCCCTCTAATTGAACTACAGCCATCTAACAATAACACTAAAATCATCTTTCTTTATAAGCAATAACGTTAATTTTTCTATCTTGGCCATTTACTACTTGTCATTTTTAATAGTCTCATCTTATGGGCGATGGAAAAAAATGTAGACATACATCAAAGAAAAAAAAATAGGATTTTCAATCTAATTGGGTATTTCTAATTTTAGAAGCTGCTTTTTACTGAGACTATGACATAGGGGAGCAGTGAGAATATTAAGTTATTGTCATGGCAACCCAAAACACTGTTTGAGGCTTTCATCAAGTCAACCACAAACACTGCTAACGTTTACAACTTTCCTTTTCAGCAGTATCATCAATTCTTTACAGCGATTTTCTCAAATGTTTGTCTAAACATCTTATGCAACACAAAGTGAACATTTATTTATTTGAGTTAAAATGTGATTATAACGGTGTTAAGGCAAGATCAGGTTATTGTGAGTGCTTGTAAATGATTTGGGCCTTGCTGATGTGATTATTATTTTTATATTCGAAAATTCTCTTCTCTTTCAGTCATTTTCATTTAGCATGCTCCCATCATCCTCATTAGTTTTGGGACAGTCATTACCCCGCCCCCTCGGCAGTGCCTTATCTCCTCCTTTCTAGGTCTGTGGGACCCTACATCCCGCGACCGACTCCCCGACGACCCCCCCCAGCTCGGGATCCCCCCCTCCCCCTAATTTCTCAAGTTTGTCTATCAGAGGAACGTTGACTACAGTAAACACTCTCCTGATGGCTTTTGAGTTAAGAGAAACAAAAACCTGAGGTGTATCATCTACAGCTCTGTCTCCTGGAATGTGAACTGTAAACAGAAAGTGCTCAGTAGTATTCTCGTAACCCTTAACCCAGCAACATCTAACATCATTTTATTTGGAAATAAACTGGAATTGTAATTATAGTTTATCTTTAGCAAATACAATTCCATAACAATGTTATCATTCACAGAAAATAAAAGAAAGCTTTTTTATTACAGACATATGTAAACAGTACTGCAAAGAGAAAAATTTAAAAGCAATTACAAATGGTGGTTTATTTACATAAGTCGCTTTGCCAAAAATTGTATAAATCATAAAGCGTATACGTGTATAATTACTGCATGCATAATACAGTACACCCCCCGCCCAAACCCTCCCTCCCACCACTGACCCCTCCCGTGTAAGCCTGATCAAAGTAAGCACCCAAAAGTGTGGAATATATGGAGCATTTCTTCTTCCTATGTCTATACATATACGCTCAGCCTGACTGAGTGTGCGTGTGTGTGTATGTGTATGGCGCGCACAATCCACTTCGTTATAGGTCCATCTGTGTGTTTGTTCCTCTGTGTGTGTGTGTGTGTGTGTGCAGACTAGGAGACTGCTCTGGCTTTAACTGTAGTCTGTGTGTCAGTATACTATGTCAGTAATATTGAGAAAACAGTGATTAGTCACTTTCACATGATTATTGTGAATGAGTTAAAGGAAATCAAGGTAAGAATAGAAAGCACACAGAAACAATATGACAAATACGTTATCATTAGTTATTGCTCAAAGTAAAACAGCATATAGAAGTAAATGCACGTTCATTTACAAATCAATCTTATAGCTCATAGCAAGAAAATTATTAAAAAAAGCAATTCAACAAATGATTAAAAAGAAACAATGAGGATATAGCTTCTTTTGGACATCAAAGCTGCAACAGCTGAATTTTCACACACTGAGGTCTCAAAATTGCCTCATGAAATTATAACATTATACTGTATAATTTCGGTTTTTATATTTTTAGCATTATATGACTTAAAAGCTTCATGGCCAATCAATGCAATTTGTTGAGCAATTTTGTCATTTTTGCGACATATTAGAAAATTATCACATGTTGCAGCTTTAGGTTATCCAAACACTGAATGGTACAACAAAAAGCATAAAAAATCTCCTTGAGCATAAACTACTAAACACATCAGAATAATGATGCTCTTTTGGTATAAAATATAAGTTACTGTTTTTGACGTTTCATTTATTGTATTTAAATGTATTCAGATATTTTTGTACAATTAATATATGTGTTTAGTAGGTGGCTCAAAGTTTAATATCAATTGTAAAAAAAGAAACATGTTAAAGATGATGCAGTGTAATGTGATAAAACATATTAGATGGAGTCAGATGGAGAGACAGAGAGCACAGCCTGGACAAAGAGACATAAAATGGGATGTGAGTGAATGGATGGATGGATGATACAGTGGTTGGTTTGGATGTCACTCGGGTCTACCACTTCTGTGTCTTCCCCGTCCCCAGCCCCCGGACTCCCCCTACCATCTCTGTCTGTCGCACCTCAAAGGATGGCTCCTCGCCCCCCTCCTCTCTCCTCCGCGCCCCTCATCCTCTTCACCCATGTGGCAACTCTAAATTCACCAGAGATGGACACAAAGATTTACACAGCAGAATCCTGTATGGGCAAACCTTCTATGTATTTAAAAACAATTTAATTTTTTTTTTTTTTAAATCAAATAGAAAAATGGCTTGAATGAAATGGAGAAAAGTTACAAGTTACAGTAAAGTAACAATATTTTAAAGATATAAAATAAATTACTAAATTGGTGATGATTGTTAACCATAAGACAGAGAGGTCTCACCTTAGCCATGATATCAGCATATGCCATGTATAAGTAATCTATATCCAGTTTACTGTGACAGAGCAGAATCAGGGAACAAAATAATTTAAGGAAATAAAAGACGCAAAAACATGCCTACATTTTAAATCCTAATTTATCGTAAAGTTGCTTTCTTTGTTAATAATTATAAAAACCATATAATTTTTAGATTAGAAATACAATTTTTAGATCATAATATGTGGTCACATTTCTTCGTATAATGACGGTTAAACTGTATAATTGACTGTTGCATTACTTATAAACACTGTACATTATAGAGTACTTCTAACCCTATTCATTACATATCTGTAAATTGTTTTTATTTTGTAATGGATGATTACATAACTTCACCAAAAGACCATGTGAACAACCTGAATAGTCACTGGTAATATAAAGAGGGTCTCACCTCTTCTCGGTGAGGGCTGTGCGACTAAAGTGAAGTATGAGCTGATGAAGAGGGTCTGGCTTTTTCTCCTTTTCTTCTTCCTCCTCTTCTTCTTCCTCCATTGCTTTCTATGTCATTGAGAAAAAGAAATCGGTTACTAAATTTGTCTACAGGGAAAAACAAAGTTAACAGGAAATATACTCCACTCAATTTCTTTCACACTAAAATGCATCAGTTATTTTTGTTAATTTGGGAGCACATACAGACAGGTCATCAATCATTCTATCCTCAAAGGAATATCCTTCGGTTTGGATCCAGTTTCGCTTGTACCCATCCAGGAACATGTTACATGCTCTGTGCCTGAAAGAGAGACAATACACATTTATATATCTTCTCTAATCCACCATTATCTCTTTTATTCATTCTATGAATCAGACCGACTAGTGCAGAAACATGTATGCATGTTGTATGATTGTGACCTGTCCTGTCTCACCTGGGCAGGTTGTAAAGTGGAGTCATCCTAAAACAGGCCACCACTGCTCTACGTCGTTGCTTTGACAGCAGTTTATGCCAAACCATCTTTTTGGACTTGAAAGGGTGCTCAGTCTGTAAAAAAAATAACTATCTTAGGCCGTTTTCAGATTTTAAACCACATATGGAATGGATATTATGTTGTCTAGACTACAAACAGCTGAAGCAATTTGAGTTGGATACTGAAATATAGTGGCAGTGTGGGTGAGTGGTCACCAAAGTGTGCATTACTTGCATTGCACTAGGAGTTTCAGACCTTGGAATTCAAACTCACCACTTCAATATGGTAGAGAACTGCAGAGACCTCTTGAACCCGCGTCACAACTTTCTCTGGGGCATCTGCATCTTCTGCCTTTCCTGCCATTTCCTTATACAGTGCCATCTGCCAGCGCATAGACGGGTTATCAACCTGAGGAGAGAGATAGCATTCAAATTTCTGCAAAAACACTTTTTAAAAAGACTTTAACATCAGACATACACTCACCTTGCCCTGGAGGTGCAGGTTATTTTGCAAGAACTCTCTGACCTCCTCATTTGTGTCTTTCTATGGGTCAAAGACACAGCAGACATGCTTCAGTTTACCTGTTTAGTGGCCAACCTAAAGTTTTCATGTAAAACTTTATTAAAACATCCTAAGACAGACAGACAAATAGATGGGACCACACTACCAAAGAATAGCGTGTCTTGGCCAGGTTAATGAGCTCCTGGTCTGCAGGAGAGCACATGTTTAGTCCAATGGGAAGAATTTTCTTCAGGGCCGCCACAATGAGGGATGTTTGAACAGAGTATCGATCTCCCCGTCTCTTTTTCTTGGTACGCTCCACATCGGTGCCACCAGCCTGAGATGACAGTAACATTCAAAGCATGACAGCTGACATTGAAAGTAATTTCATGATGTCTATGAAACCTTAGCATCTTGTGAAACGATTTTCATATTGAATGATGTGCTAACAGAGTCTGTTGACCACAAAATGGACGTCCACCTCAAAAGTGTACCATCATTTTATTGAGCAAAATCCAAAGCTTCCTGTTCCCTCACCAGGACCTAGACAACTAAACAGACCAATCCATCCTTACTTGAAGGCATTATTTCAGTCATTAGATTTTATTTTTTAAGTTAGGACTTCTTTAGAGAACAGTCCTTAGAAATGAGTCATTCTGATTAATAGGTTCATTAAGAGGGAAGGAAGGGTAAATGTTCAGGGTTGCTTTTTATCAAAATAGACAACAACAGTGGGGCTTAGTGGGGAAGACAAGTTGTAGTAGGTCTGAAGCTGAAATCTCAATACTACTGTAACTTAACAGAGGTGACAGCATCAAAAGGGGCAAAAATCATTCAACTGCAACATCATCTTAGCTCAGACACATAATAGAAGCAGGCACTACAGGTTGGCCGGTGCTGTAACGTGTCAGTGCAGTTTAATACACTCCATGCACTGAAAAGGTCTGCAAGGACATGCACAGTCATAACATGCTCAGCCTCAGTGGGTGGAGGAGGAACTGCAATCCCACACTCAGTAACAATAACAAACACATTCAGTGGAGTTAATTATAAAACTAAGGGGAAACGATTGCTTTTGACTCATTTTGGGTTGCCAACCTTAAAGAAACCCAACCCATAGAGACAAAGGAAATTATTTCTGTAATCTTGATCACACGCGTCCTGTTTGCACCAGTTTTGCCCCTCCAAACCAACACACTCTCAGTTTTAGAAACTGGGCCTCATTTAGGAAACAAGCAAAATACATTTTATGTAACGGATTTGAATGCAACAATTAAGTAAGAAAGGTTTTAGACAAATTGCATATGCTTCATTAATGAGACCCATTGTGTGTGAGAGAGAATAAACTGTAGTTGTTTGAATCTGAATTTGAGTATTGATCTTACTCGTAAAGCCTGACTTTTTTTAATGGAACAGTTCACTGAACCTTAACATATTTAAAAACTGTGTCTGTCTGGTGTTTTGCGGAGTATCCTTTATTTATTATGTCAGGCTGTTCTGCCCTTTGTATCAAACACCTTGCTTGATTTGGCAATCAGAAAACGCCTCCCAAGACAACGAGGTCGAGGATGCATCTCCTTACGCTGTTACTATTGAACATGGAATAACGTAAAACGAATGTGCCTTCGGATCAACTTAAATCAAGGAACAATAACAGCCACATGCTCTTCCCTGTTACTGTACACTTAAAAATAAAGGTGCTTCAAAAGGTTCTTCAAGCGATGCCATAGAAGAACCATTTTTGGTTCCACAAAGAACTATTCAAACCAAAAGGTTCTTTAAAGAACCATCTCTTTCTTAACTTTTTGTAATCTGAAGAACCTTATTTCACCACAAAGAACCTTTTGTGAAACAAAGGTTCTTCAGATGTTAAAGGTTCTTTATGGAACCATTTAGACAAAAAGGTTCTTCTATGGCATCGTGAAGCACCTTTATTTTTAAGAGTGTACTCTCCAACCTGCTCACCTTTGATGACATCATATAAGGACCCAACAACATTATATGCAGTACTTAACCTTGAACAGAGGGGGGCACTAACTTAACTGGAACTTTTATTAGACTAAACGCAGAGTGTTTATAGAACAGCACACAGGCTTGTATGGTTCATACAGTATGATACAGCATACAGAGCTCAAACTAAAATAGGAAAAAACACCTCACTTTTATTCAGAGGCCCAGACTGAGCAAAAAATGAGATGGTCTTTATACTTACATGGAATGGCATTTATATGGTCAAAACTTCTGATAGATTCCAGCTATCACTGGATATGTCCTAATAATATGTATTCTTAGTAAGATTATATTTAAATGCTTAGGTTTATGATGCAAAATCAGTTTTTTTAATTGTTTAAAAATCCAATCACATGATGTCTGGAAAGGGAACCAATGAACAGTTTCTCAAAAGCCTGATGTATAGGGTTTAATATTTACATTTTAACATGATTTAACATGATTCTTGTTTACTTTATAAAAAATTAGTAAAGTTTTCACAGCAAAAAAACAATCCATGATCTGAAGGTGATCATTTATAGAATTACACTAAAAGGTCTTTTACTTGTTAAAAAAATATCCACCTTATTTTTCAACGCAAAAGTATGCAGTTTTCTGTGAATGTGCGAGACTTACGGTTCATTAGCCACTGTAGGGAAATAATGAGAAGAATAACAGTGCAGTAAAGGGGAAAACTGTTTACACTACAAACCAGTGTGTTCATAATTAAGACAATATTAAAATAATACGGTAAGAAACACCAGTTTGCAATATCAAGCAGCAAAACAAGCTGTTTTGTACAGCTAAAAATAGCTGGAAGCGGATGAGACCGGAAGCTAAACCCATAAAATTTACAAATGGCCACATCCACTCTAACGGGAAAAAAAGGAGGGTTATACAGTAAACTTTAGGGTTACGACCATTAAAAATCATAATAAACATGGCCTTTGTGTGGGTCTCATAACTTGGACCAACACCTCTTTGTCTGGGTCTTAAGAGCTCTGGTATTGGTCAGGATTTGGCTCTTATATTCATTTCAACCCTGGTCTGAATAAATCCATCTATTCTGTAATTTGAGCTGTAGACCACTATGTCAATGCAACTGAACAATTAAAGCCAAGTTTTAGAGGTTACATTAGTTCTAAAGTGTGCAAATGTAATCCCTTTTTCCACAATCCCACCTCAATCATTTTCTTTTGATTGCATCATGGGTCATGGGTTAAAAGGGGTGGATGGGGAGACAAAAATGGAACAATATGGAGATGTGAGCCATTGGATATAAGTACGGCAGCAATTCCAGTTAAGGGGGGGATTAAGTAGGCACACATTAAAGGATGGACTCTAACTGCCCCCTTTTGTCAAGGAGGATGTATGACGAAATATACATTAATTGAGGTCAAATTCTTTCACATGAATCCAGTTTAGGAAATGAACTGAAATACAGTTTGAATCATTTGATGTATGCATTTCTGTCTCAGTTGACTTCCTGAACAGATTAAATATTGACCCCAACCTGCAGCCATTATACAAAAAGAAAAGGAAGATAAGAGATGTATGAAGATCCCCATCCGAACTACAGTCCAACAGATGCAAACTGCTGTACAGGGTGATGGCACAGGCCTCCAGGGGCTCAGACCCTCTGCGACGGACATGGAATCAAGTGCCATGAGCCTCTACAAAGAGTTCTTTCATCAAACGCCTCCATTCAGACTCCCCCCCTCACACACTGGCAGGACGACAGGCACCCTGTGGCCCTTGTGTCTGTGGGGATGGGATGTTTCTTGAAACTGAGAGGGCCTATCTTTTCATCTGCATCATAGTAGCCATTTTACCCATAATTCTACTTATAATAAAATTATTATATTCTCTCAAATTCACATGTTCAATTCTGTATCTCTTAGAAATCCAATCCATTAGGAGTACTACCATTTTGGGGGAAAAACAACAACCATTATGCTATCTAGCATGAAATCTATCCACAAATGCAGCATGTAATGGAGAGTGTGAGACACTAGTCTGGTCAAACAGTTGAGAAGTCACTGTTATGCGTGTATAGAGTGTGCCAGTGTGTTGGGGGGGTTGATGAAATGCCCCCCCAGATGTGAGGTGCCATGCGGTAGCACAGCAGTCGTGCAGTCAGAGAAGCTAACCTCAGAGTCCCCGGTCTAGAAACCCACCAGCATCCAGATGAGAAAAAGAGGACAGGGTACAGTCAGAGAGAGAACACCATTAACACTGTGATCTAAATCCTGTAAAACGCATCCGAAAAGCACTTGTCTTTGTGACAGCAAGAATAAACGCAACGTCTTCAGAAAACGCATGAAAGCACAGCATACTTTACCTTTGATGTGGAGCTTGATGCCAAACAACCATTCACTTTTGGTTTATTAACTATTTTTAAAAATCGCAGCATTTACATTCACGGCATTAACAACCAGTGTTGTTATTGTTAACTAAAATGACTGAAGATTGTTTTTGGTAACTGACATAGTACAGGATGAAATTAGTCTCAAATTTACTAACAACAATAACATAACATTAAATAAAATATAAATATTAGTTGAAACTTAACTTAAATTTTAGAAATGCTGCCTTGGCAACTACATGAAATAAGTTTAAACTGATGTAATAAAACTGAAATAAAAATAAAGCTAAATAGATATGTTTAGCTTTATTAATTTTTTATTCATTAAAAAAAAAAAGAAAAAAAAATAACTACTAAAACCTAAACTAAAATTAAAATGAAAACTAAAAATATAGAAAAGGCAACCTTCAAAATATTAATAAATACAATATAGAAATAATTCTAAAGTAACACTTACAACAAAACTATTATGCAAATGTAATGAATGAATGAATGTATAATTGTCAAAAAACTAATATAGATGTATGAATTCACTCAATAAAAAAAATACTCTGACCACATGATAATCAAATATCGAAGTAAATCGTTAGTCAAATATGAAAGTCTATGTCCCATTGCTTGCACATCTCAAAGGGCCTCACCTTGCTCATCTTGCTCTTACTGTCAGCAGTGAGAAAGGACATATTGTTAATTTCATTCATCACCACAAAGTTTTGCTCCTCTCGCTTGAAATTCTGCAGAGAGAATGAGAAGATCAGTGAGGTACACAGAATTGTAGATCGTTGCGTTCGAATGTCATATACTGTGGCTTCAATTAAAGTATTTATCATGTATGCTGATACTGCGAGTTGTGATGAGTCAGACATTTGTCTCTTACATGAGATTTGGACCAGAAGATGAAGACCTCTCCCACCATGCGGAACAGCTCCTCAGCATCTGGGTCCCGGCACGTCAGCCATCTTGCTCTAAAACCCATGCGACATTTAAAATGTCAAGAGAGCTAAAAATGAATCCATTAAAAAACAAAAAAACCAACACAGGAACCACAAAATACCTGTTGTTATCCACATAGCGGATGAGAAGAGGGTACAGCGCATATAGGTCTCTACAGAGAACTGCAAATTCATCTCTAATAGTGCCTTCCTCCTCGTCCCCCTCAGACTTCCCCTCCATACGCAGGTGCTCCTCCTCAGCCACTACTTTAGCTGTACGCTTCTTCAGCTTCTCCATGGTGGGAATGAAATGGGATTTGAGCATCTCTGCTTTGGCTCGGCTCACAATAGGCTGGGAGAACACTGGATCGAGACAAGGATATTATGTTGAAGATCAGGTACTGAACCTAAAATACAAACACAGACTTGAGAATCAAAACCTCTCGTACCTGCAAGCCTCTTCATCCAGGAAGCTTCGTCAATTCCCAAGTTGTTGACCACAATTTTCATGATACTTCCCAGAAGCTGGTTGAGATGATCGGAGGTGACGTCTGTACACAACTTACCCTCCAATTCGGGAAAGACCTCCACTCCTCTCTCCCACCAGCGGGGCAGATAGTTACACAGCATGGGCAGGGTGACCTCGATCACATGAGGCATTTCAGTGTAGCGAGCCCCCGATTCAGCCAGGTCCCCAATCTCTTTCAATAATATGTCTAGCTCAGGAATGTCACACAGCTCATGGACATGGTTCGGAAGGCCCAGGACTGTCGATTAAAGGAAGAATAAAAGTCAGAAACAAATACAGAAATGGATATATATATTACCATTCAAAAGTTTGGTGTCATAAGATTTGTAAATGTTTTCGAGCAGTCTCTCGTTTTCATCAAGGCTGCATTTTATTTAAATATAAATACAGTAAAAACAATAATATTGTGAAATATTATTACAATTTAAAATTACATTTTAAAATTTATTTTATTCCTGTGAATGATAAACGCGAATTTCAGAGCATATACAGTATGAAGTGTAATTATGATCCTTCAGAAATCATCTGATATCTGAATTTGGTGCTCAAGAAACATTTCGTATTATCATCAATATTGAAAACAGTTGTGCTGCCTAATATTTTTTGTGGAAACTGAATTTTCCCCCCCCAGAATTCTTTGATGAATAGAGTTCTTAAGAATAGCATTTATTTGAAAATTCTTCTGTAACATTCCAAGTTGTATCATCGGTAGTGTAGCTGCAAAGAGAGGACTTACTTGCTCTTTCTCTAGGTGTCTTGGTAGTGTACACTGAAAACGCATTGTATTCATTAAGATGGGGCTCCAGGTAGGCCACAGGCATGGCTGCAGCGAGATGAGCAAGACATTCTCCAAGGGCTGGTCTATGTCTAATGTAAATATAGAGGAAAGTTATAGAAACCTCAACCACAGTCACATCACATACAGACTTATACACACACACACACACACACACACAAATNACCCCCAACACTCTTAACAACCTCTCTGCATGAGGTGTTTTTACAGTTCCAGAAGAGTAGATACTACACGTGATTCGATAACAGGACATCTGCAAATCGTCCACTAACAGAAACAAAAAGAGACAGGTTAATTTAACTACATTTTAAAACTATTAAAAACATACTGTATTTATGTATTTCAGTTTTCAAAAAAAGTCCTTACGGATAACATCATCTCCAAATTGGTGTTGAGCGATGTGGTCAAACAGTGAAGTGAGGACAGGGAGCAGGGCTGTTGTGGTGTAGTTAATATTCTGGGATACACCTTTAACCGGCTGAGAGATAAAAAACAAAAATAATCGTGCCATGCAAAAACAATGCAGCAAATTATCTTTGTCATATACAGTAAGCATTACTCAAGCTGTACCTGATTGCCTTTGGACACTTTGCCGAGTTTGAGGTTCTCTACCATCTTTTCAATGTCATCAGCTGCACTCTCAAAGAACAAACGCAGTCCTGCTTTTACGATCTCAGGTCCAGATTTCATCACAGTTCTGTTAACGTCAGAGAAATAAAAATAAAATAAAAATGCAACATTTAACTACTTCACAAACTTCAAAATTCATTTCAGTGACTTACCTGGCATCAAGTGACCGTGCAAGGATATGAAGGCAGTTGACAATAGCAGGTGCATCCGTACCTGTGCATCACAAATATATGGTATTACATCAAGGACAGAAATTCAGTTTTTTTTTTTTAGACCCATAGGTAAAGCAAATTAGATGCTCTACTTATTTAGTTGATGGAGAGCAACACAAAAAGAAAGCAAAGCAGTAAGAAAACAGAAAGGAAAAGTGATGGAAGACAGCAGAGTAGATATCTTACCAAAGAGAAACACTCTGTGTCGCACCAGGGCAGACATCTTACAGAAGATGCTGACACCAAATAAAAGGAAACCAAAGGAACATGATGAATAAATGAGAGAAAAAAGGAAAAGAAGGCAGCGAGAAGAACACTGGGTGAAATAAACATAATAAAATACATGAGGTAAGAAGATTTGGACTATTTGCCATAAACATCTGGTAAAGTGTCTGCAAGTGTGTTGTTACCTTGCAATCATCTCTTTTTCCTTGTTGGAGGCATGTCCGCCACTGCCCAGGATTTTGGCAGGTGTGGAAAGGAAGTAGAGGCAGTGATTTTTAAAATATTGATTTATTAAAGGCAAAAGAATCTGAGGACGACATAAAAAATAAAAAAAAAATCACAAATTATTCACAGTCCTGTGCTAATGTTCAGATGTTGAAAGACATTTTGGGCGTACAGACCACGAGAGCCTGACCTTGGCGAAGAACTTTATCTCTTGTTCGTGTGGCGACTTTTCCACACGGCCGCTGCTCACAACAGCCTCTGTAAACACAAATGTTACACAAAATTTAGTTTATTTCAATTATTCCATTAATTAATGCAATAAGGATAAAGAAAGTAGTACCAAGATGGGCTATGAATTCCTGGGCAATATCCATCCACTTTAGCAGCTTCTGTAGGAAGCCATATGCAAAGCGCTTCTCAATAGAGGAAATGTCACTTTCCATATCTTTGAGCCCTCTGGACAGAGAGATTTTAGACAATCAGAATTATAGCAATTACAATATTTTGGCGTATATATGGGTTTCAGTGGCTCCTGTACCTTGTCACAGCATATCCATTCAGCTGGAGAAACTTGAGCAGCTCATATGACTTCTCTCTATCTCGAGCCTTTTCTTTAGCCGTCAGTGTGTCATAAGGTACTAGCAAAGGGTGTGTGCCGCCCCCTAATTCAAAAAGAGAGATGTGGACAAACTAAAAAGAGCTGCAACTAAAATACAAATTATAATAATAATAATACTGCAGCAAAACAATTTAAAAAATGTTTACTGATGAGACATTGGAGAAATGCAAACCTTTTGCTTGTAATTCCATTTTCTTTTTGCGCCCCCAGGTGTTGTGGTAGTTTTCTGCAAGCTGCTCTGCCATGGACTAGAACACGTAGTGTGTGGTTAGCCATGATGCTTTCTATTGTATTAAATGTTGATACTGAACTAAATGGGAATGTGCATTAGCACTGTGTACCTGTAGCTCTCTGGAAAGTGTCATGCTTGAGATATCAATGGGCTGAGGGCTGTAGCCATGACTGGGGTCATAAGTCGCCTATGAAAATAAATGAATTATAATATCATGCTTATATGATAGTATGCAGCTAGTATTTGGTTAGTATCTCAAGATATTTTTCCACTCTGTCCTTACCTGTGCAGTCTGTGAGATCTTACGAGCTGTCTTCTTTTCTGTTTTCTCATCATCTCCATCTCTGGCTTTGTCCAGCGTCCACTCCCACGCAATCATGGCCTTGATGGACTCTTTAATGGGCCAGCGGTAGATTTCTTTATCCTAATGCAAACATTATGTAATTAAAATATATGAAATAAGGCTCTTGCAATAAACAAAAAGAGCACTATGAAGTCTGAGAGAGAGTCAAATATCCCGTTGTGTGTCTTGCTTTGGACTTTTATGTTGAAAATTTGGCTAGTTTTAATGCCTTTCCTAGCTGTCTGTTTGCAGTGTCTTTATTGATTTATTTATTGATTTAGGTATTATTGTCTTATTAAGTGTTTAATTGGTGTTATCAGCATTGGTTCTTGTTTTGTTTAATGTTTTTTTCTGGTTCTAATATATGCTTTTGGTTTATCGTTGTTAAATTTGTTTATTCTGCACTTGGCTTTAGTGTTTACTTGTTTCTAAGTTCACCATAGTGACAGAGAGAGTGAAAATCTAATATTATATGTATGATGTCTGTTACCTTTTCAGAGAACGTTTTGTAAGGCCTGAGCATGGGATGAGTCTTGGCATTTTCATCCAGCACCTCACCAAAAGTCCAGTTGTTTTGAATCTGATGGATTATAAGGCACTGGTAAGACTCTTACACAAATAAGTAAATAAATGAATAAATCAGAAACTAACCACCTAGGAACCACTCTTAACCTACTACCAACTATCTAGCAGCACCCTTGCAACCTACAGACCCCTAGCAATGTGTTACAAAAAAAATAATAAAATAAATACATAAGTTAACAAATAATAAAATGCATACCTTTTCAAAAGCCCATTTATCGTGTGTGTATTCTGCATATCTGTTGATGAAACCGTCCAGCTTCTCTGGAATGATAGTGCTATAAGAAGAGAACATTAAAACGGCTTAAGTAATCAAATATTTGACTTTTTGTTCATTTTATTTATCACGCTAGACAGAATAATTTAATAATTAAACGTACTTGGTCGTATCCACAGGTTTTGGATCAAAGTTGCCCTCAGCATCGACAGAGGCCTTTTTCTCTGTTTTGGAGGAGTAACTGGCATCCACATAATCAGGAGGAATCGCTCCAGCAATCGCACATATACATGGCATGGCAATTTTAAATAGCTCTGCATCAAATTTCTGTTGTAGACACAAATTATAAAAGCTACAATGTTACTCTGTCTTTTCACTACATATTGGGACAGAATAACACTCTCAAACAGCATATTTTGTGTTTATTACACAAAAGAGGGTGTATTCCCACCTTGTGGGCTAGAGATTCAAAAATTCCCCAGAAGAGTTTACGGGTCAGATGAAGCTCCTCCTCTGATGATACGCCAAAGTTAGCCCAGCCATTAGGCAAACAATAATACTTCCAACAACGCTCGTAATGATTAGTAAGCAGCTGCAAAATAATCACACAGGTGAGATAACTGTAGAAACAAGTTTAAATGAATAGTACCTACTGAATGTGTAATGAAATAATGCCATACCTTAAGGGGCATTTTAGCATACTCGTTCAGAATCGGCACGTCAAACACCAGCCGCCTGAGGAGGTGCTGGAGCATGGATGGACGCAGGTACCTGTAAAGCAAACATTACATAATAAATCACCATCAAAATTATGCAAATAATGACATCAGCTAAGGCTAAACATGTTTTGAATGCACACTTGTTGTTTTATTACTGTTTGCTGCTGTGCATAACACTCACCTGCACAAAGACATGAGGCATTCCTCAATAACATCCCTCTGAGCTTTGGTTAGAGAGCGTCCTCGGGACAGTCTGTAGATGGTGTGGAGCATGGAGTCGATCATGATGGCACGGTGGTCCGTGCCGGCAAATAAAGGAGCACATTTAGTGATAAGAGGAAGCACGGCGGAGCACAGGTAACGGTTCAGCGCCAGGGCCATTTCGGTAGTGCTGAATGCGGCCTTAGAGAAAGAACAGGACGGTCATTGTGACAGTACTGCAGACAGTTATGTACAGAGAATGTTGCAAGCTAAACTTGAGCCCACATTTCCCATGTGAACACCACAGCTCAATATGTCTCATATTATTTGAATGCAATCACAGACAGCATTTTTGCTTGTGAAGAAAGATACAGTAGGTATCTTACTGTGTCTAAGGAAGCTGCTGCTCTCATGTCAGGCAGGAAGCCCACTTCCAGTACATGCAACAGGAAGTCCTGGTTGTCTATGCCATAAACTCTGTCCAGGAACAGGACCATTGGTGCTTTATGATCAGGCACAAAACTGGCAGACATCTTTGGCTCAATGATGCTGTTATCTGAAATGTAATGGGCAAAACAGGAAGTGTGAGAATGGTACGAATACATGCATCTATCTACAAGCTCTTAACTGATCATTACCTTTTCCAAAAGCAGGTATCTGGAATGGCAAGCTGATCACACCAACCAGATCCTCAATAGGCACCAGAGACCTAAGAATGGCCCTGATTCTCAAAGCCTCACCTTTACCAGCTTGGATCAACTATGCAAGACGGGAAGTGTGAGATGTTCAATTAATCAGATTTATTATCACTCAAACATTAGCATACAAACACACTTACATGCATCTCAGGTGCACAGCGACCCAGCAAATCAATGAGAGCTGAGTAAAAGGACATGATGGCATTTCCCAGGTGCACTCTGTTCTCCTCATGCTGCTCTTCACCTCCAAACCTGACACAACATAAACAAGAAACACTCAAAATCCTCTCTACTACATACTACTGTGAAACCAAACAAGCATCACACTGGGTGACTTTGTCAGGATAAAATTAAGGATAAGATGTCAGGATAAGGGAATTTGCACACACATGGGGAAGCGTCTGTCTTTTTTAACAGTGGGTCCATCTCTTGCAGGATCTTCTGAGATCTTAATGGCCTCTTCAATGGCAGCAAGCAGACCGTTGCCCCCTTCTCCTCTCAGCGCGGGACCAAAACACTCAGGCCTCCTGATCAGCAGTCGGACCACCACATTAGCGTTCTCCTCCACGCTCTCTCCTGAAATGAGAACATTACATATAATGTTGAAAAACAATTCAGTTTAATTTAACTGAATTTAATTTAATTTAGGGATATTAGATGGGATCTGTTTTGGTCCAACAAAACTGCACCATAAATTATTATTATTACCATTATTATGTAGTCATTAAGATTGTCACACTAACAAACAAACCAAGAGTATACAGTATCTAATGTATGCAAACTACACTCCTTTTTCCAGTTACAACCATCATCACATTATAAATACAAACCATTAACGAATACAGCAAAGCGCAGGAAATCCAGATATTTCTCGCCTCCGCAGGGATTCCACCCAATATCTGGGTAACCTTTTGATAAGAGCATGGGGCAACTCTGCAGACCACAACCTGCCAAGTACTTCACCACCTGCATAAACAGAGAAACAAAAAGAGTTTTCTGGCAGCCACAAAAACTGGTCATAAAGTTTTCCGTTTGTACTCTAGGTTGACAGACACACCATCTCCAGGTCTTGCTCTTGGAGGGCCAGGGCAAGTTCGTTATTATCGATACAGGATGCAGCAGCAACATCAAGAGGAGTGGAGCCACGCATTCCTGAAAAAAAATGTTTACTGGTTGACTGATGTGACAATAAATAATAAACATTTATAGCATATAATGAAATTTAAATTAGATTTAAGATTTCAATTTTAACTAGGCTAAACATAAACACACATACTGGAGATGAAAAGGAGAAACAGCTTAAAAAGGTGAGTTTCTCTAAAATCAGACTTTACCCAGGCCAATGCCACTGTTCTGCAGGAGGTAGCCCAGGTGATCAAACATTGAGCGCTGATTTTGTCTGCTGATACGGCAGAAATAACACAGGAAACGACAGCAGTTGGTCACCATTCGAGGGAATCTGATCTCCTGTTCAGAGAAAATGCAAATTATATAAAAAAATCTTTCAAACCAATCAAATGTTTGAACATCGCATTAAAAACTTTTGTTTGTGTCTTTTAAAAACTGCGTACCTTGGAATCTCCACCTCCAAGTACGTTCACCATAACCTCCATGACCGTCTCATGCATCCCCAGAGCTCTCATCAGGTTGGGGTGCTGGTAGAATACCCTGTTGCTCATAATATTTCTGAAAGAGAAAGACACAGCATAGTTGCAACTCCAGCGTGGTGTAAATTCCTGACAGTGTAAGCAGAAGATATCTTTTGCAGTTGCTATTGTTACTTTAAGGGTGCGATCATGCCCTCACCCAATACTTTGGATCATCAGCCTCTCCTCTTCAGGCCCCATCTGTACGATGAGCAGGGAGCGGATCTGTCCCAGACACTCCAGTAGCTCCATTGTGTCTTGCACAGACACTGCATTGATAGTGTAGGCTTTGGGCAATGCTCGGATCAGCTCACCCAGGGCGTCGTACTGTCGGTGTAGCAGACTGAACATGAGCCGCACCAGCTCAGGGTTCTGAATGAAAGACTCCTGAGCCCAGTGGATCATGGTGTGGGAAATCAGCTCCTGCAGAGTACCTGTGACACAAGAGCAAAGGTTCATGTAATTATGGTATGGAAAAAAGGGACTTTGAAGTCTAATACAAAGTAAAAAGGCTTTTACTGGGTTTTTTATCTTCTTCAGGTTCAGGCTCAGCCTCTGGCTTCTTTCGCAAGCTTTTAACTTTCGTCACTAGTCTCAGGAGGCGCCCACGCAGAGAGGTGTCCAACTCCTCTTCCTGCTCGTCCTCTTCAATATGAACCCCTTTAACAGAGGAGAATACATGTGACTCCCTACATCAGGGGTATTCAATTGGCGGCCCGCCAATCATCTTCACCCGGCCCGAGAAAGAGTATGCAGGTCGCACATATGCCTTGAATTGATTTTGCACTAATTAGTTTGTCCACAAGGTGGCAACACTGGCCCAGGCCAGCCGAAAAAGAAAAGGAAGAGACGCAATAACAACAATCTACCGGAGACCGCAACATCAATAGACGGCAGCGCTTACAAGTGCTTGTGTGAGGGAGTTATGAGATATCCACCACATCTCTAGTGCTATCGGTCATAACTTCTGACGAGTGCTGACACTGGACGAAGATTATTATCAAAGGAAGTAGCCTATAGTTTGAAAGTCTGCGCTTTTAGCGGTACGCATATGCTGAGCCGCTTCAGACAGCAACGCGACAAAGTTCAGAATCCTTCAAATTTATCCAAATGAAGAGTTACTTTCGGGAGCGACAGCCAATAGGAAAGAAGACGGCAGAGCTCATGTGATCGCTCTCCTCTCAGCCGTAGGTAAACATACGCAATGGAAAAAAAGTAGGCTCTTGCCTTGTCCAAATACCCACACTTGCGATCTTTGCACTTGACTACTACTTATATGACGTATTTTCTGTATTTGGCCCAAGTGTTCAAGTGTGGATGAAGACCACAAGTGTGTGTACAACTTTTCATTGCCTGATGGGACACACTTATAGTGTTGCAAAAATGCAAGCATTTACAGAGCTTTGTTTTGATTTTCAATACTTTGCATTTTTAAAATAAACTTCTAAATGTCTGTTCAGTAGTCCTATAACATGAAATAATTTTAATTTGTGGTGCTTCTAAATAAAGGTCACATAGGTGAGTTTCTTCAGAAACATTTTTTTTATCTAGTTGAAATCTCTTCCATCCCATAGCATTATTAGTTATTGGTCTAATGGTTTGTCTGTATTTATATATTCTGTGGAAGGCGTGGGATCAAGAAATGTTCGTCCAATCAACGATCGGTCCGAGCGTTTTTATATGCTTTCCTACCTGCCTGTCAACGTATGTATGCGCACCCGGTTCGCGCAGACAGGATATGTCATCAGCGCGTTCATGCACGTTGTGCAGACAGAGCGAGAATGACAGACAAACATCAAAAACCAGATCTTCCTTCCTTGTATTGTAGTACTTTTATAGTTTTCTCACTGGTGAATGACACATTATGTAGCCCAGCGGTTAATCCAGTCCTCATGCCAGCTCGTTAGAAGTGAGCTACATGCATGAACTGTGTTCCGATTGACATGTTCCCTACACAGTGTCCATTGCTCCCTACTCCTTGAGCAGGTGAAATCCGTTGAAGTTTACTTCGTTTCGGAACATGGGCTGGAATTGGGAATCGCTGATGTAGCCTATTGTAGTAATTTTGTCTCTGGTCTGTGAGTGTAAATGTCTGAGCTGGATGGGCTGCTGTCCTTATTCCCGGAGGATGGCAGTCCACTTTTAGTCTCTGCGACTTCAACATTCATCTGGACAAGCCTTATGCTACAGACTTCCATTCACTCCTTGCTTCATTTGATCTCAAATGACTTACCACTACAAGCACGCACAAATCAGGCAACCAACTTGACTTAATTTACACACGCAATTGTATTGCAGACAACATTCTGGTAAAACCCCTACATATATATGATCATTTCTTCATTACATTTAAACTAAATTTTGCTACCTGTGTGCCACCAACCCTATACCAGTTACTTTTAGACGAAACCTACGCTCCCTTCCCCCTCCCATCTTTCCTCCGTTGTATCCTCTCTTCCCTCACCTACCCATTTCTCATCTCTGGATGTGAATGCAGCATCTGACACTTTATGCTCTACTTTAACCTCTTGTCTAGATGATATTTGTCCTCTCTCCTCCAAGCCAGCACGGGCTGCCCCTTCTAACTCCTGGTTATCCGATGTTCTTCGTGAGCATCGGACCAAACTCAGGGCAGCAGAGAGAAAAATGGTGCAAATCAAAAGATCCGTAAGACCTAAGTATGTATCAGTCTTTGCTTTCATCATTCTCTGCTGAAGTCCATACTGCCAAAACTTCATACTTCCACAACAAGATCAACAACGCTCCAGACACACGTAATCTCTTCAAAAACTTTCCATTCTCTCCTCTGTCCCCTTCCACCACCTCCTACCACTTCTATAACAGCTGATGATTTTGCCACATTCTTCACAGACAAAACTAAAACCATCAGCAGTCAGTTCTCAGCTCCACATACACAGGATTTCAAACCAACCACATCCACTGCAAAAACTCCCCTCTCCTCCTTCTGTGCCCTCACTGAGGCAGAAGTATTGAATCCTCTCCTCTCCAGCCATCCTACAACATGCCCTCAAGATCCAATCCCCTCACACCTCCTCCAAGCAATCTCTCCTACAATTTTACCAGCACTCACACACATCATCAATACATCTGTCCTCACAGGCACTTTTCCCACTTTATTCAAGCAGGCTCGGGTTATCCCACTGCTCAAAAAACCTACATTAATCACTTCACTTACAGATAGCTACAGACTTGTCTCTCTCCTTCCATTCATAGCGAAATCCATCGAAAGTGTTGTTTTCAACCAGATATCATTGTTTTTTTTCACAGAACAACAAACTGGATCCTAAACCAGTCAGGTTTCAGGAGTGGCCATTCAACTGAGACTGCGCTACTGTAAGTCACAGAAGCCTTGCAGATTGCAAAAGCTGATTCCAAATCATCAGTTCTTATTCTGCTGGATCTATCTGCTGCTTTTGACACTGTCAATCATCAGATCCTCCTGTCTGCCCTCTCTTCACTGGCCATCACAGGGATTCCTCTTCGCTGGTTTGAATCCTATCTCACTGGTAGGTCTTTCAGGGTGGCTTGGGGAGGGGATGTATCCAAAGCACATCAACTTGTCACGGGGGTTCCTCAGGGATCAGTTCTTGGATCCCTCCTCTTCTCCATATACACAACATAACTGGGTCCCATCATACAGGCACATGGCTTCTCCTACCATTGCTATGCTGATTACACACAGCTCTATCTTTCATTTCAACCAGATGATCCAATGGTAGCTGCACGGATCTCAGGCTGCCTGGCGGACATCTCGGCATGGATGAAACAATATCACCTACAGCTCACCTGGCAAAGACTGAGCATCTTGTCTTCCCTGCCACTCCAACTCTACAGTATGATTTCTCCATCCAGCTAGGTTCTTCTACAATTACCCCATCAACTTCGGTCAGAAATCTTGGTGTGATCTTTGATGACCAGCTGACCTTCAAGACCACACTGCAAAGACTGTTCGATCTTGCAGGTTTGCATTGCACACCATCAGAAAGATCAGGCCCTGTCTAACGGAGCATGCTGCCAACTTCTTGTCCAGGCCCTTGTCATTTCTAGGCTGGACTACTGTAATGCTCTTCTGGCTGGACTTCCATCAAGCACAATCAAACCTCTACAAATGATTCAGAATGCAGCGGTACGACTGGTCTTCAACGAGCCCAAAAGAGCCCATGTTACACCTCTCTTTATCTCCTTGCACTGGCTACCGGTTGCGGCTCGAATCAAGTTCAAGACATTGATGCTTGCATATAGAACAGCCACAAACTCAGCACCCGCCTACTTCCACTCACAACTACGAATCTACATCCCCTCCAGAACTCTGAGATCCGCTAGTGAGCGACGCCTCTTTTCCATAGAGGCTCTAAATCACTTTCCAGAACATTCTCGTTTACCATTCCTGGTTGGTGGAATGATCTTCCCACCCCTATGCGGAATGCTGAATCCCTGACCATTTTCAAGCGACAGCTGAAAACTCATCTCTTTAGAAGCTACTTGACTTCATCATCCTAAAAAAAAAAATTATATCGCTTTTTTTATTCCTTCTCTTTATACTGTAGCTTGTACTTATTTGAACAATGCCTGAAACTTGGTATTTCAAGCACTTCCTGTTTCTGTTTGCCTCTTTAAGAAGAATCGGTTTATGTATCCCCCAATTGTAAGTCTCTTTGGATAAAAGCGTCTGCAAAATGAATAAAATGTTAATGGTTTCATTGCGTGGCTTTGGACGCGATTGCAGGAGGGTGGACGTTCGCTTCAAAGTGCTATCAGACCTAAAGTTTAGCTTTTCCCAAGATCTCCTATTGCACCTTTTTAAGTGATAAAAGCGATTTGCAAATGATTCCAAATAAATATACTCAACCTTGCACCAAAAAAAGTTGCACTTGTTTTGCAACTACCAAATTATATGTAAATCTTATTATTATTAATAATAATATTTAACTTACATTGGAAAGGTTTCCGTGACCTCTCGCGATCTTGGCAAAAAAGTCTCGTGATTTATTTCCAGAACACGATGCATGATGTAGCACCAAGTCTGAATACCGCTCCGTAGGGGTATTTGAGATAGTGTGGATTTAGTGTGCATTTAAGGCACTGCTCTTGAGCGTTTTAAGACCTGGGACAGTCTTGCGCACTTACTTCCTGTCACAACAGACTGGTTGTTGACATTTCGTTTTTCAGAAGGCAGGCCTTCATCAAACCTGGAACTAATCGAGCCGTTTGTGCCCGACTGGGGAGAAATGGATTGTAATAATGTAAATGATGTGAAAAATTGTGTTTTTCAAACCACCAAACATGAGAGCATGTTCTAGTACACCCCCAAAACAAAATCAAGACTTTTCTTTAATCCTTATATGAAACGGTGACAGTATATGTTCTTTGAAAAGGGTTTAGTCTGTGTGGTTAAACTGACCACAGTGAGCCAAAAGGTCATGGTGAAATGTCAGCAGGTCATTCCGGACTTCCTCAGGAACGGGGCAAACTTCCTCCTCTGGAGAGTTCTTAAAGCTCATCAACATGTTCACCTGAATAAACAGTGTAAGTGTAAATTTTAGCTCTTTTTTACCCTGGCAAGAAAAAGCAGCCTTGGTATATATAAAGCTAAAAAAGCTTTATATATACCAAAGCTGCATTGTCTCTCCAGAGCAGCTGAACAGTACCTGTTCCTGTGGAGGGGAGCGGAATTCGCGGGTCTTGCGGGCTGTTTCTGCAGCGCTCATCGTGAAGGCCTGCATGAGCTCATTATATCGCTGTCTCTGATTGGTCTGCACCTGGTTGACAAACCTGTATGAGAAAGCAATTATGGCTTCCACTCTGTGACGTAGCTCACAGTCGCAGAAATATTGCAGGAGAGTACACATCTAAGGATGAGAAAGAAAAAAAAAAAAAAGTCAAAAAGTTAGAGAAATACTAATATATTTTAAAGTCTTCAATCAATAGTACTTCACCTGAAGTTTAACAGACTCAGGAAGTTTCATGTGCAGCAGTCCCTCTCCCACATCCTCCTCTTCCTTTGCTTCTGCCTCTGCTGCACCAGTTTCTTTCTCAACTTCTTCATCTGTTGTTTTCTCTCTATCCATTTTTTCTGCAGCATGTTCATCCTCCTTCCCTTCTTTTCCTGCATGCTTTTCATATTCCTCCTCCTCAGGTTCGAGCTCATCCTCCTCCTCTTCTTCAAGCTCTTCTTCCTCTTCCTCTCCCATTCCTTCATCCAGCTGCTCTCTCTCATTTTCACCCTCTACTTCCTCCTCTTCCTCTTTTGCCTTCATTCCTTCCTCTTTGCAGACCAGCTGTTGTTCAGCATCTCCAGTTTTGGCAGCCTCCAGTTCTTCAGCTGGGTTCTCACCATCAGTGAAGACGGATGGTTCGATTAGCTTCAGGATGTGCTTGACATCGCGGTCATCAAACACACCCATTATTAGCAAGGTGCTAATGAGCTTCAGAATGGGCACGAAGTGGAACTCAACGCTGCCACCTACGGGATCTCGCATGGCCTGCCCACCATCTTGCACGGCTTCTGTAAGCATGCTGAGGGCATGGTCTTTAAGCATCTACAGTACAGAAAGACAAAAAGAGGCAGCAAAGAGAAATTAAGATGCTAATTTTGTGGCAGTCTTTACAACAAGACACAAATTTAATTTCCTCCACCTACCTGCAGAGGTAAAATGGGACTGAGGGTGTAAAGGTCTGCATTAGTACCCACAAATCCAGTTGGGGCAAAGTGTAGTTTGGGGCGTAGACAGGTGGTGAGCCCAACACCAGGAAGCGCATGGGCCTTCTCAGCATCTGAATAGAGGGTGATGCTACGCGTTTCATCCGTCATGGGCACAATGAACTCTTTATTAGTCATGAGACGGTTGCGCTTGGCAGACTCGAGGTGCATGGAGATGAGCAAGTCGTAGTAGCCGCTGCGGATGGGGCCGGGAAGGTAGGTGTTTTCGATGGCGTAAAAGAGCTGCGATTCGTCAACATGGCTGCAGAGGGCGTGAGCGACACGGTTGTTGCCCAGAGCGCACACCGAGCCGTACAATTTCAGTGTGTGGTAATGGAACTTCATTAGGTCGGTGCACTCCGACAGTTCCAGGATGTCAATGCACCTGGAGAAGAGAGGTAAAGAACATTTTCAGTTTTGAAAGTTACATTTTTCATAACACACTGAATTATTTTATTTAAGTAATTGTTTTCTAATTTCTAATGAAATAACCAGGAACTATTTCCATACTAATGTAATACCTGTTTTCTTCTGGAATGTGCAGCGCCATCATAATAAGAGACTCCATGCATTGCACTTTCCAGCCCTGCCTCTCACTCACACGGCCAGTTTCAGGAGCCAAAAAGTGATTGGGCATCCGGCTCCATATGACAGGTGTCAACATCTGGACATCCAACCTGGGAGGACACTGAGGGACCGGGTTCTTATGGTCGCTACGGAACATGGCCGCAGAGATGGGCATAATGTTCTGGATATAGAAAAGAAAAAGTAGAATAAGAATAATTTACATTAAAAATTACTATATAGTGTTTGTACAACAAAATGACATCTTTAGCATGAGATAGTGACCTTTAGTTTGCCGAGTTCCACCTGTAACATGTTCTGGCTTGACGGCAAACAAAAGACAGCAGGGAAGAGCTTAGTACTGGGTTCCACCTGAAACACAGAGAAAGAGCTTAATGTCACATTAAATGGGCATACAATTATGGTGCATTTAAGTATTTGTAAAATAAAAGAGATGAATAAATAAAAACATGAAATTATATTATATAGCACTTGGAACACTGCTGCAAACATGTAATCATGTAATTTAAACTACTTCACTTTGACCACTCTCACCTGGTAGAAGGCATTGATCTCTTTCCCATTGGCTGTAAAGGTCATCAGTCCTGTGTCCAGGTCCACCAAGCAGCCAATCACAAAATCCTCCTGGCTGATGCGTGTTTGCTGTGAGCTGCTAAACTCTCCTCCCCAAACCATGTAGCAATTGCTGCGTTTTACACTGAGGAAAGCAGAGGAAAGACACGGTATTGTTCTGAGAAATGTAAAGTGATATGAAATGGTTTAAGTTAAGCCTGGGTCCTTACTCATGTATGCCTATTCTGGTGGAAAATGTACTAAAGTATGTAGCAGCATGAATGGTCTTACCTGTCATGAATGTTGCCTTTATCGTCCCCAACCGTAACGGTTACATTTCTGACTTTACCCAGATCAAAATGTGGGTCATACTGGTGGTAGTCAGGAGTGACCCACCCTACCCATACTCCACTGGGCTCCTGTCCGGCAAACACCCGGACTGAATAATAATACTGGTGGAATGAAAAGAAGCTTTTATTATACATGACAATATTGTCAAGGATCAAAGCATTATTTAGACAAAATTCTGCAAGTGATGCAAAGATATTTAGTAAGGAAAAGATTATAACATTTCATTCATACAGTTGTTGTGTTAGAGATAATATCAGCATCGTCTCGATCATCTGGGACAACATCCTCCATCAGACGAGGCACTGTTGGAACCACCGGTGGTGGGGCAATAAACGCTGCCTTCTTCGCCTTGGAAAAAAACCTGGAAATCATGGATACTTTGTCATTTCTGAAACAAAAGAGAGGATTACAAATCTCTCATTTACTTTATATTCTCTCACCCTCTCTTTTTGCTCTTCTCTGTGGTGGTGTCCTTCTCATTCTCGCCCTCTTTGTTGCCAGGAAGCTCTTTAGGGACAGATGGCTCTTTTTCTTTCTCATCTTGCTCCTTACGAGTGGCTGACTTCTTCAGGAGCTCAAATTCAGATTCAGGGTCCACCTCAAGGGCCTCATCCTCAGGGATAGTGAGGGTTCGGGTGAGGGGTGAAGCTCCCACTGGCACTTTGAAGGTTTCATGGAATTCGATTGGCATGCTGAGTCTAAAGAACAGAAGGTCTGTGTTGGCATTCTGAGACCCAAATGTCCTATGGTTCAGTTTCAGACAAGGGGCGCTATCCACTGTTCCATCCACACGGGACACCTGTTGGAGCAATGAAAGAAGAAAAGGGTCTGAGACATTGTTATTTTTAGACTATTACAGTGTTTATTAATATTTGGAAGAATATTTGATATGTTCAGTTTTCATTTTAATTTTGATTTAAGTTCTAGGAATTGTAATTTATTCGTTTTTTTTTAATGCATCTAATTTAGTTTTTAATTATTTAAATTTCTGTTTTAGGTTTAATCATTTTAGTACTTCATCTTATTTGAGTTATTTGCAACATTTTTCACAACATTTTTTCACATCATTAAAGTTTTTCATCTAATAGTCATATTTGATTTTATTTCAGCTTCGTTTTAATGAATGAAGATGATTTTTAATAGTTTTAGTTTAACTTAACATCACTTGATTGAGAAAGTGAAAGACCTGCAGCTGAGATTCACATGAATTAATAAAGGCATTCTCAGTGCGTTTTTACCTCAATATGAGGGTGGTCTGTTGGCACAGGCACAAACTGGGGCAAGCTCTTGCTGAACCACATGGTAATATCTCTCTTCATGTTGATGGCAAAAGGCTCAAAACCTTCCTGCAGGCCACAGATTGTGAAGTAACGCAGGCTGCTCACATTCTGCCCAAGGTTGATACGCCCAACCTGAGACAGCCCCAGACTGCACACAGGGATGAAGCCTGCTCAGGAGAACAACGGACATATTATTATATGTCACAGCAACTAATGTCTCAATCTTATTCCTTTTCGTGACCCTCACCTTCTCCGATCTCAATGTCTTTGAAGGCCATCTCAGATCCAGAGTCACTAATAAGCATTTCTCCATTCAGAGTAAACATGATGTTCTGTTCCGTCAGGTCAATCATGCAGCCCACCACGTCACCAGACTGCCACTGCCGGCCAAACGGCTCATTCCCTATGTGCCAACGCTGAGCCTACGGTTAAAAATCAGATATATTATATTATACAGTACTGTTCGGTTTCATTTTTAAAGATATTTATATTTTACTCTACATTAATTTGGTCAAAAGTGATAGTAAACACATTAGGTGCAATTAACACCTGTAGGAGGTTCTTAAAACAAAGAGGCCTCTAAGAATGCTAAAAAATTTAACATTTAGGTACCTTGAACCCATTGAAGACATAGGCCAGGTCATCTGATCCCAACTCTCTATCTGCATGGACACTTGGTCTTGCCCACCCAACTCTCATCTCTCCCACTGTTACCGCCTCCAACTCAAAGTACCATTTTCCCTGGGTTACAGCGTAGGATTTCTCTGCCCTGAACACACGGATCTTATCACTCCGACCACTGCCAGCCCCATGGCCAACTAAAATATATGGTCATAGAGGCTTCGATGAGTAAAAGTTTACAAATACAAAATTCATTGTATGATTTTAAGTTCCCTTTGAAAAGGCTGATTTGGTAAATGACTAGATGGACAGACTCACTGCTCTCCTGGTCAGGTGGCTCAATATTGTAGCCATAGCCAATCAGAGTACGTACAGCGGCACATACACTGTCACGATTGGTCTTTTTCGTCTTTTCATCCAGTAGATTGTACGGCACAAGACGGGGGTTGCGCTTGTTTACAATGTCCTAAAACAAATCAGAAGCAGATGAAGCAAGCCCTACAGAAAGATCAGGTATTAAAATGCTAATCTCATAAAAAAAATTCTAGATATTATAATTATTATTGTATATCTTGACATTTTCAAAAGATTTTAGGAAAGAGTATTTCTGTCAGAAAATTGGTGAGTACGAGTTCGGAAGTACAAAAATATGAAGAAAAAATCTTAAAGGGGTCATATGATGCTGCTAAAAAGAACATATTTTGTGTATTTGGTGTAATGAAATGTTTTAGTGGCCAGGGTGTTTTAAGGTCAACACAAAAGCATTTAATTTTCCACCTTACTGTCTATATCATGTAATTGTTTCTCCTTTGTCTATCGAGTCTGAAACAAAAGCGAGGTCGTCGACTGGAATTGGCCAATAGTCTTCCAGTGTGTTGTGATTTAGCGAATACTCAAGGTGAGACGGACTAGATGTTAGCCCCTCATACAACACACATTGTGATGATGGCCTGTCAGGCCGGAGCGTCGATTCAAAAACATGAAAATCACCACACAATGATAAAAACGAGGCAGTCGTTGCATCCAGTGGGGACATAATTATGGATTATAATGAGTTATACCGTCTTTTTACGCATTGCATCGCGCAGCGTAAACATAAAACCACGTCTGCATTTATGATCGGAGAAATGAAAAACAACAAGCCCTACTCTACACTGCCCAAAAAACTCGCTTTAAAATATAAAAATATAAATACACGTCTCTTTAATAGAATCAAAAAACCTACTTACAGTCCCGAGTCAGAACAGCCGGCACATGGTAGTCTACTCTACAGGAGACCAGGAACAGTCCTCCATGTAAATTATGCAGATCACACATCGAAGATTCTGTGGTTGATAAGTGTTCTGTAACGTGTTGTTATAAATACAAATAACCACTATTTCTAGTCGTGTACGATTGGAATGGCCACAACAAAAGGTAGTTTCGCGTTCATATCAAACAAACCACAGCGTCACACACGGAGGGTCCTGAACACGTGAGCAGTGAGGACAGGGCGGCTAGCGTGTGTGTACGTATAGTTACGGTCTTCGAGGGTGCATAAGGTAGGGAGCAGAGAGATGGGTGGCGGTGATTTTGGGAGATTATCCATCGGCCGCGGCCGTTTCGATTTGGACCGTGAAGGGCGTCCGGTCCTAAGTGACATGGGTGAGACTCACGGGCTGGACTCCGCTTCGTCCACGGTGAAAGCAGATCCGGCAATCCACAGTGCGAAGTTGATGTATTTCCTCAGCAAACCAGCACGGATCAGCTCCAGGCATGCATGACGAAGCGGATATTGTCCTCTATTGGAAGGCCAAACAAAGCAGTTTCGCTTTCAAAACAAGGCACAACAGCGTCCTGTTATGACATGGTGGCGGCAAAAAAAAACTACAGGCAGTAAGAATAAAAAGTACGTCTTGTTTTCTTTGCAGTGAAATCAATTTTGGGAGGAGTTTAATAGACAAATCGATCCCCACATAGGCGACCAGTAGATATGATGGGAGGCGGTATAAGACACGAGACCAGTTATTAGGTAAGGCGCGGCTGACTTTAACTTTTATACAACAGCAAAATATCTCTTGGTGGGCAATATAGAAGTACTTCAAGTCTTATAGACAATTACAAGATCTTCTTTAAAGCACCAAGAGCTTGGTTACACGTCTCTCTAACAAGAGAAAGGAAAAAACAATTTAAATTCGCACATATATGCTTAAACCCTTTAAAAATTGAAAAGATAAGTCCTCAATGCTTTGGAATGATTTCTTAATTATATTAGTTCCATTTAAATGATAAATAATATTTTGTTGCTCCTTGATAATTATGACAAAGAAAAACAGTATTAATTGATGGAAGCCCTACCTGAATAATGCTGTAAGTCCAGCCTTGACGAACACGGTCTCGAGCCCAGACGTTGTGTCCATTTTCAGCCAGTCTTTCCACAAGTGTGTTCTGATTCGGTGTCAGTTTCACATGGTTGAGGTCCAGAGGAGCAGGTTTGTATCCATTACTTTGCATATACCTAAGAATTAAACAGAAACTAATTTAAGTTTAGACATTTTTTACATGTTTAGTACTGATCAAACGTTTGAGTTCGGTAAGTATCTTAAGCTCACAAAGGCAGATTTTTTTTCAATCAAAAAATATTGTGAAACATTATTACAATTAAAAATAACTTTTAAATTCTAAAATGTAATTTATTCCTGCGATACCAAAGCTGAATTTTCAGTATTCATTGCTCCAGTCTTCAGTGTCACATGATCTTTCAGAAATCATTCTAATATGCTGATTTGGTGCTCAAGAAACTATGATTTCTAGTTATAATTGAAACAGCGTTACTGTTTTGAAGTAATGTTTGCGGGAAACCAAGTTTTTTTTCAGGATCTTTTAGAGCATACTAAAGAATCTGAATAATAAAGAAAATAATTTAACTAAAACTGATTTTTTCTTAAAACAATGTAATAGTCTTTCCTTTCATTTTGATAAAATTTTAATGCATCCTTGCTGTAGTATTAATTTAAGTATTCATTTCTTTCAAATAAGACTTCATTAATCATATTCGTGATTAGTGGTTATCAGAATATTCTATAATACTGACGTTTTAGGAAGTTTGATTTTCTTCAAGTTCTCCTCTGCTTTTTCGTCACCCATGCCAACGTGACATCCTAAAGCCAGAAGAGTCCTATAGAGACAATACAGAGAAACTGATTTATTAACCAGACAAAAACAAACATGTCAAATCTCAGTATTTCACTCACTTCAGTGTCTCTCCGGACATTGCCAAGTTGTAGTTCTTCTCAGGCTCTGGGAGGCTCTGGAAATCCACTAAACAAGGATGCAGCTTCTTGTTGTCATCACGAAACTGAAAGAGTGTGGACAGCAGACTGACAGTATTGAGTACTTGACTTCATACAGAGAAAAATCAACAAAAAGACACATTATTTATATATTAAATATGTTTATTGTGCACATAGTATTTTAATTATATCCTTTAATGATATATTTATCTTATGTAGTCATAGACTGACCGGTCCATAGGTCCAGCCCTGCTCAATTCGAGTGACGGCCCACAGCTCATGGCTGTTCTCAGCCAGTTTCTCTCTAATCCGCTCTAGATGAGGAGGAAGCACAATCTGCAGAAATAATTTAGATAGCAAAATCAGTAGAGGTCACTTTATTAAAATATTCCTTTAGCTACATTTTATGAAATCCTACCTGCACAGTGTCCACCGGACATGGAGTGAAGGCAGTGTGGGAAAGAGACTGGGTCGGTCCCAAAAGGTTCCGGACCCCATCAAAGTCATGCTTGTACTCTTTAATGGGCTCAATACGCAGTCTATCTTTGGGCAGAACTGCCTCATAGCATGGGGCATAACCAGGAGGAGGAAGGAATTTAAAGTCTCCATGCCGTCCACCAAGGAGAAACCGAACTCTGTGACGGCAAAAAATTGGAACGCATTTTTGAATTTGTCCTTTTAGGTCAGGTTCAATTCTGCTCTCGGAGGTCCACTTTCCTGCAGAGTTTAGCACCATCTCACCTGCCTGGAAGTTTCTAGTGATCCTAAAGACCCTGATTAGCTGGTTCAATTGTGTTTAATAAGGGCTAGAGCTAAACTCTTCTGGATAGCGGCCCTCCAGGAACAGAACTGGAGATTTAAGTTTAACATTAATGAGTTGAAATTAAAAGCTTGGCTCTTACTTGATCCCAGCCGAGAAGCTGACCGCAGGGAAAAAGAGACCATCCAGGTTGAAGTTCTCGAACATGCCTTGAACGGGATGTCCATTGATCCGGAAGGAGATGCTGGGAACGCTCAGATCCAAACAGCAGCTCACCACATCTCCAGCCGCGAGAATGTGTGGATTTGATGAGGACACCTGACGTAGTACGCGACCTGACAAGAGCATAATGTTGTAGATGACCGCAGTATCAGTGTGCTGGAACAGATGAAGGAAGACAATCCTCACCTGTCCACAGATGTAGCCCATCAAAGCCATATGAGTAAAGATCATCTCCAACTCCATTGCTTCCCCATCCCTCTCCTCCTCCAGGGTAAGGGCTGTAACCCTCGGTCAAAGCCCAGCCAACACGAAGGTGACATGCCTGAGCAGTCAAGAATGACTCCACATGGTCTACAATTAACTCGTAGTACCACTTCTTATATTGTGTAGAGCCTTCACATGTGCCCAGAAAAATGTTGGGTCTCATACTGCAAAACATCAAACATGAGCTCCAGATGCCAAACAAACTAATCTACATATCTCTTTTATGATGTATTATTTGGTTTGTAGTCAGACCTGGTGACATAATTGATGATGTTGGTCTGCAGGAGGAGATCACGCCCCGGAAGCAGATTCTCAGTGATCAGATTCTGATTGGACCTCACGGCAACACCATTACACACGCATAAAGAGCAGAGGACATCTAGAACCTACAATGAAAAGTCACAACAGAACAGATACGACTGAAGGTGCAGTCCAGAAAAGTTTCAAATCTTGATGAGGAAAAGATATCAACCTTGTGATTGCGTCCATGTTTGTCCAAAAGTGCAATGATAGATTTGATGTGGTTCTCCTGGATGATGTTAAGCACCTCAGGGCTTTCAATAAGGATACAATACAGCACCTCCAGAATGCCTGGCAGTTAAAATATGCACATTTACACTACCGTTTAAAAGCCATTTTTAAGAAAAAAATATTTTCAATCAGCAAGGACACATTAAATTGATCCAGTGTGACAGTACAGACATTCTATATCAAATAAATGTTGTCGAACTTTCTATTTATCAAAGAATCCTAAAAAACTATATCATGGATTCAAGCTTTTAAATAAATCTCAGCGGCCTCTATTTTTAAATAAATTATGGCTTCCTACCTGAGGATGCCTCTAAACGGTCCAGTTTGCTGACCAACCAGTCAAGATTATCACAGAACAAAGCACAGTTTGCCCTGTTTCCTCTGATCAGAGATGCTATAGGAGAAAAAATGTGTAAGGGCTTTACATTTTTCCAAAAACACTGAAAACAGTGTGGCTAAGCATGCATTACATATTACAAACATTACTAAACACGGCCATACCCAACAGCTCATAAAATAAGTTGACTATCTCTTTCCAGTACTCAGCTGCTTCTTCCCCGGCAAATTCTGAGAAGTGGGCTGAAGTGTTGTAGACATTCAGCCGATCAACACAGTCCAATACGAGACTGATCATGCCCTATGCAACAAAGCAGACCTTGGTTACTATGTGCGTATGTTTTCGTAAATGTTATATGCAGTGAATGCAAAGACAATATATGATTTAGTATAACTGAAATTATTTGCAGTTGTAAACAGTATATATTTGCCAGCATGTCTAACCTCCTCTTGGAATAGATTCTGTCGGTTCCTTAAGGAGCGCAGTTTGGTCTGCTTCTCCTCATGTTCCAGCTCCTCCTCTGGAGGGCGGAAATAGAAGATGAGATCCTGCAGGGACAGAACCACGGCATCTAGAGGCAGAGATGGGGACGATGGGCCTGGAGATTTACTCTTCCCTCTCAGAGAGTCCAGACCCCTGTGAGACAACACAAATTAACAAATAAATATTATTTATCTTTACCCTAATATTTACCCTTGATAAAAAGCTATTTTTTTTATTAAATCAGTGTTAATGGTGCTAAGCTCATCTATCTGGCCTCCAAGTCTGGCTAAGCTGGTCTGTTTTGATGGTTTTTGGGTAGTTTTTTTCTTTCATCCTAGAAGACCAGCCTAAACCACTATAAGCTGGTTTAAGATAGGATTTTTCTTACTTAATGAACTGAGTGAAGAGTCCTGTTGTGCTATAGATCATTCTAGCAGCCTGGGATTCTGCTGTTTGAGAACGCGCCACAGTCAGAGCATCATCCATGTGACCCTCCTGATGAAGTATAGCCTAAGAAAAAGAAACACGCATATTAGCACTGGTGAAATCTCTGAATTGTGCCGTTTTAGGCCTGACTAGAGTGAATTTACATTGCTGTTCAAATGTCTGGAGTCAGTAAGATTTATTTTTTGGACGAAGTCTCTTATGATCACCAAGAATGCATTTATTTGATACAGTAAAACAGTAATAATGTGATTAATATTTGTACCTTCCTTTTCAGTGGCCCCAGCCGAGCAGATTTGGCATCCACCGAGGCATATGTAAGCCATAGGCTGGTAGAGACATGCTGCACAAAGCACATGGACTCTCCATACTTGATCTCTGGGATCCCCATTCCCTCCACATCACGTTTCTGAGCCACCTCCGTCTTCTCCTACTCAGTCACATGATGTTTGACGTTAAAGATTGTTAGAAAACATTTTCAAAAGGGCAACCTCCCAGAGAGTAAGGTATGAAGCTGAGAGCAGTATACAAACCTTTGAAGCACGAAAGCAGAAAGCAGAGTTCTTTGTATTCGCTTTTTCCGCATCCACAAGCAGGAGTCCTTTCTCTTCATCCAGACACAGATACCTGCCTGTGGTGATGTGACGCACTCTGAAGGACTGACCCCACTTCATGTGGCTACCACTCCACCTGTGTACTTGAACATCAGCTCAAAGAAAGAAAAAAATAAATAAAATAAAAACATTTTCTTCTTGTTAAGGCTCTTTGATGTATACAAATAGCACCAACCCAATGCGAAGAGGCTCCAGCCTCCACAGAGATCTGGCGTGGCTGCACACGGCTCCACCTTCATAGTGTGCATTTCTGAAAAATCATGCAAAACAAGAAAAGATTGAATGTGGTGCGTGTTTACACTGGAAAAAAAATGACATTAAATTGTTTACATTACATTAGCATATGGCTTTATATCTCACCGTCTCTGGTCATCGCCCTGGTCAGCGGCAGGAATTGTTAAACATTCATCCATGTGCCCGTGGAAAAGACGCAGAACATGCCCTCCAGTCAGATACCCTGAACAAAGGAAACATCACAAAATAATGCATTACATTAGTTGTAAAGACAAAAAAAATTGGTGATCTCCACAATGCATATCAATATTAGTTGCTAACCCTCTGCCAGCTCACAACCAGAACAGACTGGGTTCATGTTCCAAAGAGTTTGCATAAAAGAAGCATCCACCATGAGGTCTCCGCTGGCATAGGAAAGGTGCTGTTGATGGGACAAATTTTTCAGGTAAAAAGTGTAGGCTCCATCCAAAAGAGACTGTGCTTACTACATACAGTAGAGACGAGCATTACCAGATATCTTTCAGAGGACACGCTAACCAGGATGAGATCGTCTCCCACCCTGACCTTCTCACCCTCTGACCTCTGCTTGGATGCAGGGTGAATGGTCCACCAACATGCCTCACCTGGATGAAGATATGGACATCTTTTAGTCAGAGTTCCCTTCTGTATATTTACAAGTATATTTGTGATAATGATCCACTAGAAATCAGACACCTGTCGACTCCTCACGCAAGCCCACGTCAAAGGCCAGCTTGTCTGTGAGTGACCTTGATGTCGTCAAACAGCTGAGGTACTGCATCGTGCAAAAAGATGTCAATCAATAAAAATGGAAAGGTTGAATGACTCTTTCACTGTAGCAAAGTTTCTCAAAATACTCATCTAGTGATGTTTATGTGTATTGAGATTTGACCCACCATGCCAGAGTGAGTGTGTCTGAGCAGGATGGCGTGGCCATACAACAACGTGCGGTGGCCTCCCCCTTGTGAAGACTTGGAAGAAGGTGGGAAAACATGACTATACACAATTCAAGAGATGCATAAACATCTATATGCCTCTCTGTCGTTACATTTCAAACTCCAACAAGACCAGTTTTTTGACACACTAATAAACAAAAGATTAATACAATATTAAGGCGAGTAAAGACAAGGACACTTTGACAGTGTTTAGCATCGCAATGACAAGGCAGCTATAATAGAAACACAGTAATAAGAATAAGCAAAATTCAAAGAACATTTCGAGGCACAAAGAGAAACCTACCCATTTATCCAAATCGACTGCCTAAAACAGGCAAAAGAGAAGAAAAGAGAAGGAGGACAAGAGGATAGTCATCCTGAGCTCAGAAAAACAATGTGAAAACATTTTCAGGTTATAAATATGTGCACTTTTATGGAGAACCCTCATGCTGTTTCAAACTTAAATTAACTCTTTTTTTAGGTGACTAAGATCTGATGTATGTGCACTGAACCAACCTCATTAAGCTCAGTTGTGTTAGCCAGCATCTCCTGAAGGGCCCGCACAGATAAGGACTGCTCCAGAATAAAGCAGCATATAGCCAGATCAGGAGGAACATTCTAGAATGGCAAAAAAGGAGTGTACAGGAAACTGGGAATCCAAAACCAAAACAATATTTCATAAATTCAGAATGAAATAAATGAAACGCAAACCTGGGCATTGGATGTAGTTTCCAGAAAACACAGGCGATTCCCAAAACCCTCACAGGACAGACAGAGTTTGATTTGCTCCTTCAGGATAGTAGCAGTGCACTGTAGAACCACCTGGTCATCCTACAAAGAAAATGGATGTCAGAACATAATTCTTAGGATTATATATCAAGTTTTAAATAAGCCTAAATATTTTAGAATATTTAAAAGGCAAAAAAGCTACTTTCAACTTTGTGTTCAAGACAATATTGTTTTTTTATGTATTGTGTGATATTAAGACTACTGGCAATAAATATCTCAGTTTCTTTGCTTATTTGGAATCCAATCTGATGTCTGGTAAGATATTAACACTCCCTGAAATACTGCTTTAGACAAGTCATCACTGTTTTCTTTGTAACAGCATGTTCATAGCACACATTGCTGCTAAATAACATGGCATTTGTAGCCTTGATCAGTGCAGCATGCATCTAATCCTGAATGTGGCTCAGGTTACAGCTAAAACACTTGAGGAGGCTTAGATTTTTGCCTTAATATATTTAAGCTCTATGAGAAAGTCAAATTGTTCTTAATAGAACGCCTATGGTGGTGCTACTAATTTTTATGTGCAGCACCCACCCTCTGTAACTCTATTCCCATATAAGGTGACCTCAAAAGTCTTGATTTGATAGACAGCCTCATAATTGCTCCACTGATTCAGTTCAAATTATGTGATGTGTTGTACAAATGTCATGTTTATGTAATTTCTATTGTCAGCATTTTATAATAAAGATGTAATGCAAGCATGCCTTTATAAAGAAATTGGGGCAGGTCATGTCCTTGACAGACTAGTCTATGTGACGGTGTATTATGTATGTAAGTGTGTCATCTGCTGAGATATTCCAGGGCTGGAATGTAAGCCAGTGGGGCGTGTAAAACCCTGTCCACACTGACACATGCTGCTAGCAACCTGAGACCCAGCACTTGACAATATAGTCATTGTGAGATCACAAAAATCAAGTGAATAAGAGTTGATCTCATTTACATCATCCAATTAAAATGTAACATATTTAAAGCTGTTGTTGGAAATATATTACTGTTCAAAAATGTGGGGTCAGGTTTTTTTCAATAATTATTAATACTTTAATTCAGGCCAGTGTTCCTTGTGTGTTGCAGCGCTATGTGTGGCGCTATAAGTTGTTTAAAACATTACAGTAAAGAGCTTTTACATGTTACACAAGGAATAGTCTCATTCAAATAAAGATATTCCTTGACCGTTCCAATTCAAAGATGTCTGAAAAAAATAAATAAAGTCATTTTTTTTCTTCAACATCTTAAGTAGCAAATTTAGCATTATATAGAATATGGTCTGAGATTGGTCTGTCCACTGACGACTGGTTCGTTTAATAATAGTTCATTTTAAATTAGTCATTGGTTTACATTTCGTGTTTGTTTTTACTTATTTTTTTTATTTCTGTTTTCTTTTTAATTTATGGGAATGTGACATTTTTAGATATTTTAGTACCTGGTACGGATATCAACTTTGGCATTACTATATACTTCATTCATTCTGTCTTACACTAAGGTTTGTTTTAAATCGAATAGCATTTAATTTCGCTCTGATTTCGTTGCTCTCCCTGAGGTACTCACTGCTGTGTGACAAATTACATTTTAAAAGTATTCCATGTAGTCAATTAACATGAGGTCACACAAATCTACATGCATAAAGATAAAGAAAAAAATTATAATTTTTTATTTTTTAGTAATGTTAGCATGTCCCTTTTTGAACATTATCTGTGCTATCTAATTACAGCAACACAAACATTAAATTCTTTTTCAATCAGCCTTCTCCCCTACTTGTCTCTCCCAGCCTCCTCAATTTGGGTGGTTTTTTTGGGGGGGTTTTTTTTTTTTTTTTTTTCCTCATTCTCTGTCCCTCTATTTCAGGCTATAGCACCTGCTACATACAATTTTCCTGAGCACGACATAACTCCAACAGTGCTGACTGGAAACTGAGCCATGAACAAATGACTGTTCATCAATGACAGTCAAAACTAAAGATCATTAGCACAGAGTCTAACAGAGACAACATCTGTCTGACTCCCGTTGAACAATCCCTCCAGAATAAAACTTTAAAGAATTTAAAGAAGAATGATCCAAAATGTTCTGAATCCTGAAATACATACTACCAGTCAAAACGTTGGACACACCTGCACAGTTTAGAATAATAGTAAAATCATCCAACACAAATAAAGTATGGCAATTATATTTCGTTTTCATATTTTAGTTTGCCTAGATTACAGTTCCGCTCACTCCGAACATCCTGAGATGCATTACGAGATGCATTCCAAGATGTTTTGTAGACAGGAGTTCACAAGCTGAACACTTTTGAACTCTTGTTCACTATCAAGTCCAACTTGTTTCAAATACGATAAAACAACAGACTTTATCACAAAAATCACATACAAGTCATATTTGTCTACAAACATAATTTCAAGAATTTCAGAAGACTTTCAGATCATGAGAAACAAATAAAAACGGTCTCCAAACTTTTGACTGGTAGTGTAGTTTCTTCTACAGTTAAACGGTGTTCTTGAAATGTTCCGGTTAATCAAACAAAGCACTAAATATGAGCCGAAAAGCTCTAGAGGCTGTCATAAAAGTAGGAGGACATGTAACAGACATTTTAAATAGACTGAAACAAACAGGTGTTGGTTTAGGACGAGCCCAGAAAGCTGCTAATCCCATCTCTGTATATAGACTCAAGAGTTCATAGACAGCAGCATCACAAACAACAGCAGAACAGCACTAGTTATCTCGATCTTCTGCATTGGGATGAACTCCATACTGTGTTAAAATCTTTCAGTGCATCCATGACAGGATAGTTTTAGCTATGGCAAGAATGACTAAGTGCTCATGTTGACATAACCCCAACACAACCAGGTCAGGCACGTACAACACTAAGGTCAAGGATGGGCTCCTCTCTCCACAGAAGCATGACAATATAGTGTGCAACCGTATATTATAGCAGTAATGGACCTCATTCTTACATGCTAAATTCATATATACACCCTGCGTATTTAATCTATAGTCTAGATTTATATTTTAGTCTTGGCAGTATGTTGCCTTCATGCTTCTGTGTACAGTGCCAAGTGTAAAGTCCTGTTTCAAACGGTGACAATCCAACCTCTGCACTCCACCATGTATAAATAGACAACAATGACAGCAAATCCACACACCTGGTCATGTCACTCCACATTCATCCAAAAACAAAAAGAAAGCTGTCAAAATGTGGTCAACTTTAACAATATAAAAAGTGTAGTGTTCAAGATGTCCACACACTTCAAACAATGATTTCTCGTGATTTACATTCATTAAAAATCACATTTCTACATCATAATATACTGTGTATTATATAACATGTACTATCACACATATACTATAAAGGTATAGTTATGCAAATTAATCAGAGGTATGGTATTGTCAAGTATAACTCACGGTTCGTAAGAACTGGATTTCCTCCTCTCCCTCAGCTCCTTCTGCCATGGTGCAGAAGATTTACAGGTACCGGCTGTAAAAGTCAGATGCGGTCCCCTCTCTTTCCGTCTTCCCGGTTGGAACAGATCCCAGCCTTAGTTTCCCCACTCAAGACGGCAGACTGCCCGTCTGTGTGGGAGTACTGAGAGTCTCCAGCTCTGGTGAATGTGGTTCAGAGAGATTGACAGGCAGCTCCACTTTTACTAGTTTCCCCTCACTGCTCCACATCAAAGGGGAGGAGCACCAGCCTCATTAAACTAACATTATCACTTTGTTGGGTTTAGCTACGTAATAAATTATATTTTTATGATAACAGGGACTGAAGCTTTTATTTAATGAGTGACATTGTACGTTCCTTTTTAATGCCTCCACTGAAATTGATCGGTGCTTGAGATATTCAAAATAAATAAATAAAATTTAAAATGACCATAAAGTAAAAGTACCTCAGTTTGTAAAAAATGTAAGTACTCAATATTTTGAAAATTAAATAAACCGACCAACAAAAAATTGAACTATTGAAATAGATTTTATTAAGAACAAAGAAAATTTGTGACAGCTCACAAACATAAAAACACAAATAAAAGCATTGTTCTATAAATAATAAATGATTACACAATCCAATGTCAGATCCCAGTCATTGGGAACTGATATTTATTTAACCAATAAAAATGAAAAGAACTAAACCTTTAAAGTGGTAACGGGTTCCAAGCAGACATTCGTACCTCATGCGAGGGCCAGCGGGGAGAGTCTCTGTAGTGCCTCCTTGCGGTCAGACGCCTGAACTGAAAGGCTGGAGGGGAGAGATTGCAAGGTGACCCGTTACGTGTGTCATCTTCAGAAATCACACCATCAAATGACAAAGGAGCAAAATTTGGAAACACAAATGGAGGACTGGCATTCAGCCATGAGGGGGTTTCCGTTTCACTTCCATTCAGAGGAGAGACCTGATCCATTTTGAAGTCTTCCATTGAGCTTGTGTCTTCAAAGAGTTTCAATGGCACCATCTGCTGGAAGAACATTGGAGACGCAAAATCAGGTGTAAGAACTTCTGCAGGAACATTTGAATCTTGATGGTCGTCTTCACCGTGACCACCAATGTGGCACATCTGATCCAATAGTTTATGAAGGCCAAGTTCCTCGACATCCTGCTCTGTTTGCTTGCAGAGAAACTGATTTTCAGTTTTGTCTGTTGTGGGCAAAACTGGATCTTGGTTAGGATTTCCCCACAAGCTCAGAGAATCCACGTTCACATCATTTGTCACCTGAACTTTAAGGTAATTGTGTGACATCTTGCACACCTCTTGATGATTATAATCAATAATCGGCTCATGATCGACCGACTCCACACCTGAATCAGGGCTAGCTTCATGTATACCAATAAAAGCCTGATTTGCTGGTGGAGATCCAACAGGGCTCTGCTCTAGTGGTCTCTCTGACACTCCCTCGTGACTGATAGAGCGACCGAACCGTCGAGCACCTTGTCTCCGGAGACGCATAGGTCCCCTCTGAAGGGATTCCTGTGGTTTCTCCTGAAACTGAGGTGCCGTGCGTGATGTCCGGAGAAGCAAGGTCAAAGCACTAAAGCCTCTAAGTCGCTCAGCCACAGACAAACGCAGATGGGGTCTTTTGAAACCAAGAGTTGAATCTGCCATTTTTTCTTGCTTATAATTCTTAAAAGTTTTAACTTTGGTCTCTTGCACTTCTTTGACACACACCTTCTTCTCCATGGTTACATTTTCCTGCACATTTGAAAGGGTGGGACTTGCAAACATTGACCAGACAGTGTTATCCATCTCAGTTTCCGCTCTACCAACTTCCTTTTCCAACTCAGGCATCTCATCATTACACGACTCCAATATCACCTCAGGTAGGCTTATGGATCTACGAGGACGGGATCGGTTCTTAGAGCTGTTCTTCACTTTTTTGGACTCTTTACGAGGCTGCTTCACCTCTGGTTCATTCTCTACATTTGTGCTTGCATTTATCTGAGACTCCTTGTATTGAGTGACAGATTGTATTACCTCACATTGTCCTAACTGCACAAAGTTCTCATTTTCTAGTACAGTCCAGCATTCATCATCACAGGGTTCCTCACTGTTCTGTCTTTGAATGCAAGATACTTCAGAAACCATGTTTAGACAGTCATTAGGGTTTTCAGCAAAACTGCAGTTGAGAAGATCCGGGTCATCATCCACCTCATTCCCAACAACTACTGAAAGACAACAAAAGAGCACAGGAAAAGATTTATAGCATGTACTAAGGTCAATAAAAATGAAAATAGTCATGATTCAGACAATAGCCAAATATTATTAAAATAAATTCATAAAGACTGATCCAAACCTCCTCCTGGTCCATCAATGAGGATAAGTGGTATCTTTGGAGATACATCAGCATTTGTAAGTGGTGAACCGCTTTTACAGTCAGGCTGTTCTTGGTGTTGTTCTAAACAGTTTTCAGGGTATTTGTGTGTTGGTGTCACTGAAAGCTAGAAGTATTGAACCACGTTAGAAGAATGGGGAAAAAACAATAGTTAAAACCAAGTAAAAACTACTAAAATCACAGGAAAAAAAAGATGGCAATTAGTTAGTTTAAAAACAAAAAACACACACACAGGGTTACTGTTGTTGCCACTGGACACAGCGAAAAATCTGAGAGATTTTCTTCTCCGATGCACCTTTTCTTCTTGTGCTGGAGGCCTGAAAACCCCAAAATAGATAAGCCTGACTGCTGCTCTTTGTACATTAGAATTCATGCCCAAATGGTTTGGTAATTTTAGTATAGTGTAGAGTGCAGTCACAATACCTAAGTGATTTCTGCTGTTCTCTTATGTGGTTTCTCTTTTTGGAAGTGGTGGGAATGGGATCTTCTTTTCTACACTTTTCTTCCAGGGGACTATGACTGCTTACACATTCTAGCAGATTTTTGCAAAGCAACTTTGTTGTGTTAATATTCTGCAACAATCACGAGATGAGCAGTTAAAATCCACACATAAATAGACTGACCTTCTGGCTGGGTGAAGGTTGTCAGTGTGTCCTCTCTTAGGTCATGCAGAGACCGCCTGAACAATAATAAACACACAATACATTATCTGCAAGTAGTCTATGGAGTCTTCTTACAACCAGACACCACTGATATCAGGTAAGTCACAAATGACCTTTTCCTTGCAGATCCTTCAAGTTCAGGAAGTGATTCCTCAGTGGCTTTGCGTTTGACTGTAACTGGTGATTGAGGGGTGGGGCTTTTTGAGAGAGGAGTCACTGCAGAGATCAAAAGTATTTTTGATAAAGAGATACTAATTTATATGAAGGCACTTGCTATACAAAAACATAGTGGCTCACCTGGTGTGACATCTAAGACTATCGGTGGTCCAGTGGGAGTACGACATGGCTTCAGTTTGGAAAAAGCATCTACAAATATTTCTGAAACAATATTTTGAGGAGTATAGTACTAATAATAGATATATAATATATATATAATATATAAGTAATATATATATAGCCGATCGAGCACGAGGCAACATTTGACATTGTTAAATGCAGAAAACACTTGATTCCTGCCTACTGCTTAATATTCTGTGTTATACTTTTTTCAGGATTCTTTGATGAATAGAATTTTTATAATTATATAAATTAGAATTAATATAAGAATATGGATTAACCCAATCAAGGATGACAACACATTTATATTTATAATCAAAATCTCACCACCAACACTTCGCCTCCTTTGTCTTCTCAGACTTCTGTAAACACTGAGTCCTGTCCTCTTACTAAACATAGCGCCACCTGCAGGAGAGGGCGTCTCAGTTCTCACTGTTGCTTTTGATGCCTCCAGCACACAGGATGGAACAACACCTGATATACAAAGTTCATGCACAAGTTCAGTTTACACAAAATAAAATGATGCTAAAACCAGCAAATGGCCAGAAAACCAATTATTTATACAAATCTCATACATCTTTACCAATACGATCTGCATGAAGAATAAGTGATTTGATCACTGATGTCTGCTGGTCTAAATGTTTCTCTGTGTCCAGAGTGAGTTTGCAAGGTGGTGCTGGAGACTGAAGCAGGTTAGGAGCAATAACAACTGCCAGACTGGTAGCACCCATTCTATTTTCACTGCATCTGATCAAAGACATGAACATGAGAGAAAAAAAAAAAAAACTAAATCATTACTGACCTCCAAGAATGAGCTTGTGCATTGTCTGCATGTCTATGTAAAGCATCTGTTGGATGCTCTCAATTACCAAAAATAATACATTTGAATAAAGCATAAAGATTACAGAAAAAATAACAGTATATTCCTTTAATGTGCACAAATCCAAGAAGTATAAAAGACTTAAAAAACAAGCTGCATATTTTCAAACTCTAATCAAATGTAAAACCTCTCTGCAACTTGATGCAGAAAGGTGCAGAGGTATCTGAGTGCACGAGCGTGGGATGAAGGAAACAGAGCTGTTATGAGCAGTGTTGTTCTGTTTCTTGCTCCCTCCTGGTCATGTGTCATCTCAAGTCCCTGGGCCTGAATCAGAGGGATCTGGAGGTTCGTAGGGATGAGAGGAGACGGCAGCTCACGTAGGAATTGCTTGATGAGAGAGGCGACATCAGAGGGCTGCAGGAGGGATGCATGCGAGGGAAGGAAGACGGGCTTTCCCTGCTCCAGATCTGCCTATGAAATAGAAGCACTTGGCGTTACAACTGCTTTCCATTTTAAAATGGAATTTATTTCTGTGATAGCAAAACAATTTTTTAGCAGGCATTACTTCAGTCTTCAGTGTCACATGATCCTTCAGAAATCATTCTAATGCTGCTTTGGTGATCAATTACAATTATTATTGGTGCTCAGTTAATAATGATTCTTATTATTATCAATACTGGAAACAGTTTTTTGCTGCTTAATATTTTTGTGGAAACCGTGATACATTTTTTCAGGATTCTTTGATCAACAGAACAGCATTCAATTGTAATAGAAATGTAACGTTTGTAACATTTTAAATGTCTTTGCTGTCACTTTTGATCAACTTAATGCAACCTTGCTGGGAAAAAAAGTATTAATATCTTTTTCTTTTTAAATCACAATATTACAGTTTTAACTGTATTTTTGTTCAAATCATATATAGCTGGTGCTAAACACAAGAAGACTTCTTGCAAAAGAACATTTTAAACTTTTTTTAATTATTCCAAACTGTGTCCAGCAGAATAAAACTAGTGTAACTAAAAAAAAAAAAAAGTGCACATGTAAAGGTCAAAATATGTACCTGAATGAAAAGGTGGTCATCCTTTAAAACAATAAATCACTGTAAATATATATTTAACATGCAAAACTACATAGCGGTATGAAAAAGTCTTATTAATGACATTTCGACATGACATATTTGAAGGAATTTACCCTTAGACCCCTTATACGACTCAGGGAACCAGTCTTCCTGAAAAGACCCTCTGTATCCAGATGTTGTGACAGATACCCACAGGCCTCCACCAGGAACCTGAAAACCAGCACATCAGACGCATACAAAACACAGGTTTCTGTCAACCACTGTCATGATTCACACGTGAAACTCATCTTTATTAAACTCAATTTTAATAAGATATTACACATACTGAGGTACTGTACCGCCCATGTCAGACAGCTCCTGTTGAGGGAGCAAGCGCAGCTCACGTCCAAAAGCAAAGCGTTGTGACGCGCCCTCCTGAGAGACGGATTCAACGTATGACAATGCTATACATTTAAGCAACAAATAAAGGCATGGAGTTTCATACGTTTTTTTTTTCTTTACCTGAATAAAAGTTTGTTCACCGTTTGAATCTCCATTTAGAAAGTTCTTCCAGTTTTTCACGCGGATACCGACAGCTTTGAGCGCGTGAATGATCGCCACCACGCGCAAACGCTCCTCTGTTAAACCAGCCATTATTCGACGGTCTGTACACCAAAAAACCTTTCCGTCTAAATTCGGAATGTTTTGTGTAATTAGCTGTTAATTTACTAGCACAGTAAAGTCATGGAAACGGAAAATGTGGCTAATTAGTACGGTGGTGGATGCGGAGACGATGTTTTCGTACGAACCGCCTGTACTGATTGGTGGCAGGACGCTCCGCACGTATGCAAATGAGCAAACCTTATGCAAATAAGCCAACGTGAGACAAGAATTTAGAAACGTGTTTCTTCAGCTTTGACAAATGTTTTGTACAGAATACAAAACAAAAATCAGCCTGTTTTGATTTATCTAATTTGGTGGCACTATAATTTTCTTTTTATGCCAGTAAAATGGAGGGAAATTTGAGATAATGTGACCTAACCCATTGACATTTTTAAAAGCATGAACAATAAACTGGATAATTATACATTTAATAATCTGCATATTTCAAAAGTAATATTTTTTTGTTTTTAAATTTCTTCTAAGGCGGCTTATGCTGCTGTAATTGGAAAATGTGAAATAACATTAAAAACAAAACTGGATATTTATACATTTTTCATGTTTTTAAAATGTTAGCTGGTTATGGTTGCAAAATATTTTTTGGGGAAAAATCCTTTCAAACCTTTCATCCATGCAGCACCCCATTTTCAAATGATACAACTAAGGGGTAGATTTGCAGCAATCATATACACTTTTTTTTATGAATAAATCATACAAATTTAATATCCATTTCAAATGTCACTTAAATAATTCTAAACCACTAATCATTTGAATATTAAATTAAAAAACCCATGCTAACAGCAGGATTACTCAGAGCCATTTCTGTTTATGTAAAATTAATTCACATTGATTTAAGAGTCACTCAAATTGCACCTAATTATCAACAACAACAAAATACAAGTCAACAAAAGGATCTCATAGCAAAATAGCAATATTTCAAATGGAGTCAACTGAAATGCAAAGAAGATTAGAGTTGGTAAACAGATTGTTTTATTGATGGGTGGATCTGACCATTTTAATTGTACAAAGACTGACAGTGTCTTTGAACACGAAAATACATTTTATGCGAAAACCTTGGTTGAGCATACAATGCAGCTCCAGCTTTATAAAATAATGCACATTTCACAACCGGTAGCGTGCCCACAAGCCCCACAGATCACTTCATGCTTGCAACAAAATCTTCTCCCCCCCCCCCCCCCTCCCCCCAATTCTTGATTGGCAGCCCTTCAGGCTCATCCATAGCTTCAGCTACCAGCTTCTCCTCAAACACAGAGAGCTTGCCAAGACCAAGGTTCTTTTCAATGCCGTTTTTCTGAGAAAAGAAAGAGAAAATTAAATTAAAAAAAAAAATGTTCATTAAAACAAACAAACAAAACCTAGTCTACTTGACCAGTTTATGGTTGTTACTTTGACCTTGTATGATCTGAAAATTAGGTGAAGTAACATCTAAAGAGGATCTAGCTAGATTTACCCCGAGGAGGAGAGGTGTAGAGAAGTATTTGCATTCGGTCTCCTCAGATCTCACAAATGCACATTCAACAACGCCCTCTTTTCCATTCATGGCATCGAGAAGGGAGAATGTGAACCTGGCTCCAGCATAGGCCATTGACAGAGTGGCTGAGCCTATGAAAAGAGACATATTCAGTTTACACATATGAATTCATATTCCAGATCTTCTCAATGGTATTATACTTGACTAAAGTGAGCATCCGCACAATTAAAATGCTGGCAACGAAGGAACCAAACTTCAGAGTTCTTAATCAAAAAACAAACAAGCAGTCAAACATCATATAAAACTTCAGTTCTCACCTGCACCGGCTTTTGCTTTCACAACCTCAGTTCCTGCTTCCTGGATCCTGCCTGTTAGAGCAGACAGCTGATCTGCAGGGAACTCAACCTTGGGAGTACACTGAAAACAACACAAAATAAAATAATAAATAATAAGATAAAAATCTGTCCAAAAGCAATCACAGCCAATCAGTTATTTGATGTCATGAGTACTGCGATTTTAGGACAATTAGCGTTTCACAGGGGCAGCGCTTATACAGTTTGACAATCGTGCAAGAAAAACAAACAACCAAAATATCCGGCACAGCTATGTCTGTTACTAGTATTGCGTTATTTATTCTTTTTTTTTTACTGACATAATATTGTTCATATACTTATTGAATAAATTATAAATAAGGTAGTAATACAGGTTTTCATTACCCGTGAAATGAGAGGAATAATGGTCTTTCCTGCATGACCTCCAACAACGGGCACATTGACTCTGGCGGGATCAAGGCCCTGGAAATATTGCAGCAATGGTGACAATGGGCTGACTGTGCAAATATATTTTCTGGTGATGACATTAAATAAATCTGCACTTAAAAATCAATTCTTCTATCAATCTTGAATTTATAGAACTCACTTTGAGCTCAGCAACAAAAGTGTTTGCTCTGACAATATCCAGTGTTGTGACCCCAAAGACTCTGTTGGGGTTGTAGACACCATGTTTCTTCATCACCTCTGATGTGATCGGGATGGTGGAGTTCACCTGAAATTCACAGTATCAAAGTTCAATACTAGGGATGTTCATTTTAACCAATTAATTGTTAACCGACCGTAAGAATTTTGACCGATTAATACAATCAGTTAAACGGTTCAATTAACAGTATTTAGAAAAGAACAAATTAAAAACATAAGCTATAGCAATATAAACGACAAGCCAAAACGAATTCATTTAGGCTAAAACGAAACTGAAACCAACGTTGAGTCTCTCATTTGACAAAATCAAATGTTTCCGTATTCGCAATATATTTGAATGCCAAATTATTATTTATCATGTAGCCTGCTTCACTGGCGTTCCAATATCCACGTAAAACAAAACGTTTTCCATAACATCACGGACTTGACTCGCCAGAGGTACTGTATGATAACATTTAACTCCAAACAAACACACCCAATGCACCCCCCCCCACACTCCCCCTAAACAATTTTTTTTATCGCAGACTTAACAGATTTACTACATGTCTTTAAGGATCATTGCGCTTTTTTCATGTTTGACTGACTGTATTTTATTATGCATAATGAAAGCGTTCTGCATTCGTCAAGGTAGCAAAGCTTAAGCATGCGCCATCATGCCCCCCCCCCCGGTGCCGGTGCAATCACTTGAATTTTTTCCTTCTAACAGTGGAAGAAATTACTCCTTTTAGTCAAAGATAATCGCGATTGTAAAAGGTTTGCCTTTACTTGTGTACATTCACAATAAAAACTAATCTTTGTGCTTTCGTTAAAATAAGCCTAAAGAAAAATAGGATGCGGCTTTCTGCCGTCCGTTTCCTTTCGCGCCGCACAAAAATGAACCGAAACTCTGCATAATAGGCTACTTGTTACAGTTTTTCTTTAATTTTCTTAATTTAAGTAAAAATATGTTTCTCATATAGGCCTATTTATTCGTTTTATATATATATATATATATAAATTCTATTTTAAAATAATCTTGTCGGTTAACGGTTAATAATCGGTTAACGAGCGTCGGTTGTCGGTTAGGAAAAATAACCAAAATGAACATCCCTATTCAATACGGAATCTATTTTTCTATAGGAACATTTATCAATTATCTTAATGGATAATAGATCATTATCTTACAGACATGTATAGTGCTATAAACCCTTGTGACCTCTGAGCAGGTTTAAAGTAATATCTCAGCAATGCAAGGCTCCTGATACCTTATACTATTACTTACTGGGTTTGAAATGATGCAGATCATGGCCTGAGGACAGTGACGGGCGCAAGCATCAGCTAATGTGGCCACAATGGTGGCATTGGTGTTAAACAGATCATCACGGGTCATACCTAGAAAAAGGATGAAAAAGCACTATCTTGAGAAAATCTGCTCGGTTTCTATAAATTTTTGATTTATAATTGAGCCCATTTACATCTCCAAGCCCTTGTATGAATTTTACACATATTGTACATATGCACAAATAAAATGGGCTACAAATGCCATTCCATGCGGACTTTAATGTACTTAAAAATAAAGCAGAGGTAAAATATACTCACCAGGCTTCCTTGGGACACCAGCAGGGATGACAACAACTTCACAACCTTTCAGAGCAGCACCGAGCTGATCTGCTCCCATGTATCCTGCAATGAAAGACAGTGAACGCTATAGCAGACATATTCAAAGTCACAATGACATGAAAGTATCTTTTCCTCTGCATTGTGAATTACATCTGAGTGAGAGGGATTTTTGGGAGGAAAAAAAAAGGTGGGAGATTTGTTCTATCAGTTGTTGATTGGATGGAGGCAGATCTGAATGCGAGTTTGATTGTAAGAAACTGGCAAGGTTTAAGTGAACTAAACGACTGAATTCTGGCATACATGACCAGAGAGAAGTTAAAATTTTACATACAAACTACAGGCTTCAAATTATTACATGGATGAATCTTTCACAAGAAGATAAAAAAGATGCATTTAGAAAATAGATAGGGTGAATTTTCATTGTATGCCAACTTTAAAGTGGCAAATATGATTTCTCTGCAACTAATAAAAACTCAAATGACTAACCCGAACCTAAGGGGTTTGAGGTTCTGAAACCATCTCTGTACCTGTGACAGTGGCTCTGGTCTCAATGTGACTGAGGTCAGCAGCCACTCCAGGAGTGTGAGCAATATCGTAGAGCGAAAGCTCGCTCACTAAAGGGCTGTTCTTCAGCAGGAGGGACAGGGGCTGCCCGATGCCACCTGAGGCACCCAAGACAGCTACTTTCGCATTGTGCTGCAAGGAGAAAAAATTGCAATGTGTCACAATATATGCTGATCCACCTTACTCTTATCATTAAAGTGCCCTTAGATTCCACACACCAATAAATGTACTGCTTTATATTGTTGTGTGCATTAAATACATTAAAGAGGGATCATTAATCATAAGCTGATTAAAAAGTGATTAAATCAAAATATAGAACAACTACTGAATGCAAATTTTTTAAATTGTGTGTGTCTCTAAGCGTTTACACATGTAGTTCACACAAAAAAGCCAGTGGGAATTTTTACTACCACAGGGTTTAAACCAAGTGATTAAGGATTCTGTAAATGGTTTAGACAGTGCAAAGGAAGTCTGTATGGCATATGAATGTGTTTAGAGCACTCAAACAAACTAATTAGTTTTACACAAATGGCAGTTGAAATGCACGCATGGCATTATGTAAAAAAAAAAAAAAAAAAAAGACTTTTATAAAAAATAATCTTTTAAATGCAACAGACTCACAAATATTAATTACTCATGAGAAGGACCCCATACTAATATTTAAAAGGCAGCTCTATATTTTAATGTATAAAGATTCCATGTATACAGTGAAAATTTTATATTATTAATGTATAAAATATTACTTGCAAAATATCTAGTTTCTGGTACATTAATTTGTTAAAATTCTACTCACTATAGTACTGTACTCTTAAGACTTATTGTTTCTTCGTATAAAGCAACTATTTTACTATTTATTCACTAACTAAACGTTTTACATGTGTTTATTTAGTTCAATCTTATTTAATAATACTTAATTTCACCGTTTTCAATTTTTTGTGGTCCCAAAGCCTCAGTCTGAAAGTCCCTGCTGTATAAAAATAAAAGTATAAGCCTTATAATACATATCAGATGGCACAAATGACAGCATCTCTGTAGCACTTTTGCTTTTTCCCATGGCCTTGCTGTTCACAAAAACAAAAGCTGCATTAAGCCTTATCTCTCATTACAGATCAAGACACTTTGTTGTATTTACTACGCAACAGTGAGCCAAGTAGCTGATTACAGTAATGACCTTTCAAAGGTGGACGTGAGTCAAAGCGATACGTCCTCGAACCAGGATGATCCTACACAGGCAGACTAAACGAGTTGGCAAGGTCGACTGAAAACCTTCGCATGCCAGATAACAGAATTTCAACAGACTCATGGGGAATACTGAATGATCCTTGCAACTTCCATAAACATGTAGACCATATGACTAAGAAACGAGTTATGTTGCAACACCTATACTGTCAATGTGATGGCTAAATGTCAAGCAAGGTAACTTCTAGGTTACGTGGATGCAGGTTTACTTAACTTAGTTTCAATTATACTATTGTAGTATATGGCTCATTAAGAACCACGAATGAGTATAGAGGAAAAAAGTACACTGTATTCATCTCAGTTTGACATATTAACGTCATCGCACATTCATACAAATCATGGAGGCTACTGTTAGCGCACTCGCATGTTCACAAATATGAGATTTTACCTGGGAGGAGGTGGACAAGCTCCGGACGAGGGTGGCGGTAGGTCTAGCGATGCGGGAGAACATGCTGGCTCGATTTTCTGTAAGTGCTTGCTGTATTAAAAGTAATATTTGATATAGTGCCCCTCCTGACTGTGACTCCAACGTCCTCTAACAAAACCGGGCGAGAAGCCGAGAACGAGCCTCCGGCGCAGCCAAGCTTAGTTGACGCTATGAACTACTGGCCTTCTCTGATTGGTGTAGCAATGTGTGTGCAGTGCTATGATTGAATAGAATTTTTGTCAGTCACATTCAAAGGGGCGGAGTTTATCCCCGCCTACTTTTTCAATGGCTGTTCACATTCTGACGGTCGATTGGTCGGTTTGGGTGAAACGTCATTGAAACTTTTCTCTGAGAGTTCTTTATCCACCTTATCCATTCTTATAAACTAACATAGTATGTTTTGGATTAATGTATGGAACCCTCATTGGTGTCTTTTGTTCTTATTCTGTCTTTAAATTGGTTGTTCTTTTGTTGCATAATAATAAAAAACTCCACCTATAATAAATAATCAATTAACTGTATTCACTGTGGACGAAGCGGAGTCCAGCCCAGGGTCGTCACATGTGGTTGGTGCAAGCCCTCCAGACGCTCCTTCCTCGAATCCGTCAGCAGCGCCGTTCTCAAAGCCCGCCCGCCTCTGCCCACTCAAGCCGGCCTCCGCTCACTCTAGCCGCCGGCCTCCGCTCACTCAAGCCCGCCCTCTGCTCACCAAGCCGGCTTTCAACACCGTTCCAGAACACTTCAACCCAAATATTCAGATGTGTGCACCACATTTTATGGAGGACTGTTTCCTGATCCTGGTAGAGTAGACTACAATGCCGGCTGTTCTGACTCACAGACTGTAAGTACGTTTTTTATATTTAAAGAATTTGCCACTGAAGATTCAAACGCGAGTTATTTGGGCAGTGTAGAATAGCACTTGTGTGTCATGTCTCGATCACAAATGTAGACAGGTTTTCTGGTTTCTGCGGCCACCATACAACCAAGGCGTATAAAAAGACAGCAAAGCATTATAATCCGTAATTATGTCCCCACTGGATGCAACAAATGCCTCGTTTATAATGGGTTTTAATGTTTTTGTATCGTCGCTCCAGCCTGGAACGGCATCACAGTATGATAGGGTCGTAACATTTCCGTCACACGCTTGAGGTATTCGGCCAATCACAACGCACTGGATAACTGGCCAATCACAGCACACCGCGCTTTTCAGACCGATGAGCTTTGTAAAAACGACGCATTTCAGAACGGCGGGGCATAGAGGAGAAACAACAATAAACAGTATGTGGAAAAAAATTTTTTTTTTAAACCCTAAACCGCATAAACACATTTCATTACACCAAATAACAAAACAAGCTCTGGCGCTTTAATTTAGGCTTCAAAATTCATGAAAGTTATATTATTTTGTGAAGATTTTATTGATGGGAAAAACTTGTAAGTTTCACGAAATATGGTTGAACACAGAGCTTATTTTTTGCGATAATCCAAAAGCCTATGGGGAACCAGTGTGATGCTAACAGCCGATCGGCCTACAAAGTGACGTCATATATATTTTATTTTTTTAAATGACTCTTAGTCTTTTAATAAACTTTTTTTAAATAGTACAATATTAACTGTTATCAAGACTTCGGTTTTAGTACTGAATTTGTTTAAGCATCCAGGAGCATGATTTTAAAGTTACCCTGACCTGAACATTACATCTTGGCGATTAAAATAGTTCTCTTCCCGTAATTCTCAAGGCCTTGGACTAAATATTTGTGTACTACAAATATCATGTATAGAGTATTCATACTGTGCAGAGTATGAATATATAATTCACGGGGAAGTCGTGGCCTAATGGTTAGAGAGTCTGAGGTTAGAGTGAATGTACAGCGCTCTCTCCCACCTTCAATACCACGATCGAGGTGCCCTTGAACAAGGCACCAAACCCCCAACTGCTCCCCGGGTGCCGCAGCAAAAAAATGGCTGCCCACTGCACTTTGGATGGGATAAATGCAGAGCACTAATTCTGAGTATGGGTCGCCACACTTCACTAATACCAATTTTTTTTTTTGCATGCATCAACAGACTGCCGAAAGTAAAAAAAACAACAACAATACATATTTAATACTCAATTTTAAATACTATGCATTATAAATAATAAACACTGTGTAGCACGTACAAGGCAGTACGTTAGAATTCCATCTCGAACATACAATCCCTTTCCACTCAGTCTGCCTCCGAACTGACCAATCATCTTCCACGCTCTCTGACAGCTGACCAATCAGAGAAGGTCTTGCGTTCTGCTGCGAGCTTTATATTTCCGGGGCTGCTTCAGGAATGTAAACTATTCAACATGGAGACAGTTGATAAGCTGGAGGCGATGGTAAGCTGTTTTTTCAGCCAAACGTTTCCATCAGATGTTTTCTAGTGTAAACCGACCGTACGCGTCTAACTGTAAGTGACACAGGTGCCTTTACGATAGACAACGTAATGTAGAGCAAACACGAAGAGTTACATGTTCTGTAAATGCCTCTGACTTTCCCTCACATTGGAAAATTAAGAAAAACATGTAGCTGGATGGCTAACTAGTGCCACTGCTAATGTATTTTTTTCACTTGTATTTACAGCAAAAATCAGCCCTAATATGATTAATTTACTATAATGTGCATATTTTGAATCGAAACCATGGCATTCATTCCGAAAAGTGTTAATTTGGCTCGATGGCTGCTGTGCTGAGGGCGGTGAGGGCCTGTGCTGTGCGTGAGTCCGCGCGCTGCATCCCGCACTTTCTCCTTATACCTTACTCCATAAGATATTTAAATATATATGTGTAAACATTATGGGTTTATATAGACACCAGTTATTGTAGCAATTGTTATTAACTGATATCAATTTCTATAAAATGTGTCCATTGCTTCTGGAAGAAGCACAGTCCTCTTCGTTAAAGTTTAGACTGATTATTTACATGCCTACAAAATCTCTTAAAAGCTATATTGGTATTCTGTTTACGTAAATCCATAATATGCAATAATATCATTTTTTTTCATGAGCTTAAATATCGTTAGGAAGTGGAGACGATAGGGGGCGCAGTGTTGCTCTTTGTAGCGAACTTGCATTAGTAACTTTACTACACTGCCAGTGTCAGAAATGCCTAATGATAATGTATTTTAGTTATTTTGAGTAAAAATATTAAATTCTCTATCTGAACAATTCCGGCTGTTACTTATTAAATTAGATAAATGCAAAATAGCTATAATGAACAAAATGGCGTAATTCACACTCACTTTTAAAATGATTGCCTGTATTATGACACATCTACATATCTGTATCTCAACACTATAATGTTTATGTGACAACTGTGTTTTTCTTCCCAGACTTTTTGTGGACATTATTTACATGATTGGATATTTCAGCATGCAAATGGACCGCCCTGAATGTGTACCGTCTGTCCAGTGCCCCTTTTATATTGTACTACTGATAACCCAGTTATTAAAGCAGTGCAATGTTAAAAGGGCATTGGCCAGGGATTTTTCTCAAAGGTAGGGTCAACAGCGTGGCCAGCCACATCAAGTGCTGTTAACATGTGCTCTGACTTCATTGCACTACTGTATTGGACAGCTAGCAGTGCAATAGTATTGTCAAAGCATCTGAGAGCAGCTTTGCACAATGTTTGAAAGTTTTCAAAGAGGTGCGCCTGCCGTCTCATCTGGCATATTGTGGTTTGTCCTCTCTGTTTTACAAGTCATGTCTAATCCTAATTCTTGGGACCCTATCAGTATTGCCTCTGCTGTCCACTGTGTTCAGAGTAGTGCAATATTGCTAATAGGGTTTCAGGTTTTAGGTTGTTCCCTCATTCAGATGGGCCACTAAAGCGTACAAACAGCAGTCAACCCCGATTCAAATCTTGTGAATGCTTACTGAATTGTGATGTTTAGGTCTGTGTCCTTGTAGTTCCAGAAAGCAGAAGCTGATATAGAATATGTGGAAAAGCGGCTGAAATTTGACTTCATGGCCAATGCGCGAGAAGCGGGCACGTTTGAGGTACGTTCGTATTCATTTTTTTAATTTTAAATACTGACGAGTCTGTGTTTCTAAACCTGTGGTTGTGGATTTCAGGGAAACCCTGTTCAGTTGCTGGAGAACCTGTCGGCGATCAAAGCGCGGCATGCGGCCCTGTGCACGCAGGTGGAGGAGATCACGGCGGAACAGAAACGATCAATGGATTCAATACGAGCTCACCTGGACACCACTGTGCAGCTGGTTCAACAGCTGCAGAACACAGCAGATGTGCAGGTATTTGTTCATTTGTGCAACAACAGCCAAAATCTAACAAACCAAAACAGTCCATATTAATCTTACTACACTAGAGGCCATACACAATGATTTCACTATAGTTCAGGAATAGTCTTTGGAAAAAATGAAGGTTTTTGGGTTTGGACTATGCTAATGGGAAATCTTGTTCAAGGTTCCGCCACTGACAAAAGAAGAACAAGAAGCGAGAGACTTTCTCTGCTCATCCATTGCCACATTAAATGTAGAGGTGAGGCATTTTGTAAAGCTTTTTTTAGCATAATTACACTACTACACTACTGTTCAAAAGTTTGGGGTTGGTATTGTAAGAAGTCTCTTATGCTTACTAGTGCTACATTGATTTGATCAAATACAATATAAACATTAGTATTGTGAAATATTACAATTTAAAATAACTTTTCGTCACTGCAACACTGAATTCTCAGTCGCTATGACTTCAGTCTTCAGTGTCATTCTAATATGCTGATTTAATGCTTAAGAAACATTTCTTCTCACCATAAATTTTGAAAAGTTATTCTGCTAAATATTTTTGTGTAAACCATGATACATTTTTTCAGAATTCTTTGAAGAATACAAAGTAAAAAAAACAGGATTGTGTTTAAATTTTTTAACATTTAAATGTCTCGACTGTCACTTTTGATCAATTTAATGCATCCTTGCTAAATAGAAGTCTTAATTTCTTTTTAAAAAATCTTACTCCCTCTTAATTTTTGAACAGCAGTTGCATGTACTTATTAAAATGTAATTATTTGTGACGTTTGGAGGTAAAAGCTACTTTGAGTTGGTGAATGTGTTTCTGTTTCTTTAGGCCGTGCCTACAGAAGAACCTCAAACTCAAGCACAGTCTGAATGTAAGGACAGAAGAAGACTATCAACATTAAGCAATTGTAACATTGGCACAGTGTCAAGGGTCATCAGCATCGGTGTCAATATCAGTAATTATAAAAATGTTTTGCTTTTTTTCACTCTTGCAGCACAGAACGTGTGTGACGAGGTGTCTGAGGGGACATTTGAGACTGTCCCGCGGAGTGTACGTGGTAACTTGAAGCTGAATGACCTCAACATGCTCTATAAGCAGTTATCCGAGTACTTCTCAGATAAGGACAGGTTTGTCTGGTCATTTTTGTGCAAACACATCACCTTTAACCCTGAGCCCTAACATGATTGATAATATACTGTAACTTAAGACAACTAGTATGTGATTATGCATACCATAAAAGTGTTATCTAATACATTTTATTTAAATATTTTAATTCTTGTCTCTTCAGGGGGCCAATAAGCACTCAGAGGATGAAGAAGCTGAACATGAAAGTCAGTGATTCTGCATTGAAGACCTTACAGCATCTTAAAATTATCGAGCTGGATAAAAAAGGACTTGTGTCATTGCTGGCAAAAGACGGGGAGAAAACGGGGACAAAATAGACACACAAACATCACCAAAACATGTAAATCATCCAGTTCCTTCCACCTCTGTGCTGAAGTATATCCCTTCTTGCACTTTGATTGGATCAACAGTTTAGAATAGGAATAACGGCGACTTGAAAACACTTCATAAACATCCATAAAGTTAAAGTATATCCATTAATCAGAATTGCATACATTTTAAAAGAAAATAATTTGATCAGACCTTAAGCACTAAACTTATTTTTGGCTGTTATTTTTCTGTCCTATTTCCTCTGCATAATGTTATGCAGCCATTATTAAACTATATCGTGACCTGTTGTGGCATCATTAGGTTTGTATAAGAAAGAAACTTTACAGCACAAGAGGTTTTTTTTTTTTGTGAAGCGAAACGGATGTTTTATCAAATTTCAGATCTCAGTGAAGCAGAGGAGACTGGTAAGATTCAGTGTATTTGCTTTTTTTAGATTACTGTTGTAATTGAGTATGCAATAAAATATCTTATATATATATATATATGTTTCCTTTATTTAGAAGCTACTGAATGCAACAAGAAAATGGCAATACATTTCTGTAACAACAACGTCAGAACATCAAATATAATTTAAAACATTTAAAAAGGATTACCTTCTATTTGTTACGGTCCATAGTAACATCAAAGCTCAAATTGTTGATGTACATAAGAACAAGTCTAAAGGCTAAGTTTTTTATTTGGAACATTTTCTTACATTAAACAGTAAAATCAACATAAAGAACACAAACCACATGCCTTAAGCATCTAAAATGAAAACTATTCAGACGCAAAACATCGGGATCGGCTTCTCTTTAACAGTCCAGTTTGACTGACTCTGGAAGTGTCTGCTCAAGAACTCTGCTAATAAAATTTTTTAAAGAAATTACAAAAATATATTCGGGAGCATTTTCAACCAGGAAAGCCAGCAGGATTTTTCTAATGTATAAGCAATACGATTTACACTACCAATGTATTCCTAGGGTCAAATACATTTTATTTTAAGCTTCTTGTGCACCTGTTAGGATGGTTCTCCTGATCAGCTGCCTCAATCTTCTCTCCGAGCTTGTTTATACATTCTACAGAAAGAAAACAAATGGGGCTTCAATCAGATAAACTAGGGATAGGCAACATTGGTCCTGGAGTGCCGATGTCATGCAGAGTTTAGCTCCAACTCTGAAAAAAAAAACCACCTACCTGTAGCCCTAGTAATCCTGAAGACCTTGATGAGCTTGTTCATGTGTGTTTGATTAGGGTTGGAACTAAACTCTGCAGGACAGCGGCACTCCAGGACCGACGTTACCTATCCCCGAGTTAAACACTTCATTAGGCGTTTGAGCTTAAAACTGTTTTTATGCTGGTGTTAGATGGAGGCAAAACAAAGGGAAAGGCTTGGAGGCGGCCAATTCAAAACAGCACCGACTTGGCTACACAAGGACCTTAAAATGTCATCTTCTTGTGTTGTTGGGTGGCAGAATCGACAGAGTACAGGCTTCAATTTGAAATTTTATCGCATACGTGCTGCCACTGACAGACAAAAAAAACGACGACAGCTGTGGTTAAAAGCAATAAAATGAGTGGACAGAAACGATCATCAAAAATGCTTGTGTTTGCAGCGCACACTTCTTATCAGGAAAGGTTAAATAAAGTGTTGTCTTTAGTTGTTATGGATTATGGTTTGGTTGTCGCACGCCTAAAGACTTCTCATGCATCTCGCGACATTCAAGAGTATGAAATAATGTCTGTGTGCATGTGTGTAAAAAAAACAACAACTGGCGACTTGATATGCTTAATCTGTGATTGTATATACATTGTTGTGATTGATTGTGGCTGGAATTTTTAAGAACCTGGTAAAGTTCAAAAATTAATTTGCAGTGTCTAAAATTTTTATTTCTAGAAAATATTCATTGTAGATGAAATTGTACTGTATTCAATGTAATGTAATGTCACTGTAAATTAACATTATTTACAGGAGGCATTATACTTCAAAATAACTATTTGTCCATTGCATACATACCTCTTCAAATATCCATCACACTGAATGTTGAAGTTGTTTTTTTTAGTATTGTGGCCCAGTTGTTCACTCTCATGTAAAAATAGTTGCCTGCTGAAATTGAAATGTATGGCTAGACAGACACAGGTGAGTTTCTCTTTACTATACATGTTAGGTTTCTCTGTCAGGTAGGTGTAGATGTGAATCACTCAACCGGAAGTAATCCTGTCAGATCATCCATCCACTGAGTGAGGGTACGCGTCGGCCAATCTGGTTTCGTTTTTGAAATAACAATCGTGGCCCCAGACAGTGAGTGACCTTATATATTCAGGTAAAATCGTGTTTCTCCAGTCATTGATAAAATCTTGATAGCTAGTGTTAGAGAAGCAGTCAGTGGAATCTTTCTGCCTCCACCTAAGCTCCGCCCACAAAAAAAACCATCACAATGTTTGCTGAAAAGGGTAGTCTGTACTAACCCTTGAAAGGAGACTAGAAAAAGACTTCTATCCACATACCTGCTGCTGTCTCTATGTAGTCCCCTTCTGGACAACACAAGTCCTCTCTCACATCCCCATCTCCTTTTATGTCAGACAAGCTAGACCAAGCACAGATTAATGTTTGACATAATTTAAGAGTAAAATATCATTCAGAAGACATATTTAATCCTATTTATAAAAATCCTAGGCTAGTTTTTGTGTTTGCACAGAAAAACATGGAGCTTCAGCACTCACAGGGACCCTGGGTCTCTAAGGTTTCTCTGCTCTGTGGCTCTTTCCAAAAACATTCTCTGTAGATCCTCATCAAGGGTGGAGCTTGCCCTGCAAGATTTCATAAGCTATTTCAAAGTAGAAGCAACTTCATTTAAGAGAGGAAAAAACAAATAGAACCTACTAACATGGATCTAAAAAATGAACAAATTATTCAGTTAAAATATAAAAAACATTCACCCCATAAATTCCTTACAGCTGTAGACAATAGACTATTCTAAATGTTAATAGAAGCCATTTCACTGATATATGTCACTTTTTCTTTTTTTTGTCATCACTGTGTCATAAAGTTTACAACCAGTAAATTAAATCCCTTTACTACGGCAAAGTATTGGGGGTTTTACCTCTCAGTTTCATCAAGGCTGTGACTCTTATCTCTTTTCTGAGAGTTTGCATTATCAGCAGAGTTGCGGTCTGGATGATGGTCTGAAAATACAGAAGCACATTAATTCAATTCCTCATTTAAGTTAATAAAAACCCAGCCCTACTGTAGATCTGTCTTACCATGTATCTGACATGGGTTTTCACCCTCACATCCTTCCATCTTCTCTGCAATGTCTTCATCATCAAACACCTTTTCATCAGAGGACTCTTGCTCACATTGACGTTCAGAGTCTGACGGGTCATCATCACCTACCTCCTCTCCCTCCTCACCCACATCATTATTCTCTGCAGGAAACACAATCAAACAGTTTGATTCTCACATCACGGCAAATACATTATTACGTTTTTAAAAATGATTGCAATGAACAACAAACTGTCAAACCAATAGGATGCTCTGTCTCTTCACTGGGCCCCTGGCTGGTCTCAGTGGACTGTCTGGCTCCAGAGCTGGCAGTGTTGAACTCTGCATTACCGCTGGAGGAAGAGTCTATTTCCTCCCTTCCATCCTTAGAGATGTTGATTTTTACTGGAGACTGCAGGACGCTGGACACAGAGGCATTTGTCTGAAAAGAGAATCAGGATATCAATATAAATGCTCCAGCTGTGATTATATTGATGCAAAAATAAGATAATGGTACATTTACATTTATCAGATGCAAGCTTCTACAACAAAACAACAACAAGCATTTGTATATAATATAAAGAAGTTGTCTTTACTGAAAAAGCTCTGAGTGAATTCAAGTTGCGAAAACACACAGAAGAGATGTCAATAGCATAAAACAAACAATAATACTTAAGATATTTGATGAGTGTACCATCATATTATGCCAGAAAAAATGACATTTCAAAGCACATTAGAAATCAGAGATGCACTGATACTGACATTTTGGGCAATAATGAAATGATTATACTTTTGAAATATAGGTCAAAGATATTATCAAAAAACACCCACCTTAAAAGTCTCTTGATAGACAGACAGATAGATAGATAGTTAAATCAAATAAATATATAAAATATAAATAAAGGAAAAAAGGAATTAAATTCCATGACGAAACAAATTTGTGCATCACATTTTAGTTATTAATTATTTCTGTATTTATTGGAACTTTATTTTATTATTATTTTTTACTTATTTTTTCATTCTTATTTTTAATACATAGACAACAATCTTTTACACTATGTAAGTAAAAAATTACAAAAGTATAACGAAGATTATAGAAATAAAATGCCTGTGTACCCTGAAAAAAATCAGGCTCTAAGTAGACATTTTAGGTTTAACATTATTTAGGCCAACTGGTGTAAACAATCTGGGGTGTTTATTTGAGTATAAACTGTCAGCTGTATATCAGTCTATTTTACTTATTGGTCTGATATGGAAAACATAAAAAGTCACATTTATTGCCCGATACTGATATGATTGTTGACAGAAATATATTATTCAAATATCATGATTCATTGACTGACAGTGCTGCTGTCTCCTGCGCTGACTGTGGCGTAACTCTCTGTGCAGACAGTATGGGATGGAGCACTGCCCCATGGTGACGTGTCCAACAAGCTCTGGAGGTGAGGGAGGGGCTCAGTGCCAACCTGCACATCTTTAAGGTGTGTCCTATGGCCTGTAATTAAACAGTGCTCACAATTAGACGAAACTGACCCACACAACATATTCTGAATCTTGATTCATGTTACATTTTTCTGATTCCCAGCTTACCTTTTGGGCTGCGTGGGGTGCTGTTACAGGGTGGATGTCCTCTGCTGAGAGGGATGGGCGGGGCTTCAGCTGACTCCACCCATTCTAGGTGATTGGCTGGTGAACAGGATATGCTGGAGAGGTCTGCAATCTCAGCGAGGTCTGGCAAACAACTGATCGAACAAAATTACCAAAACACGGAGCACAGACTCAGCCAAAGGAAGATTTCATTTATAATGACAAAACACATATACATACAAATGCATTTAACAAAAGTGACAAAATACACTACCACTTAATAGTTTGGGGTCCGGAAGATGTTAATATTTTAAAAAGTAATGTATTCCTGTGATGGCAAAGCTGAAATTTCAGCAGCCATTACTCCACTGCTGACCCCAAAACTTAACAGTTAATAAAAAAGAACATGTATATTACAATAAACTGAATTTTATCATCTGTTATTGAGCTTTGTGTGAGATGCTTTATTTCGTGTACCTGATGGTAGGAATACACCTGTGCATGGATTCAGACTCCTTTGAGTCCTCTTGAGCAAGCTGGTATTCTAGATAAAAAAAAGGGTGACATAAAGGTTATAAAAAAGACAAATGTCACCCACAAAGCTGGCAATGCAATGACTGCAGGCTGTTTTGATCTACATACCACTCAGACTGTTTTCACCAGCCTGTTTTCCCTCTGCTGGAGTTGTGCTGGGTCGACACACCTCCACTGTGACGTCCAACTCATCCTCTGAGCTCAATGACTGAAAAACATAACAAGGGATGAGGAAATCTACCTCTTTTATTCTTCAAGGCATATGCCTAATCTTCTGATTTTTTTGCATTATATAAAGAGTGTCCAAAAAATATCTAAAATTGCCTATTTGTACCTGAGAACGCTCTTCACCAGATGATGTGTGGTTGGACAGGTGATGTTTGGGTGTGTAGAACATGCTAGATTGCTGTGTCTGTGTATAGTCCAAACCATCTGAACTTCCCTCATCCTTGTGACATAACATACATTAAAGGGTACATATTTAGCATTTTTATAGCATTTTGTTGTAGAAGTCCACCTATAATGTTAAGGTTTAAGTCATACAACAATCTTGATTTAGTTTTAAATGACGATTTATTAAACTCACACTGGCCTTATTAAACAGACTATTATACAAAAAAACTGTTTTTGTTACTATACCTTTAAAAATTCTACATGTAAAAAAGCATGCTGAATGTTCATATGCAAATGTAGGTGGCTGTGTTTCGTTAAAAAAAGAAAGAAACATTAATGAAATGGTACAAAACAAATATAAATAAAGGTCATAGTATCACCTCAGTTTGGCTCGTCACCTCCAGCACTCCATTGGTCACATCAAAAGTGTGATTGATAGTGTGGTAATTTGTGCTCTCCTCACTATCACTCTGAATACGCCATAAATGCATTTTACACCATTTTCAAATATTAACAATTATTATTATGTATTATATATATATATATAAAAAAGGAATTCTAATTTAATATTGAATTGAGCCTAAATAAAACACTAAATGAAATATCTTAAAGGGACAGTTCACCCAAAAAATGAAAATTGTCATCAAGTTCCAAGTTCCCAACCTGTATGAGTTTCTTTCTACTGATGAACACAAAAGAAGATATTTTGAAGAATGTGGGTAACCAAACAGTTGCAAGAGGGTGAACAGCATGAGGGTCAGTAAATGATGACAAAATTTTAATTTTTAGGTGAACTATCCCTTTAACAGTAATTTCAGGCACAGCTCTATTACCGGCAAAACTCTTGAATAGTTGCTCCAGATCAGTGCTTTCCTGGGTCTCATATTCCTGGTAGCCATTCACACTATTTCTGTCCTGTAGGTGGAACTGTTGCTCTGCTACATCCTCACTGTCACTGCTGCCAAAAGCACTCAAGGGTGACCCCAATCGCCCACGTGTCATTAGGGCCACCATTTCACTAACCTCACCTGCACCGACACACACAACAAGTCACATGACACCTCTAAGACAGTCTTTGAACTGCATAAATTGCACATGAAGATAATGAATGGTGTGGCTGTTGTTTCTCACTGGTCCATGAGGGTTTTGTTTGGACGTGTTTTTTAAGAGATTGGTGTGTGTCATGTTTCTGAGTCTCCAACAACCCAAGTTGCATATGTAACCTGAAACAAAGAGATGTATTTGCTTATTTTTTGTCATCTTCTTGCCTATTTGTTCATATATATCCTTCCTGTTGTTGCCATCCATCTATCATTCTCCTTTTGACTTATATCAGTCTTTTTCTGCTAATGCTCTTATACTGTTGTACCTCTCAGATTTTTGATGTTGCTGTCCTCTTTTTGTTGTTTCAACTCTCTTCAAGTCCCTGCTCTCCTCCTGTAAGTGAAGCTTTTTCCTCATATTTTTTCGATAAATTATTTAAATCATTAAGCTTTACTGATTGCTATTCCTTTTTTGTTTGTATGTGATCTGTTGGTGGTATGTTTCACTCATTTAGTTTAGTTTTTTTTTTTTCTTTCCTCAAGAAATGAATACTTTTATTCAGCAAGGGCACATTAAACTGATCAAACGTGACACGTACCTTTACACTACTAGGAAGGGATGTGCTGTCGAAGCTCTCATCTTGAGCTGAGCTGTACTGACTGACCTCCTCATCTCCATTAATGGTCCAGTTGGGAATATAATTTTTAAACGGTGGTCCCACAGCCTTCCCAACACAATCACTGCACTCTTTTTCCATGTGTGCCCTCTTCATCACAGCATCCACCTCATCAAAGCAAGGGGTGTCCAATTGGGCCACTTCTACATTATCCAGACTCTGCTCAGCCTGCTGTAGAAGTACCTGAGACACTTTAAGGTTGAGAACAATGGAGCCAGTATGCTTTGAGATAGAGCGGTTAATTGCCAGATCCTTGTCTGTATCACTATAGTTAGAACAAGGTGGCTCAAAAAGTGGAGTATGATGGGTAGTTGGCCATTCCTGCAAAGCAGTGACGTCACTATGCAAAATATCCCAGTGGAGGTCATCAGTGTCTGTGGTGGACTCCTCTTCTTCTTTGTAGATTCCTTCCAGGAGATTTTCCTGGATCACATTGTGTACTGCAGTCCTGCAGTGCTGATATACTATGAGGAAAGAATAGGACAAACTATATGAATGTATTACATCAAATTAATGTACTTAACACTTTCTCACAAAAGCGATAATTTTCTATGCTCTAAAACGTTCCCTAATCATGACTGAATGGAAATCTCACCAGATTTGACCTGCTCTCTCGCCTGATTAATGTCAGTGTTCCATCCAGGGATGGCTTGACGAAGATGACCTGCGTCCATCCATCTTGTATTCCGCTCTAGCTTTTACTGGGCTAATAGATTGCACCATTTACTCTCATGCTGATATACTGAATATTACTCTCTATATGCTTCCGGCTTCGCTACCGTTCGGACGTTTTTGCTTACTGCTTCATGCTTTGCTCTCTATTTCTGTACTTTTCTTAGATTTTTCTAAGATTTTTACTTCAGCAGACCAGCACAGTGCTCAAACAACACATTTTTGGCACAAACACTAAAACTAAAAACTATCTGGGACTGGAATAATACCACGAAAAAAAGACTTTGCCTCCCACTGCCAGCAGCCTACATTCCGGAGACTGGAAAACACAGCTGTCTACATTCAAACAAAAGAGAAATAAAATGCCTCCTGTTGAATCTACTTGCAGCATGAACTACCGCAAACTTCTACAAAGGATTACGGTTCTTGAAACAAAGTTACTTGCTGGATTTCCAAAACAGGCAGAACACTCAGCAGACCGTCGTCACGGACCCCATCAGCATACAGCCGGTGAGTCCAATGAACCTAGACAATCTCAACAGTTTATACCAAGTGTAGAGAAACAAGCCGAAACTGATTGTCACACTAATCGATGGCACAAACAGGGAGCGAGACCCAAAGGCAGTAGAGACATCAGATTGTCACGAGTATCTCATATTGCTGCAATAGCATCCTCTACCCCAGATTCAGCTATGACAAGGCTTATGAATACTGGTATTCTACCAACCCCCTATACATCTTGAGAACAGATCTGAAGCATTAATGAATGCGGGTGAGGAATCCCCAAACGTGATTAAACATGGATCGGATCAGCCACCAGCTAACATCACTACTAACAGACGCTCAAGGTCGAGCAGACAACGGCTTTCAGCTCAGAGCCCCGAGCCCAGGACTCTGAGAGTGGGCGACTCCATTATCAGAAACAACAGTAGCAGAAATACAACAACATGCTGCTTTCCTCAAGCAACAGTTTCTGATTTGAACAAGGAACTTGGGAAAATTCTAAAAGCACAAGACTGCAAATCGAATCATCCATGTGGGGAAGAATGATATGCGGAAAGAGCAGTCAGAACTCCTTAAAAAGGACTTCAGTGAACTCTTTGAAACACTTAAAAGACTTGAAGTTCAGTCGTTCATCAGTGGACCACACCCAGCAAGGGGAACTAACATGTGTTCACGGTTGCTTGGGCTGAATACATGACTACAAAGAACCTGCAGTATAAAAGGAGTCAACTTCATCGAAAACTTCAATCTTTTCTGGGGCCATAGACAACTGTTTAAACTGGATGGCCTCCACCTAAACAACCTTGGTGCAAGAGTGCTAAAGGACAACAACTACTTCTCCCTCCGTCATCCTTCAGCAGAGTGTGCCAAACTACTCAACCCTGAATGGCACACACACACCTGGACAAATTATGAGTGACGACAGGACTTCATATCAGCTTCCGAGTCATCATGTGGTTGACACATCCCACAAGGACACTGATAACACCACGCAGCCACAACAAGCCCTGCTCATGGACACCATCACGGCTGAGCCCTGCCCACAGAGCTCATCACAGACAGACTGTGACATATCAGAACAGCTCCAAGACTCAGCATCCAAGGACAACTTTCTGGAAAACAGCCAGGGAAGCCAGGACAACATCTTTCAGCCACCGGAAACAACAGAGCCACAGCCCTGCTCACCAGACACATTATTCCTCTCTCCAGCATCTCCACTTCTAAGTTTTTCACAGAAAATGGAGGAACTGGTTTATTCTGGGACCAGACTCTCCCACTCTTTTGCTGCAAGCCCCCAGATATCAACTAAAAAACGGCGGGCCCCACAACCACCAAAGCCTGTGGGCCCAGCTCGTCTTCCTCCTCCTGTGAGAGCTCTCCGGCCGCTGCCACAATGCCAAGGTCAAAACCCTCCTCCATCTGCTCTAGGTGAACCAGAAACAGCTGATAACAGCTTTCAGTGATATGTGTCGGGTCCCCGCTTTAATAGCAGCAACATTCACAAATGTTTCCAGAACAAGCGGGAACCCAGTGTGCCAGTAGCTTTCTCTATTTCTGTTTTATCACATGATAGAAAGTCCAAGGCCTTCTCAAGCCGTACGGCTGACTCATCTAATCTGCGGCCTGTTATGCATCAAACTAATATTGCTGTTGAGACAAAATGCAATGCCATCAAGTTAGCATTTTTAAACATTCGCTCACTAAAAAATAAATCATTTCTAATCAATGACTTAATAACCACAAACAACCTGGATTTTATGTTTCTAAACGAAACATAGTTAGAAGACAGCTGCAGTGCAACAGTCCTCAAAGAAACAGCCCCTCCTAACTTCACTTTCATGAGTGTTTGCAGGACTGTTAGGAGAGGTGGAGGTGTAGCTGCTCTATTTAAAGATGTCTATCAATGCAAGCAAGTGTCATTTGGTCAGTACTTGTCTTTTGAATATCTAGGGATTGTGTTGAAAGGTGCTCCACGCATTCTGTTTATCATTATTTACAGGCCTCCAAAATACTCTCCAGCCTTTGTTGAAGAGTTCACAGAAATGCTATCAATGATTTCCTCAGAGTTTGACTGTTTTGCTATTGCAGGGGATTTTAATATTCACATATATAATGCAGAAAACAAAACTACAAAATAAATGATAACTGTTTTAAATACTTTTGACCTGATTCAGCATGTGCATGAACCCACACACAATCGGGGACATACTCTAGATTTATTAACCGCTCTATCTTTACTTGTTATTAAGGACGTAGCACTATCTGATCACTTCTGTATTTTCTTTGATATATTGATCTCTGTTACCACTGAATCTAGATCGGTCTCAGTCAGAAAGAGATGCATTAACGAAAACACTAGTGTGCTATTTATGGAGGCTATATCTTTAACACCAAGCATTTCTGCAGACTCTGTTGATCTTCTCCTTGATTCCGTTAACTCAAAAGTTAAGAATGTTATTAATTACATTGCTCCTTTGAAAGTCAGCAGGAAAACTGGCAGACAGAAATCAGCTTGTAGAAAATCAACAGCAGTTCAGAGTATGAAAAGACAATGCAGAAAAGCTGAGCGGATGTGGCGGAAGACGAAACTTGAAATACACTATAGCATATATAAAGACAGCCTTCATACTTTCAATGTGGAACTAGGCAAAGCTAGACAGTCATTCTTCTCAAACCTTATAAACAGTAACTTAAACAAAAACACTCGCACTCTTTTTGCTACTGTAGAGAGACTGACAAACCCCCCAAATCAGACTGCCAGTGAAATGCTCTCCGACAGCAAATGAAATGAGTTTGCTTCCTTCTTTTCTGAAAAAATCAATAATATCAGGAAGGTGATTAGCACATCCCCAAGTTATGCAGAGGTTAGACAGATTCGACCACAATATCAAAAAGAAGATACTATGTTTGATTGATAGCAACATTTTGGAAGAAATAGTACAGCACCTTAAATCGTCAACCTGCTATCTTGACACACTTCCCACATATTTTTTCCAAAAGGGTGCTTAACTGTTTGGAAGCAGATCTCTTAGAAGTGGTGAACGCCTAACTTCTTTCTGGGACTTTTCCAAACTCACTGAAAACTGCAGTTGTTAAACCCCTTCTGAAAAAAGAGAAATCTTGATAACACCATATTGAGCAACTATAGACCAATATCAAATCTTCCTTTCATAGGAAAGATTATTGAAAAGGTAGTCTTTAATCAGCTGAACAAAAACTTAAAATCAAATGGATACCTGGACCATTTTCAATCTGGTTTCCGACCGCATCACAGCACAGAGACAGCACTCATTAAGATAATAAATGATATTCGCTTAAATTCTGATTGTGGCAAAATATCAGTGCTGGTACTACTAGATCTCAGTGCTGCGTTTGATACTGTCGATCATAACATACTACTAGAGAGACTGGAAAACTTGGTCGGGCTTTCTGGCATGGTAATTAAATGGTTCAGGTCATACTTAGAAGGGAGAGGTTATTATGTGAGTATAGGAGAGCATAAGTCTAAGTGGACGTCAATGACATGCGGAGTCCCACAAGGCTCAAATCTTGCACCGCTCTTGTTTAGCCCGTATATGCTCCCACAAAGTCAAATAATGAGAAAGAACCAAAACGCCTATCACAGCTATGCAGATGATAACCAGATTTACCTAGCCTTATCACCAAATAACTACAGCCCCATTGACTCCCTCTGCAAAATGCATTGATGAAATTAACAGTTGGAAGTGCGAGAACTTTCTTCAGTTAAACAAAAAAAAAAAACTGAAGTCATTGCATTTGAAAACAAAGATGAAGTTCTCAAGGTGAATGCATACCTTGAATCTAGGGGTCTAACAACTAAAAATCAGGAATCTTGGTGTGATTCTGGAGAAAGACCTTAATTTAGTAGTCATGTCAAAGCAGTAACTAAAACAGCATACTATCATCTCAAAAACATCACAAGAATTAGATGTTTTGTTTCCAGTAAAGACTTGGAGAAACTTGTTCATGCCTTATCACCAGCAGGGTGGACTATTGTAATGGTCTCCTCACCGGCCTTCCCAAGAAGACCATTAGACAGCTGCAGCTCATCCAGAACGCTGCTGCCAGAATTCTGACTAGAACCAGAAAATCTGAGCATATTACACCAGTCCTCAGGTCCTTACACTGCTTCCAGTTATATTTAGGATTGATTATAAAGTACTTTTACTCGTTTATAAATAACTCAATGGCCTAGGACCTAAATACATAGCAGATATGCTCACTGAATATAAAACCTAACAGACCACTCAGATCATTAAGGATCGAGTCAGTTAGAAATACCAAAAAAGGGTAACACAAAACAAGGGAATCTGCTTTAGTATTATGCCACCGCAGTTGGAATCAGCTTAAAAGAAGAGATCAGATGTGCTAAAACATTAGTCACATTTAAATGCAGACTCAAAACTCATCTGTTTAGCTGTGCATTTACTGAATGAGCACTGTGCAACGTCCAAACTGATTGCACTATATTTTACGTATAATCATTTTCTTAAATTCATTTTTAAACCTCTAAAAAAAATTTTTTTTTATTTATTTTTTTTTTTATAATTTTCAAAGTTTTAAATTCCTGTTTATTGTTGATTATTGTTTTTATTTTATTTTATGTAAAACACTTTGAATTACCATTGTGTATGAAATGTGCTATACAAATAAACTTGCCTTGCCTTGCCTTGCCTTGCCTCTATATCTGGAAAAACCTTGTATAACATATCCTAAATCATTTTACTTACTGATTTTACATTTTTCTATCATGTCACCCACCAACTTTTGAAAAGTAGTACACATCCAGAAAATAAAGCATATTACATGTGCACTGATACATACTTATGAGATAAGAGTATCAGAACTAGACCATTGTACAAACCCTTATATAACAGCGTAGATTGTAGCACAAATCGTGCAGGTTGCTGGTCCTGTGCTGGGCTCTGTGCTGGAGGCCCGCCTGCAGGAACTGGTAATAAGGCTCAGGCACGGCAGGGTTTGCTATCAGAGCCTGGCCGGCTTCTACCGACCGTTTTATCCAGCGTGGGTCTGTGGAGCCCCATGGCAAAGCATCTGTACAAGGCAGTATAACTGCTTTACAAGTTGCAAGCTAGCAACACAAAACAAGATCTATTACACAAGCTCTACTGTTTGCATCGCATGCATGAAGGTACCTGTATAGATCTCCTGTATAAGGGTGCACACACTATAGAGATCAGCTTTTCCTGTACATGCTCTACATCTTATCACTTCTGGAGCTGCCCAGTTGATAAGGCTGAGAGGTAAAGGAACAGGAGGTGGGGTGTAGGGGGCCGTTCCCTCACTGCAATTGGAAAAGAGGGTAAAGGCATGTCAAACAACTAAAAACCGTGTCCGTTATAAATAGAAGCCATTAATTTACACCATTTCCTAAATTCAGGTTATTTTAAATATATAAAGATTTTTTTTATTATTTTAATATGTTCCTTGAGGTTTACTTGTTAATAAAGTTTTTTTGCACAAAAAAAAAGCAAATATGTGGGAAAATTATTATTTCAACCCTATTTGACTCTCTGTCTGAAACGATCTGTTTTTAAAGGTGCTGTATGTAGGATTGACACCGAGTGGTTGAACTAGGTATTGCAGTCCAATTGGAGAGGGTTTTTTCATCCGGCCCCTCCTCCTCAGACTTGACGCACACGCAGGCTGCCAGATTGAGGCCACGATGAATGAAATTAAATATGCTGTGTTTTCCACCAACTGGCAACCCGGGGTGCCGAAATACAATTGGGTAAATTGTAAATTGAGGGCGGGTTTCACAAACCAAAACAGAAACCGACATTCCGGCCCGGAACGCACATATTCAAAGGAGAATAACTGACTGTAGCATTGTTTTTCAGATAAACAAATTGTTAACTTAGCATGTTTCTTAAATACCTGCAAACATATTATGATAATTCTAATATATTATAAAACATATTTTATGCGTCTAGTAGATCAAAAAGCCGTACCAACAGCACCTGCAAGGGAGGTTCCTTTAAAGGGGTCATTATGATGCGATTTCAAGTTTTCCTTTAACTTTGGAGTGTTACAAGCTCTTGGTGAATAAAAAAGATCTGTAAAGTTGCAAAGACAAAAGTCTCAAAACCAAAGAGATATTCTATCAAAGTTAAGACTCTGCCACGCCCCCTTAAAACGGCTAGTTCTAACACGCCCCAACATACCTACGTCACTATGTGGAAATATTTGCATAATGCGGCACAAATGTTCACGCAAAGAAAGAAGGCGTGTTTCAGTAACCGCAGTTAGTGTTTGAAGCAGCCATGTCAGGGAGACGCTGTGTGTTTCTGTGCGAAAGCAAAAGCACTTCTTTGGCCTTCCGAAAGTAGATGCATTTAGGAATCGGTAAGATACTTACAAAAAGCAGAACAGCTAAGGCATTTATGGCGACGTTTGTGACCTAGGAGAGGAGGAATTCTGAATGTGCTATGACAATCTGGCGCTCCGGAATCAGCTACGTGTTATGATCGTTAAGTATTGTAGTGATGTTTCAAATGCGGAGTTACGAATTGTGGGTGTGTTGTGTGTGTGTGTGTGAGAGAGGAGAGAGCGGAGAGAGAGGAGAGTCTCTGAGAGATTGAGAGAGACGATGGAGAGATGAGAGAGAAGAGGAACCGAAGAGAGAGAGACAGGGTCACATCAAAGTGGAGGCAGCTGTCTTAACCGTGGCTTGTGCACTGCAAACACATACCAGCTTCATCACTGTGTGTGTCATGCGACTCTGTTCCCCTTTCGGCTCTGTATTTATTTATTTTGAAAGATGAAGCTCGCGGTTATGGTAAGGGCCGTTACATTTCCGACTAGTGCTTGCGGTGTTCGGCCAATCACAATGATCTGGGTCAGCTGGCCAATCAGAGCAGTTTGTGCTTGTCAAAGGAGGGGGCTTTGTAGAAACCGAAGCGTTTGAGAGAGGCGGGGCATAGAGGATTACAATAATGTACAGTATTGAAAAATAATGTGTTTTTTGAACCATCAAGAAGCAGTAAACATATTTGTTACACCAAATAACATAAATAATGATCTTTAAAAAAGCATCATATGACCCCTTTAAGGCTTGTCAAGAATCAGCCACTGTTGTGATTGGCTAAAGTCACTGTATAGGAAACCGTATCAACGCCCCCTCGCTATTTGCATGTGAGTGTTTTGACAACATGATAAAAAAAACGCTCCTTTCCAGACAAAGCATTATGAAATCATTTACTTTTGGTTTGTAAGCGTTATTGCCAAAAGATCAAGGCAAATAGTATTTCTCATGTCATGACCCCTTTAATATATGCCTTTAGTGAGGACGGCGTACCTGGGCACAATGAACCCGAGGCCCGTAACCTTGGCAATTCCAGGGTGCACAATGAGTACAGTGTGTGAGGAAAGGGCCCGGAGCACCAGAGATCGGCCATGCAGGTACATTAACACCTCACACACCTGTAGCACCACTGATAACAGGTCAACCAGCTGTAGGAGAGGAAACTCATCCCGCTGCAGAGTGTGGAAAAAAACAATGAACAAATAAACAATGAACACATTTTAAGATAAAGCCACTTCTCAGTCATTTATAAATCTTTTTGAAATTTCAAATATTACCCTTTGGTGCAGCAGACTGTACAGGGACCCCACATTTACTCTCTCATAGACCAGCTTTGTGCTGTCCAGGTCAACGGACATACTCACAGCCATCAGCAGCAGCAGGTGCGGGTGAGACAGCTGACTGCACAGGATATAATAGTAACCATTGCTATTGCACAGTGTATTTAGATAACAAATAACAATGTAGGAAAAAATAATAAAGGTTTTGAATTACTTCATTAAATTATGATAAAATTTTCATTTTGAGGTGATGTTTTCCATAATTCAAGTATTCCATTTCTGTCAACATTAAATTAAAATGGACCATAATAAATCTGTCGAAAAATGTCACTGGTTTAACTGTGCATGATTCTAACCAGGGTTATTGTTATAGGTAACTAAAACTATAGCTAAAACTAAAACCATAAAAAATTATTTAAATAAATGTTATAAAATGTTTCATTTTTGTTTAGTTGATGTACTGAAAAACTAAACCTGAAATACAAATGAATAAAACATTTATAGACATATTAAAAAAAACTAAACTAAAAACAACAAAATTACTACAACATAAATATTCAATTTAAAATGCAAACCGAAAAGAGAAAAAAAACTACAATAGGATCTCAATAACCCTAAAATAACAGATTCCATTATCTCTATAATATATAACTCTAAAAATAATAATATAGGTTTAATAATCCTTCATCAAAGTAATATCTTTATCTGCTTTAAAATTAGTTTTTTGATGAACAGCTATGCGGCCCAGGAAAAATAATAATAGCAATATAATATTAACCAGTAACATCACATCCCAACATGTTTCATCCAATCCAATTGGATAAAATTTACAAATTTAATTCAGTTTCACTCAGAAATACGTAACATTACGGAAGTGAATGCACTGCAAATAATGTTTCATATTGTCTACAAAATTATACAAAAAGACTTATCACCTAAATCAAGTTTTATTAATAGCAGTCCTTTACATGTTTACAGTCAAACTCTTTTGCAGCTTTTAAAGAGTGTTCATTGTCCTACCAGCAATACTCCTGCTCAGAAATGAGTAGATCCAGGAGACCATCGCGTTCTTCATATTGTTGCAAAATCTGATCATGCAGCTCTTTAACAGTGACACGACATCCTTTCCAACTGTAACTAAGGCAGAGTTAAAAAAATTATTACGTTTGCTGTAAGGAAATGCTGTATATCCATTTAAATCTGTCCTCTTACTTCATGAATATTCAATAAAAGGTCATGGCTTGATTACAATGTCTTACTTGGTCATACATATGAAAGATCCACACATAAAGGAATTGAGAGGCTCATCGTTAGCTTGAGCTAAATCACTGTCACTTATCAAGGGCACAGAAGCAGCCAGTCCCAGACCCAACTCTGGCTTCTCAGAGTATAACTGTAATGATTACAGAACAACATCTTAACAGCTCAATGTGATTAATAGCTGTCAACATGAAAGTACATTGTGTTTAGTAGATTTGGTATGCTAATGGAAAGGGGGAATGTTCATTTTATAATCCTTATAATCGTAGTCTAGGATTTAGAACATGTTTTTTAATATGAAAACATTTATGTATATTACTAAAAATGTGATGTGTGTTCAGGTTTAACCTTCTCAAAATATTTGCAAGAGAGAAAAAAATGTTTATGCATACCTTTCCATAGCCAAAACACTGCATCATCATATCACAGGCAGACATCTTATAATTTATTTTATTTTCATGAGTGAGCCCAGATGCCCTAAAGAGAAGGACAAATACAAATAAAACTTTACTTTTACTTTTGTACAATCAGAGTCTTGAATCACTGTTCTAGGTATTGTTTCTTTCTCTTTCTCTAAATGACACTATAACTAAAGGCTGGAGAACACTACACAATGTTTGCACATATTTTCCATTGATTTGCATTCTGGTTCTCTGCAACTATTTACAAAGTCGTCAAGTGTTTTATTCCTAGTGTTTTCAAATCTGTTAAGGTTTTGAAAGTCGTGTATTCAAGCCTTAAAACACAGAAAGTGTTGACTGATAAAGATGAATGGCCAGAGAAAAGCTGCAGATCTTACAGAGGTCGCAAAAGCTTAAGCAGGGATGGAGAGCTGAGCAGTGTCTTTGAGGAGGTTGGGGTGATACGCGCATCCCTGGACGGATGGGTTTGCAGCAACCTCTGCATTTGAGACTCACATCTCTTCAGAAAAGCAAGCATCTGTAGATAAAAAAGAATAAATGGTCTAATGATGCCTTTACACTGCGGTGCACATACAAACCCAATTCCAAAAAAGTTGGGACACTGTGCAAATTGTGAGTAAAAAAGGAATGGAATAATTTACAAATCTCATAAACTTATATTTTATTCACAATAGAATATAGATAACATATCAAATGTTGAAAGTGAGACATTTTGAAATGTCATGCCAAATATTGGCTCATTTTGGATTTCATGAGAGCTACACATTCCAAAAAAGTTGGGACAGGTAGCAATAAGAGGCCGGAAACGTTAAATGTACATATAAGGAACAGCTGGAGGACCAATTTGCAACTTATTAGGTCAATTGGCAACATGATTGGGTATAAAAAGAGCCTCTCAGAGTGGCAGTGTCTCTCAGAAGTCAAGATGGGCAGAGGATCACCAATTCCCCCAATGCTGCGGCGAAAAATAGTGGAGCAATATCAGAAAGGAGTTTCTCAGAGGAAAATTGAGTTTGAAGTTATCATCATCTAAAGTGCATAATATCATCCAAAGATTCAAAGAATCTAGAACAATCTCTGTGCGTAATGGTCAAGGCCGAAAAACCATACTGGATGCCCGTGATCTTCGGGCCCTTAGACAGTACTGCATCACATACAGGAATGCTACTGTGATGGAAATCACAAAATGGGCTCAGGAATACTTCCAGAAAACATTGTCGGTGAACACAATCCACCGTGCCATTCGCCGTTGCCGGCTAAAACTCTATAGGTCAAAAAAGAAGCCATATCTAAACATGATCCAGAAACGCAGGTGTTTTCTCTGGGCCAAGGCTCATTTAAAATGGACTGTGGCAAAGTGGGAAAACTGTTCTGTGGTCAGACAAAAGTTCTTTTTGGAAAACTGGGACGCCATATTCATCCGGACTAAAGAGGACAAGGACAACCCAAGTTGTTCTCAGCGCTCAGTTCAGAAGCCTGCATCTATGAGGTATGGGGTTTGCTATGAGTGCGTGTGGACTATGGGCAGCTACACATCTGGAAAGGCACCATCAATGCTGAAAGGTATATCCAAGTTCTAGAACAACATATGCTCCCATCCAGATGTCGTCTCTTTCAGGGAAGACCTTGCATTTTCCAACATGACAATGCCAGACCACATACTGCATCAATTACAACATCATGGCTGCGTAGTAGGATCCGGGTACTGAAATGGCCAGCCTGCAGTCCAGATCTTTCACCCATAGAAAACATTTGGCTCATTATAAAGAGGAAGATGCGACAAAGAAGACCTAAAACAGTTGAGCAACTAGAAGCCTGTATTAGACAAGAATGGGACAACATTACTATTCCTAAACTTGAGCAACTTGTCTCCTCAGTTCACACAGACGTTTTGCAGACTGTTATAAAAAGAAGAGGGGATGCCACACAGTGGTAAACATGGCCTTGTCCCAACTTTTTTGAGGTGTTGATGCCATGAAATTTAAAATCAACTTATTTTTCCCTTAAAATTATACATTTTCTCAGTTTAAACATTTGATATGTCATCTGTTGTATTCTGAATAAACTATTGAAATTTGAAACTTCCACATCATTGCATTCTGTTTTTATTCACAATTTGTACAATGTCCCAACTTTATTGGAATTGGATTTGAACAAAGAAATTACTATACTAAAAAAATTATATAAATGTAAATAAAAACATCCTGAAATGTGTTTGAAACCATGAAATTGTAATTAAAATGTGATAATTGCATTATGAAATACTCTGTCATGACAAAGTTTAAGGCTGCACTGGTGCTGCATTTTATAGACATAGAACCAAAGCAGCATCAAAACAATCAGCACACACCTTCGGACTGTTCTCCTGAGCACCTGCCTTGGCCCAGTCCTTCGGCATCCGGCCCTGATCATCATGGAGACGCAGGTCCCCGCCACAATCCAGCAGTGAACTCACCAGCCAGGGATTACAAGAGAGAACTGCAGCATGAACGGGGGTACTTCCATCATTACAGCGGCTGGTGAACATAAACATCACACATGAGATAATATGCTATTTTCATATTCAAACAAGCTTGGTGGGTTTATTATGGGAAGGTTTGACCTTACCGATTTGGATTTGCCCCATACTGTAGAAGCTTCTCTGCTACACTGGCAAAGCCAAGGAGAGACGCACAAAAGAGTGGTGTCTGTCCAAGGTGGTTCATGCTGTCAACTCCCACACCTATGGAAGGTGTAATATAAAAAGTATTAATAAAACATGTACAATCATTGTAAAAAAAAAAAAAACACAAACAAAAAAAAACAATGCATGCGAACCTTTTTAGCACATTTTCCCTTCTTTGTGTGAGATGGGGTTTCTACAATTGCTGGACCTCTATCTGTGCAGAAGAGCTGATAAACCTCCACCTTTCACAGTGCCAAGGAGCACCGGACAGGGCATTGGCTGAACCCCTGTCATGATGCAGATGTCCCATGGATCAAATTAGAGAAGTAACCAGAGATTTCTTCCTCACCTGAAAACTGAATTATGCTTGGTTGAATAATTTTAGCATAGCAAACCGAGCCATAAATGTTTACTTACTAATTACATGTGCAGTTACAGTAACAATTACAGCTGGCTTCAGTCAGAAGGTTAAAAAAAAGAAAAAGGTTTAACAAGAAAACTAACCAGCGAAAACATAACCTTACTGACTTCTGTCACACTCATACATAAATTTAAATGTAAACAACATACATCTATGCTAGGAAGCGGGCACCATTAGCCCAAGCTCATTTCATATGAATAGGCCTATTCCTATTTATCGAATTATAATTTACCCGTTCAGGTAGAGTTCAGTTGACCTTCGCTAATTAAAATTGTGATTGAAATAGAAATCAGTTTTTAAAATAAACAAAGATTGGAATTCAAATAAGTTCTTCGATATCATGCATTTTTTTTTGCTTCACTCTGTCATGATTCCGATGGACACTGACTGGCGGATGAATACTATTGGGTGGCTCTTGAAATATCGACATTCAAATGTTTTCTAGAATCGATACTACAGTGTTTTAACTACTGATTTTACTATGTTAACGTGGAAATTACGTATATTATACATTTTAAAGTGAGAAAGTAATTTTAGCAAAAAAAAAACATTGTAGGATTGCGCACTATTTCTCCTTCTGGTTTTCTGCCTCCGCGCAGGTCTACTTCAAGGCTCAAACGTTCTGCCTCGAAACTACATTAATGACGGAGTAGTTCGTGTGAGATAATCGGTTTGTTGTTATAATCGGTTTGTGTACGTTATCTAACGAGTGCTCTGTTATTAAGTATTGATCGACAAAACAGAACATTTACCGTTTGTTTAATGTTAGCAATGAATAAACCAAGCAATGAGTAAATAATGTGAATAATGTTAGCAATGAGTAAATAACGAACTTGTTTTTTTATTTGAATTCTAAAAAAAAAGTGTATGAGGGTGAAGTGTAACGTTAAATATACTACTTTGAGAAAAACGTTTGCAAACAATCCCATTTTTTTATCTGGTAATCCACACACGCACACACAGTTCGCGCATTTTCATATAAACAAAGAAACGCCCATTGTTCAAATGAAGAGATATCGCAAGACCTTTGTCTTTTTTTCTGCAAGCATAAATTCCCCGTAATAATAATATACTACAAATGCAATTTTTATTGATTGATTGATTTTGTCTACATATTTCAACTGACTATTATTTAATTAGAATAATTAATTAATTTAATATAAACACGTCCATTTGTATTATTTTGGAAACTGCAGTAGGGACTTTTATTTTGTCTCGTCTGGTGACGGTGCTTTAGGACTCCCGAACCTCAGTGCAAAGCTAATAATCCCAGAAATAGGCGGTGTGTGTGACACCCGCAATCACTCTGTTTCTGCCTCTCTTCACCATACACTTCCAGGAGGATGAACAAACCCGCAAGAGAAGATGAGAACTGCACTTAATGTCACTTTTTAAACTCTTTTTTTGTTTTGGTTTGTTTTCTGTGGATATGTGCTCGGCCTCAAGTGATGGTAACGGGCTCATCAACGCCGGGGGATTTTCAGGACTTTTTTCACTCGGTGCTAGGACTCAATGCTTGTACTATTTGGGAGGTGTCTTTAAATAGCCACTAAACGGTCTAAAAGTGATCTTTAATTGTGTTATTCAAGTGTATATATTATATATAATATTTAAATCGCCAATATTTGAAAAACATTTCATCTGTTTGTGTCCGACAAGAGACGATTTATCCGGTCAAAATCTCGCAGATTCATTCACGGGCGGTTTACTGTGAACTGCCGTGTTAAAAATGCTACTTAGAGTGTCAGTAGTTGTGCAGATGCTCTAATATTTTAAACATCTGATTTTAACAATTGTATTTTGTGTTAAAACACATCTGCCTGTCGCTGTCGTGCTGGTTGAAGTGAGATTTACGAGCCTCAACCCACCTTTCGCTTGTTTCCACCCACCCACCGTGAACTTTCATTTTTGCTGTTTGTGAAGGAGTTTTATTAGTCAATACTAGGAAGGAAAGTGTCGTTATTGTGCTGGGATGCGGAAGGGAGAGGAGTAGGGCTGATGGTAAACATGTTCAGGGTTTAAAGTGAATGGCTCGGTGATCATGTCGTCTATGGAGGGTGTTTTCTCCTGGGTGGGTGACTGGCAGTGGCTCTGCATGGTCACTCTCTTTCTGGCCTCTGTTGTCACTTTGATTATATACTTGGTGCTGTATTTTTCCAACGAACCTCCTGTTGGGAAAACACCTCTCAGTAATGTGGATTCTGAGGAAGCCGATGGGATTTTATGCTGGGTGCTGTCTCTTAAAAGCTGGAAGACTCAGTGGAGAAGAGCCTGGTTCAGGAGCCTTAATGGAGAAGCTTGTAGATCACAGGTGGGTTTGTTGTTGTTGTTTTAATTCAGTATAAAGTAGCATATACAAGCTTCTAAAAAGGTCAATGTTGTGGTCTTTTTTGCTTATTGTTTTCCTTTGGTGTTCTGTTCCTCTTATTAGAGTGGGATCCAGCTGACATTTGAAGAAGATGGTGTTCAATCATCAGAACTGGCCGTGGACCAGATTTCAAGCTTTACTAAAACACCCAGTCAAAAAGTAAGGTCACGCTTTGAACGTTTATACACACTAACCTATACGAGTAAACTATTTGTTGCCATACTACTTTATTATCTCACCCTGCTTGCTTACGAGAACTGTATTTAGGTTTGGATGTTTTGAATCAAAATAGGGTTATAAGACTTCTCGTTTTGATGATTCAGAAAGATTATTAGCTATGTTATGACTGATGAAGCATGAGGATATTTAAAGTGACAAACTGGTCTTAGTCATAATTGTATTCTTTTTGCAGAATGTCCTGTGTCAGGTGGTTGGAAACAAGCTGCAGTTTTCTCTCAGTGCTTTACCAAGCTCAATGTCTTCAGAAACCCCCCTGAGATACAGTGTGAAGATATCTCCACTTCGTCTGCAGGTAAACATGAGTGTTTATTCTGCTCTTAGTGTCACTTGAGGATGGTTGGGTAAACGCAAGCGCTTTGGCATATGTATAACAAATTGTCAAACAAGACAGTCATTCTTTAAATGCTTCCAGGAATATTGGCAATGGTGAGGCAGATAATCCAGTTTTTTTTTAAACATTCTCTTGGAGTAGACAAGCATCTCCTTCTTTGTGATTCTATTACTTTTTTTTATATCAGTTTTGGTTTCAACAATTTTTTTTATGTAAATGTATTTCAGTTAGCTGCCAAGGTAACATTTCTAATTTAAGTTAGGTTTTTTTCTAACATTATATTTTATTTGATTTCAGCTTTATTTCAGTTGCTGAAAATTTGTAATATTTTTGGTTAATAATAGCACTGTTTTATATGTGCACAGTCACATACCTGTAAGGATCAGGAATAAACACATTTGCTCTTGAATAAGATGTCCCATGTGCTCATGAGAGATGTAACGTATCATGCGCCATCCCGAATGCTTTTGATTTATGGGGTGTGACTCACTCTGCCGTTTTATTCACCACGGGAATCAGATTAAGTGCATCGGTCGCGAGTACTGGCTCAATGTCCTGCCTTTGTTTTAATCACCATTAATATGTCTCTGCCTCAGAAACATGCAATTTCACTGGTACATCCTGCCTAGAATTATTCATGGAAAATCTTGTACCTCTTGCAAAGAAAGTTCGTTTAATATTGCGCTACAAATGGCAGTAAAAATTACTTTCAGTGTGCCCTCAGAGCTGCAGCTTTTTCTGCTCTGCAGTCGTTGACTATGCATTGTGTTTAAAAGCTCACACAGCCTTTACTCAATTGCATTACAGCTATTTTTAAACCAATAAGTTGGCCGGTTCCTCATTGTCGTGCTGATCCCGTTTTAGCCCTATGTGCGTTGAATGGCTAAATGCGTTTAACCTGTCGTTAAATCTTTCGTTTCCTTGTATGCCTTCAGAATCCGTCCCGGATCTGTGGTATTCTGTCATAGTGGGCTGTTTTTGTTCAAACAAATCAGGTCAAGTGCTAGATTGTAAATAGAATACCAGATATGTGCCAAGTTTACATACGGAATACTGGCCTTTTTAGAAGCAGTTGCATTTTCTGTTTTTCATTCAAGCCTCTTTCTGGAGGAATCCAGGTGTTCACTGCATATTTTCTAGCTGTTTCTCCTGCTGATCAGCGCCGGTTGCTGGAAAGCTCCCAGTGGTTGTTAGAATGGCTTCGTAGGCTGAACAACAGTATATTTAGGGCTTTTGTTTCTGTTCTAGAGGTCGGTGCACTCTAGAGCTCACAGCCACTTACGAAGTTGAGGAATAACACTTTTATTTTGACTCCATAGGGTCCAACTCTTGGCAGAGTTACAAGTACTGTAAGCAAATATCTTTTCAGGTTCAGATTGAAATAGATTGATTTTTCTGTATATATTGCACTGTAGGTCATAAGTGACATTTTCTAGTTCATCCACCCTCTTCTGATATTTTCTGATATTCTGATATTTTGTAGAATGTGATTTAGAAATCAACTTGAGCATTGGACTGGAATTTAGCATCCTGTAATTTTTTTTTCTCCACTTTTCGCCCAAGTTCAGTCTTCAGAAATGTAAAGCAGTCATGCTTGGACATGACAGCCCATTCCTCCGTGTATTGTGGGCCCTGCGGCTCAATGAGCTGTTGTGAATATGTGAATGCTCTGGACCCTTTGTTTATTGTGAGTTTGAAGTAGGCCGTGTTATGTTATTCTGTTGTTGGCCGCTGTGTGTTTCTGCCTTGCTGATATAAAGCAGCAACATTTGTTGTTTAATTTATGGCTGATATTATGTCAACATAGATCTGTACGCTGTTTATTTCAGTTGGTTTTTCAAGCACCATTTTTCTGAAATTGATGATATACAAATACCTGTATGCGGCAAGTTAACAATGGTATATAGTTGTACTTGGTTGTTTGTTGTAATGTATTATTATTAATGACTTGTATTAAACTTTGGAGTCTTTTTAATATTGCATTTGCTACTATTTATTTTTTTTTTTTAAAAGCCCAGCTCATTTTTAAAGCCCATAGATTAAAAAATGTTAAAAAAAAAAAATTAGGTCTAGAAATTGTTTGACTTGGTTTCTCTAAACAGTTGTAAATACTTTTTCTGAGGTTTTTTAGATGAAATAATTCAGAAAGGTAGCATGGTTTACATGAAAAAAAAAAAAAAAATATATATAGATATATATATATATATAAGGGGTCATATGATGCGATTTCAAGTTTTCCTTTCTCTTTGGAGTGTTACAAGCTGATTGTGCATAAATAAGATCCCTGAAGTTGCAAAGACTAAAGTCTCAAAACCAAAGAGATATCTTTATCAAAGTTAAGACTCTGCCAAACCCCCCTAAAACGGCTCGTTCTAACAAACCCCCACATATCTACCTCACTATGTAAAAATATTAGCATAATTCTGCCCAAATGTTCATGCAAAGAAAGAAAGCGTGGTTTCAGTAACCGCAGTTAGTGTTGAAGCAGCCATGTCAGGGAGACGCTGTGTTTCTAGGCAAAAGCAAAAGCACTTTATTTGGCCTTCCGAAAGTAGATGCATTTAGGAATCTTTAAGATTACTTACAACAGAACAGCAATGCATTTTATGGACGACCATTTCGTGAACCTAGGAGAGGAGGTAATTCTGACTTTGCTATGACATTCTGGCTCTTCTGAATCAGATACTGTTTTGTTATTAGTTTAAGGATTTGCTATTGACTGTTCAAATGCAGAGTTGTGCGCATCGTGTGTGTGTGTGTGCTGGCGCGCGAGCGGTCCTGAGAAGAGAGAGAGAGCGGTGTGTGTCTTGTGCGCGGTGCGCGAGGGAGAGAGGCGGAGCGCGGTGGTGTGTCGTCGCGAGAGAGCTGTGTGTGTGTGAGGAGAGAGAGAGTGAGAGAGAGATCACAGTGGAGTCAGCTGTCTTAACCGTGGCTTGTGTACTGCAAACACATACCAGCTTCATCACTGTGTCTGTCACAAGACTCTGTTCCCCTTTCGGGCTCTGTCTTTACATTTATTTTGAAAGATGAAGCTCGCGATTATGGTAAGGGGCGTTACATTTCCGACGAGTGCTTGCGGTGTTCGACCAATCAAAATGCACTGTGTCAGCTGGCCAATCAGAGCAGACCGCTTGTCGGAAGGAGGGACTTTGTAGAAAACTAAGCATTTGAGAGAGGCGGGGCATAGAGGACCTACAATAATGTACAGTATTTGAAAAATAATGTGTTTTTTGAACATTAAAGCATGTCAACATATTCTGTTACACCAAATACACAAAATAATGATCTTTAAAAAAGCATCATATGACCCCTTTAAGAAGCACAGCTGCTTTCGACATTGATGATAAGAAATTGAGCACTAAATCAGAATGATTTCTAAAAGATCATGTGACACAAAAGACTGGAATAATGATGCTGAAATTCACAGCAATAAATTACATTTTAAAAAACATTAAAATAGAAATCAGTTATTTTAAATTCTAATAATATTTATTTTACGATATCACTGTCTTAGTTTTTTTTCCTGTCTTACCGACCCAATCGTTTGAACAGTAGTGCAAATACAATTTAATTATAAAGTGGTCACTTTATAGCTGCAATTTAATGCACAAATAAATGCAGAAAAAAATCCCTAAATAAATTTGTCATATTATAAAAATAAAAGGAATGCTATAATTTTGTTACATGATAGTTGACATTTTAGATGTCTGTTTTATTTTTCATGAGTGGTAAAAGCAACAAGACAATTACGACTGTGTTTAACCATGTTAAAGGAATAGTTCACCTAAAATGAAAAATTTGATGTTTCTTTCTACCCCCAGGGCGTCCAAGTGTAGGTGAATTTTGGCGCTTTTCCACTGCGTGGTACGACTCGACTCGGCACGGCTCATTTAAACCCTGCGGCTCGTGACGTTACATTGATGTTAGGGCTGCACGATTAATCGAATGCGATTGTCATGCGCATTTTGATAGTAATGCCGGTTCTGTAATCAGCAGGAAATCATCATCACGTGCTTTCAGATGGAGCAGAATTTACTACACATAGCTGTAGTTCACTGACAAGTTACGCAAAAAAAATTGCAGACGATTTTACTGCGCGATTCTGAAATCGTCGCGATAAGGACAGCTGCTGCATAGATTCTCCGTGAACTATGACCGTGAAGGTACAAATGCTGCTCCATCTGAATGCATGTGAAAATACCACATTTAATAATTTTTTTACTCCAAACTCACTTCATAACGTCAGTCGAATGTTTGAAATAAATCCTTCTGTGAGATGATGTGGCTTCTTACACAGAATAAGGCACGCAAAATATTCGTTTGTGATAAAGGCATTGCGTTATTAAAATATACTTATTTTAATTGAAAATTATCCTGCATAAGAACGCAGATAACCGTATATTAGCCATAGTGGTGTGTTTATTAGTACGTGGAAAACATGAAGGCAGTTGAATATTCTTGTTTAGACAGCTGACCATAGCGATGGGCAATTTCTCTGGTTTCTTCGGCAAGGCGTTATTTGGAGTTTAAGTGCGATGAGCGACCTATGGCCTTGGATGGAGATTGACTGATGACACAGAGAACCGTGCTTCTCTGAAAGATACGCATGACAATCGCAGATTCTGTCGAATCGCGATTTCGATGTAAGTGCAGCCCTAATTGATGTGTAAAGACACAAAATGATCGGTCTGTGCAAGAAACTGAGCAGTATTTATATAATTTTTTACCTATGATGCATTTGCATCGGCGCGTAACGCATTCTTCTTGCTTTACGGCAGATCGCCAGACTTATAGGCATTTAAGAAGATGCGTCACATAGAACGGCTGTCTGGAGAACGCGCTCAGGACAGTTCAGACTGCAGTGCATCGAGGTAAAAAAAAACCGATATAAATACTGTTCATTTTCTGGCAAAGTACAGTCACGAGCCGCAGGGTTTAATTTGGTTTTGTTTGTGTATGTTGTTTTTTTTTCTTCTCATAAAGCCATGATACCCATTCACTTCCATTATATGACTGACAGAGTGCAATGATTTGAGTTAAAAATCTTCAATTGTGTTCTACTGTAGAAACAAAGTCAATTACATCTTGGATGCCGTGGGGGTAAGCAGATAAACATCAAATTTTCATTTTTGGGTAACTATCCCTTTAAAAGAGGTTTTAGGTTTTACAAATTGTGGCACCAGGTCTCGTGGCTTACTGCTCTGATCAGCCCTTGTTTTGAGTCTATGGTTGCAAGTAACATTTGTGTGTGTGTGTATTGTTGGCACAGCTGGCCCTACAGATGAAAGAGGTGAATGAGGAGGTGGAGATTTCCTGGGGGGTGCTTCACCTGGACTCAAATTTGCAGCTTACACCAAGTTTTACACAGGTACATTCACACATCGAACCACTCGAGATTACACACTCCATCGTTTGTAAATCTCAGTAGGTTTTTAAAGGGTGACTTGTGCTCATTTTTTCAGAATGCCCATGACTCACTATGTGTGTTTCAGGGAGATTGTGAGAATCTAAGTGAAGCCGCTGTGAACGACAGGCTCAGACAGGTCTTAAGTCGAGCTCAAGCATCTGTAACTCTGAGCAGCCGGCCTGCAGAGTCTGCAGAAGTCAAGGTACTACCCTGCAAAAATGTGCTAAATGTTTAATGTTAATCATATTAACTTTAGCATTTAATCCTCTCTAAAACACTCCATATCAAACACAGAAGCTAATAAATGTGAATAACCCAATTTTGTTTATCCTTAGGCCTTGATTATATGATGTGGTAAATTTCATAGTATTCAGAATGTTACATAACTTTGGAATTTGCTCAGAATGGAGAGAAAAACACAGAAAAGGATGTTGCTGTTGATGTTATGAGTGATAATGCTTTATTTCCTCTGTCCTCTTTAACAGGAAGTAAGGAACAAGACCTTGCAGGTGACCTCACCCCCAAAGCCCCCACGAGCTCATGAGTGGAAACTATTAGTGAAGAACATCCGGGTCACATGCAAACAGGAGGATGGTGCTGCAGGTCACTGAAACACACTCATATTCCAGCAGAATACATGTCCTTCCAGTTCTCTTTAATATTTAGCCTAATCATTTAGACAGGTTTATGCAATATGCAAAAAAAGAAATGTATTGATGATAAAGATTTCTTTTCAGCATGTGAAAATGTTTCTAGCATTTTAATATCACTTTATGCATCTTTCAATCACTGGCAGCTGTTTGTGATGGGCCATTTCTAAATATATGGTCACATGACAGATTCTCATTCTCTGAAATCCCATATGTCTTCTTTATTAGATGGAGCTCATACACACCACAGACCTCAGCTAATGTTTTCTTATTGCTTAGATCGAAGAAAACAAGGCATTTATTTGGATGACATTTTGTTGTGGGCACAAAGTGCAGGCTACACTTCCCAAAAAGCACCGCCCCCGCAACTTATTCAGTTAACTGGCCGTGTTTCCCTCAATCAGGATGTCCCTTCTGTTCGGAAATCATTTCCGGAAGTGGTCTAATAGTCCCGCTGCTCTCCAGCCAAGTCACTATTACAGCCCAGCAAGCACTTAACGGAGACAACTGGCATCTCATCCATTTTATGCATAATTCATTTTGGCAAAGAGCGTTTTCTGTGTTAGTCAGTTATTTAGCTCGAAAACACTCCTAGATCTCTTCTTTTTGTTTTTTGGCTCAAATACCTGGTTTTATTTCAATGTAGATTAGCAAATGGTCCTTCTTTTGGAAGGATATTGCTTGTGCTTGGTAAAGAACTGTTTGTATTCTGGTTTCAGGCAGCATGAATCCCCAGTGTATCCTTCAATTGGATGATCCTCCTCAGAAGGTCACCAGTTCAGTCTTGACTAACACATCCACCCCTGCCTGGGACCAGCCCTTCATATTGTGAGTTCAGGTCCACTTCCATCTGCTCCCTCCTCAGCTGCTCCTGCAAACTTAATTTATCCCCATTAAATGATTTTTTTTTAACCCATTTGCTGCTTTCTTATAAAAGTACAGTAGAGGTAGGACAGGAAAATATTAGGAGAGAAGGGGGTGACATGATGCGGAAAACGTGAATCAGTCACATGTTGGGGGGCAGCACTACTTGTTTAGCTGGAGTTATTTGTGCTCTTCTGTTTTGTAATGCTAGTAGCATAAATTAATAAATATATAATTTTAATTAGCAACTCTTAGGTGTGATATGGTCTGTAAATGTGTGTGTGTGTGTAATGTGTAGTATATAAATGTGATATGTGTATGTGTGTATATTATCTAGATTATATATATATATCATATATATATAAACACACACAGGTTCATCTCAATAAATTTGAATGTCGTGGAAAAGTTCATTTATTCCACTCAAATTGTGAAACTCGTGTATTAAACACGTCAGTTTGGGTGCATTGAATTTAGTTTAAGTCTTTGGTTCTTTTTAATTGTGATGATTTTGGCTCATATTTAATAAAAACCCACCAATTCACTATCTCAAACAATTAGAATATGGTGACATGCCAATCAACTCAAAACACCTGCAAAGGTTTAGTGAGCCTTCAAAATGGTCTCTCAGTTTGGTTCACGAGGCTACACAATCATGGGGAAGACTGATCTGACAGTTGTCCAGAAGAAAATCACTGACACCCTTCACAAGGGGGTAAGCCACAAACATTCATTGCCAAAGAGGTTGGCTGTTCACAGAGTGCTGTATCCAATCATGGTAACAGAAAGTTGAGTGGAAGGAAAAAGTGTGAAGAAAAAGATGCACAACCACCGAGAGAACCGCAGCCTTATGAGGATTGTCAAGCAAAAATCGATTCAAGAATTTGAGTGAACTCACAAGGAATGGACTGAGGCTGGGGCAAGGCATCAAGAGCCACCACACACAGACGTGTCAGGAATTTGGTATTCCTCTTGTTAAGCCAATCCTGAACCACAGACAACATCAGAGGAATATGTTGTCTGTGGGCTAAGGAGAAGAAGAACTGGACATTTGGCCCAGTGGTCCAAAGTCCTCTTTTCAAATAAAAGTAAATTTTGCATTTCATTTGGAAACCAAGGTCCTAGAGTCTGGAGGAAGGTGGAGAAGCTCATAGCCCAAGTGGCTTGAAGTCCAGTGTTAAGTTTCCACAGTCTGTGATGATTTGGGGGGCAATGTCATCTGCTGGTGTTGGTCCATTGTGTTTTTGAAAACCAAAGTCACTGCACCCATTTACCAAGAAATTTTAAAGCACTTCAAGGTTCCTTCTGCTGACCAGCTTTTTGAAAAAGCTGATTACATTTTCCAGCAGGATTTGGCACCTGACCACACTGCCAAAAGCAACAAAAGTTTGTTAAATGACCATGGTGTTAGTGTGCTTGACTGGCCAGCAAACTCAACAGACCTGAACCCCATAGAGAATCTAGGGGGTATTGTCAAGAGGAAAATGAGAAACAAGAGACCAAAAAAAAATGCAGATGAGCTGAAGGCCAATGTCAAAGAAACCTGGGCTTCCATACAAACCTCAGCAGTGCCACAAACTGATCAAACTGATCACCTCCATGCCACGCCAAACTGAGGCAGCAATTAAAGCAAAAGGAGCCCCAAGTATCGAGTACATGTACAGTAAACGAACATACTTTCCAGAACGCCAACAATACACTAAAAAAGTTTTTTTTATTGGTCTCATGAAGTATTCTAATTTGTTGAGATAGTGAATTGGTGGGTTTTTGTTAAATGTGAGCCAAAATCATCACAATTACAAGAACCAAAGACTCAAACTTACTTCAGTCTGTGTGCATTGATTTAATTTATTTAATACACGAGTTTCACATTTGAGTTGAATTACTGAAATAAATTTTCCACGACATTCTAATTTATTGAGCTGCACCGGTTTATAGTATTTTATTTTATTATATAACATATATATAAAAAAATTTTTTATTATTATTTATTGTATGCGTTTTAAATTATATTGAATTTTTTTTTTTTAGCATTTTATATGCAGTTGAAATAACAAAACCATGATCAAGATTGTCAACAAGAAATCACAAAACATAAAATCAGCCAGCATTTCCTAAGATTTAAACAATAAAATGTTTGTAGTTTGACAGTTTTGGGGCATCATCTAATCTTTTAAAATGAAATGCTGCATGATTTATTTTATCTCTTGTCTTTGTCTGTTTTTGCAGTGAGCTTAGCGGCCGGTCAAAAGAGCTGAACATCCAGGTTGTGGATAACGGCAGACCTCTGGAGAGTAAGTCCACATGACCGAAAATAAACCAGCTTAACAGCATAAAAACAGAGAAGTGATATCCATTAATCTGGGTTTGCAAAAGCTTGAAGGTCAACTGTGAATTTTAATCTACTTTCGGTCATCTGTTTCTCTAAATAATGAAATAGCCTCAAAAATTCTGTACAAGTGGTAGATTCATTGAGCTAATAGAATCTGTGATAATATCTTGACTTGAACTCTTCTAACAGACACGTGACAGCCTATATTACTTCATGTCATTGGCCTTTCACCCTGATTTCTTAACAGCGTGTGTGAAATGTGTTTGTCTGTGTGCTTGGTGTCACTTTTGCCTGCCTTTGCAAACACATTGATCAAATAATGTACATTACTTTGATTTGATCAGGCATCACTCTCTGTTTTCCTCCCAGATGGTTTGTTAGGGCAGGTATCTGTGCCTTTTGATCTAGTGAAGAAACACCCCAAAGGTCAACAGACGTTTTCACTCATGACCAAAGATCAAGTGACCGGATCACTAACTACTGAGGTAACTAGATGTTTATCACATTTCAGAATTAATTCTCATAGATACCTCATAGAAATTAGATGCTTTATGTATTTTAATTGCATTTGCATTTCGTAATAATGTAGTTCATGTGTACAGTAGCTTAATTTTTTGTTAAATTGTCATGTTTGTTACATTTTGTTAAAATGTCCTAGCTTAATATACAGAAAGACCTGTATATAAGCCATTGGCAAATTATATATGCTATTTGAATATTTGTTTACCAACCTAAATGAACTTTTGTGTAGTTCACCTACCTGGAGCCCAGCGAGGTGCGTAGCTGGCAGATGCCCACGCCGGCCCCTACTAAAAAAGTGGAGATGGACCGCACTGTGATGCCCTGTGGCACCGTTGTTACCACTGTCACTGCCGTGAGGAGCAAGCCAGGACGACCTTTAGCACCTGGTACCTTCCTTTGGCCGTTGATTCAGTTGTAGATTTTGAGAATGCAATCTGAAAGTTATTTGGGTATTTGAAATCCAACTTTAATATAAAGATGCTACAGTTGTCATGTCATCTCCTAAACCACAATATCAAAATCTCCAATATGATTTTCATGTTTGGTTTAAAACTCCCTCTTACAGAATCCAAATCGCCTTCTAAAAACAAGCTGGCAGAGAGAAGGGTGTCGGAGCAGACGTCACTACTCGGAGCCAAAGTTAGCAAAGCCCTGTCATCGTCAGATACAGGTGGGATTTCCAGTAAAGCTTGTTGGCATAAATGGCTAAATGCATTTTCTTTATTTCCACTTTCTATACCGCAAATGCTCATCAGCAGTCCTGGAGCAAGTGTACATTCAAAATGCCACATTAGTAATGGTTACATTCAACATTTTTAAAACTCTTTTTCACTCGTTTTCCTGCACAGAGTTATTGATGTTAAACGGGACCGACCCTGTAGCCGAAGCTGCCATCAGACAGCTCCATGAGTCGGCAAAACAAAAGCTCAAATCACCTGTCAAAAAGAGCACCATCATCATCTCAGGAGTGGCCAAGGTAGAGAAAAAGACAACTCTGTAAACCACATATGCGTATTTAGCTGGCATGTACAATATCAGTTATTGTATATTTAATAGTGTGTGCTTCGCTCATTTTTACATTTAGATTACTTTTACTTAGTTAATTTTAAAACATTAATAACAGTTGTTAAATGGTATAATTGGTAAATATTCAGTTATTATATTCATTCACTTGTATCATTTAAAAAAAATAATTTATTTATTTATACAAAATAGTGCAACATTTTAATCAGCTTGTTTGTGTCAGAGGGCTTTTTTTTTTTTTGTCTTTAAAATTTGGAAAACTTCAAAACCTTGTTAGATCAAAGCAAGGATTCACACAAAATAAAAAAATCTGCAGACTTAATTTTTGGGACAATTTCCAATCTTTTTAGATATGAATGCTGCATGATTTATTTTAAATTTTAATGTTGTGATGCCCATTGTCACTTGTAGAATTTACTGATTTTGATTTATTTATACAAAATGTACAAAATTAACAGCTTTTTGGTATTAGACAGTTAATTGTTTTCTTTGAAAATTTGAAACCTTCAAAACCTTAGTCAAGATTGTCAACCCAAGAATTCACACAAAAATTTAAATCAGCAAGCATTTCCTAAGCCTTAAAATAATGTTTGTAGTTTGGCATTTTTAATTTATTCATACAAAATTATCAAACGGATATTATCGGTCTCAAACAGAATTCATTTATGTTGTAGCTACAGGTAGTTAGAGGTACCTGTCATAATCACAATGTTACATCATAAAACAAGTTATTAAATTATTGGTTTCTAATTAAGGCTTTACTATTAACCTCCTCTCTAGGCCCCTCTGACACAGGATGAGGAGATGGCTCTGATGGCAGGATACGCAGCTGCGATGGACGCTTCAATGTCCGGAGCATCTGAGGGCACCAGCAGCGAAGCATTACCCTCAGAAACAGTGGTAGAACCCAGCGTTCTTGAACCCACAGAATCTCTGGTGGGAGCGAATGGCACAGACCACGTGGAGGACTGGGAGAGCCAGGCTGGAGAGGACCCAGATGCGGATAAAACATCTCTCTGTATCTCTGAAACGGGTTCCAAAAAAGGAAAAGGTGAGGGATGAACTTTGAGCTTTCTGTGAATGAACATCAACAACATTTAGATTATGCTGAGCAAGGTTTTGAGTTTGTATTTAACCTCTTTACATCTTCAAACTACATAAAGCGTTTTACTGGAGTTATAAATGTGATCACAGGACTTCATGTGAAAAACAAGATCAATGGTCTGCATTAACATTGCCGTTCAAACATTTTGGATTAGGAATTTTTGATCTTAGGAATCTTATGTTCACCAAGGCTGCATACAATTTGAAATAACTCTTTTCTATATATTTATATATAAAGCTGAATTTTCAGCAGCCATTACTCAGTCTTCAGTGTCACATGATCCTTCAGAAATCATTCTAATATGCTGATATAGTGTTCCAGAAACATTTATTATTATTGATATTTTGTGCAACATAATATTTTTGTGGAAACTGTGATACATTCAGTGACAAAAACAGCATGAAAGTGTCTGTCACTTTTTGTCAATTTAATGCTAATTTCTACAAACTTCACATGAAAAGTAGTTGTTTATTCTGTCACTTGAGATGCTTTGTGAACAACCTTTGAGAGAAGAGTGAAGTATTTCTTAGTGATAATCTCTCTCAAAATTGAGTCTATTATTGGGGTGCCACAGCTAACACAGAGTTACAAAATTCTGCCTTACCTTTGTTTGTCTAATATGAACGTTACAGCACTGTCTAGTGTCTTTCTGTCTGTACTTCTGACATTTGATGACATCCACTTTCTTTTTTTGTCCTCTGTACCTCTCCCTTATCACTTTGTGTTTTTTCTTTCTTTGCCATCTTAAAGTGGAAACCTGTGCTAACCAGACTTTATTGCTGGAAGAGTAAGTGACCTCTTGAGAAGTCTATAATAGTAAAAGTATGTAGACTTCCCTGTGAAATGGTTAACCTTTAGTAAAAAGCCAATCCATGCTCCAGCATTTTAATAAGCTTAGTAATAAAAGTTATTATCCTGTATTTAAATAAATTTAAATTTCAGACTTAACTTTTGGACATGGAGAAAGATTTGACATGCCGTTTAGCATCTCAAATCTTTGGAGGCATCCCTTTTAGTTTTGTGCTGTTGAACCTTATCATTGTTGGCCCATTGAGATGTTTGGCTGATAACTTGCCCAAACAGCTTTAAAAATCCAGAAACTTCTAAGCTGGTGTGGACTGGTTTATACTGCTTTAATTCTAAAACCAAGCACTTTCGAATACGTTTGCGCACTTTATTTTAGTAGTGTGCTTGTGTTCTTTCAGCTAATTTACATTTGATGCCACCAGTGTATTGTAGTAGCATCTTTCAGAGCTGAAAAAGACACACTGATACAAGCATATTCAGTTTACGTCAGAATTCCTACACATCCACTGTGTCTTCATGGAGGTCAACAAAATCGAAAGATTATTTGATTCCTAATTTCTCAGTTGATCTGAGTGTGGAGTTTGACCTCCAGGTTGGCTCAGTGAAGTACTGTGTGTTGGGGAACTTGTCTGATTGTTTTCATCTCTGTTTGGCGCCCCCTGTAGGCAGCTTCCTGCACAAGAGTGCCAAGCTATTCTTCAGACGGCGACATCAGCGAAAGGAGCCGGGGATGAGCCAGTCCCACAATGACCTGCAGTACTTAGAGCATCCCGAGGCAGCCATGATGGGCGACAGGGAAAAGAGGACGGCCACCTTCAGGCGCATCATCAACCGCAAGCTTCTGCCCAGGAGCAAGAGCAAAACCAACGGCACGGTGAGAGAACCGCCCACATGAGCTGCCCACTCCGTCGCCTTCATCAAAGCTAATAGCTTTTGCACCTCTTAATCTTTCTAACATCCTCCTTTTCACATTCATTCTCATAACATTTATGCAAGTTGTTGCTTGTTTCTGGGCCATATTTGCCAAAACCTCTGCATAGCAACAATCACTCATCAACTCCATATTAACACCATGATCCAGATTCCCTGAAAACCTATTCCATTATTCAGACCTCTCAGCTTGGTTCTGCTCCATGAAGACTGTCTGCCTGGCGCTAGATTTATCTCTCCATCCATGAGGAGGAATGTCATGGGCACTTTTCCCTCCGTCGACGCCATTCACCTTCATCTTTGAAATTTGTGTGCAAGAAAGTTTACAAAACAGCATTGAAATGAGCACTCGCTCTCTTCGTCTCTCCAAATGACTCTGTGTCATTTAACCTTATGCAAATATTGATCGTCATGCAAAAGATATTCTGCGTTTGTGGCCTTCTAACCAAAGCGGGATTTGGACTCTTTCTTGTTATCTACCTGAGCTTTAACCTTCTGGAAACCCTCTGGCGACCTGATGGATCCTGGAATATCAGACAAGGGAATACTATCGATTTTGATTTGCACTTGCTTATATGCTCAGAACTCATTCCAAATGCATTTGCAGGGATGTGCAGTGAATTCGGTTTGGTGGTGAAGATGCTCTGAATTAGTTTATTAAAAAAACAAAAATTATGTGAAAGACCTCTGTTTTTGATGTGAATTGAATATGGGAGTTTTCATTTTGTTAGGCAGAAAAATCTGCAGTTTCACCAAATTTGACTCTGGGAATAGTGAGTTTTATTGTTCAGCGAAACATTTTCAAAACGGAGCGTAACATTTAAAATGTTCTGGTTTGGCACTGATATGTTCGCTTTTAAAACAGGTTTGTTTTTTTATTCATCTTTTAATTTCTAAATATTCAAACAGAGATGGGAAAATATCAATAAAAGGTTATTTTATTTTAAATATTATCCTTTTAAGTACACATTCAGTGTAATGTGTAATTATTTGTAAGCATGTTTGATTGTTCACTTTTTTCCACAGTTATTCCATCATGCCTCACATTAAAAAAAAATGTGTGTGAATTGTACCAAAGGTTTTTATCACTAAGCAAGGGCATTTTCCCATAGAGAAAGACCAGAATGTATGAGAATTTAGCTAATCAATAAGTTCATGATTTATGAGATTTTCCCAAGTGTGCAGTCTTCTTTTACCTGTACTCTTAAGCCAGCTGAAATGGCTGTGAATGATAACAAGTTTGTGTTTTGGACCTCATCTGTTGAGCCTGTGTGGAGAACTGCAGTGGATTTATATTATGGGAGATTCAATAACAGGCTCCGCTTGACATTTACTTGACCTCAAACTGCATATGTAGAAGAAACCTGAATGCCTGTCCATACTGAATGTTGCCAGAAAGAAACCTCAGCAAGTCTGGCTGTTAAATATGTATTTTGGGAGGACTACTGTTCTGTGTTTTTTGTTTTTTTCACTTTTGTCTATGTTGTATGTTGCTATGTACATCCTGGCTGTCACAAAATGAAAGAGGTATTTTCCAGTGAAATGGAAGGAGGCACGTGAAGATTTAATTTTTGTCATGCTTGATTGGCCGGCCAGAGGTGATCCAGTCGTTAAATGAAATCTAACACATCAGTCCTCTGTATATGCATATCATCATAATATATCCATATGCATTAAAGAACTCCTCTCATTAACTTAACTCCTCTGTGCTTTCTCTTGAATTCTTGTTGGCCTCCTTAACCAGAAGGACCTTAGAAATTGTTGTTGTGAGTTATTTGTATGCTCACCAAAACACATTTACCTGCCATATTAAAATCACTTATATGTATGGCCTGTGAAGAAAGAACTTACCGATGTTCAGTTTGAAGTCTTAAAAGCCTTTAGAATTCTCTATTAGCTTTTAAGAGTGGTGGTTTGTGATTTATGAGTAAAATAAAGACTGTCATTACTTGAAGGAAATAGTTTTGTTTTATAACATAAAATACAGATGACATACTACTGTGCTGTGCGTTTTAAAAACATACATTGCTAGTGTGTTGCTAAATAAGAACTACAACTACCACAAGGATGTTAGTTTATGAAGCACTCCTCAGACCCAATAATTACCTTCCCAGTTAGCCTACAAATTGACTCCATGACTAAACAACTCTATTAGAGAAAGTGACAAAGACTTTGATGTCTGTACATAATGAATGTCAGCCTGTGCTTTGCAGGAATTGTGTATTATCTTTAATAGTTTGAGCAATAAACACTGACTGAGCATTCCTGTGATAGCTTTTTGCAGTTTTGTGGCTTTCTAAATTAAGACGTTTTGTATTTGCATGAAAGCATTTGCATAATCGAATTGATCGGCTGAAATATTTACTAAAAATCTCACAGGGTACGGCGTTTGTGGAAAAACTACACTTCCCATAATACCCTTCGCGGGTCTTATTTCCGGTCCTGCGCGGTTTCTGGAGCGGATTGTAACCCGGAGTCAGGATTCACTAAATGTGTAGACGTTTGGGGAACAGGTAATGACTTTATGCTAAACTTGTGAGGCATTTATATTCAAACGCATTGAACGAAATGCCCAACTGCTCCTCATTCACAGGTGCAGTAGCTATGAAAAGTGTTAGCGGAGCCAGTTTCTCGAGCTTTGCGCTTTCAAACGCTCTGGCTCCAGATGAGCGCTGCGTCTCCATTCCATCCGCCATGCCGATTGTTCTTTGTTACATTTGCATTGCTGAAAGAGAGCGAGCGCAGCCTGAGATCGGAGTTAAAACCCATTCTGTCCGTATTGTAGTCTTTCCCTGGCTGCTTACAGGCGTTTCATGCGCGGACTGCTCCCTGTTCTGCGTTGATAAAGAGCGTCATTTGTTACGATTGTTGATCTTGGGAGCATCAACAAAGTCTGTTGTACTGTGTAATGGGCTCTGCTGACTGACGGCAATGCAATGAATACAAAGTTATAATGAGAAAATACATTTATGTGTTATCACAGTATGTTTGTATTAAGACCTTAAGGACTTACAATTTTATAACGTATAATGATGATATAATCTTCTCTTTATTCTTACTAGACATGCGCATATTAGTCCATATTTATGAAGTTATATTCAAAGATACATTGAGAATCCAGTTCATACCAAAAATGACTTCAATAAACCTTATGTGGTGTCATTTTAATACTTAAAGTAAAAATATTTATGTTGTGCAATGGTAAAACTGTTTTAAAAGTCTTAAAAATTAAATGTTAGCATAAGTTGTTTGACACAGTCTTTTATTATTACATATTTAAGAAGTAATTTAGTCATTACTGAATGGTTACACTACCAGGTATTTTTTAAGTCGTGAGATAGTAAATCCAAATTATTGTAGAAAATGGTTTCACATTTTTTAAAAATGTGCCAAGCCAACATGAATGCAAGTCTGTATTATTTGAATATGTAATGTTTTACAGTAATGTAATTACTGTACTAATCTACATTTAATGGTTAATTAATAAAAAAATATATTAAATGCTATTCTGTAATTAGCAACATTTTCATAAGGACACCATGCCACAAAATGATCAAATTGTCACAGGTGTTAAAACTAATGTACATATGTTATGCATCATCTCTAGGGTGTCAGAATGGCAGAGCAGACACCAGATGTTTTTTTAAGTATGGCAACTATAAGTTCTCACCTGTTTATGAATATGCTGCAACATTATTGTAATCGTGCAATAGTTCAATTCAAGTTTATTTGTATAGCGCTTTCACGATACAAATCGTTGCAAAGCAGCTTTAAAGAAAATGTTATATTTCTACATTGTATTTAGGAGTAGGTTATTAGTGGTGACTATGGCAGAAATGTACAGTAAGAATCATGCAGTTAGTTACAAATTACAGGTTATCAAACAGACAGCGAACACGATTATCAGCAATGATTATATGTTGCGATTAAACATTGCGATTGCGATTAAACGTTGCGATTAAGCAAAATTTGGTAGCTTTATATGTTGTTCCAGGGTTAGCATCATCTGAAGTCTTCTGGGGGGTTTGCATCATACTCTCCTCAGGTTCGTCATCTCAGACCTTCGCAAGGGTTGGATCCAGACTGAAACTTGTGTAATTCCTAGTTGCCTCGGGATGCAAGTTCCATGGCAGAAACAGAGAAGCAAATAGAGACGAAATTAGCGTAGCTGCTGTTCCAACCAAGCAGAAGAATGATAATATTATATCCTCATTGCCACTGTCAAGCTTTTGTTGCGGTGTCCTTGTTTTATTAAAGAACATGGCGTAATATGTGCATGTGACTGTTCTTCCTGCAGGGTGTGAGGACTGCAGGCGGTACCATGACTCTGAGTGTCCTGAGCTGGGGCCTGTCGTCACGGTGAAGGACTCATTTGTTCTGAGTCGGGCACGGTGAGCGGACATGTGTGGCTTTTGGCCAGATACCTTCAGAGAGGGTCTTGGCATTCCTTGAGTACACTGACTGCAATTAGATGACCATATGTGCCAGATATTCACTCTGTCTTGTGTTTATTACCAGTGTTTTATTATGACAAATACAGTATATAAAGTCAGTTTTTAAAAAGTAATATTGTGAAATATTATTAACATTTAAAATAACTGTTTTCTGTTTTTTAAAATGTCATTTATTCCTGTGTTGGCAAAGCTGAATTTTCAGCAGCCATTACTCCAGTCTTCAGTGTCACATGATCCTTTAGAAATCATTCTAATATTCTAATTTGGTGATCAAAAAAACATTTCTCATTATCATCAATGTTAAAAAGTTGTGCTGCTTAATAATTTTCGAAAAACCATGATACATTTTTTTTTTTTTTTCAGAAACACAATTGAAAGGAACAGTATTTATTTAAAACAGAATATTTTTGACAGTATATAAGTTTTTATGTCACTTTTGGGCAATTTATGCGTCCCTGCGGAATAAGTTTTTTGTTCCATTTGATTATAGATATATTTAAGATTATAGATAGATATATATCAGATTATATATTAACCTTTAATTTTAATATCATTTAATTTTAAATTTTAACATCATCATTGTCCATGTTCCAGGTCATCTTTACCAGACAGCTTGGAGATCAGGTCGGCTGAGGAGGGCAAAGAAGGTGTATTTGTGCTTAGTCGGCTGGTTAAGAGGACTCGATTTGGCCCGTTTGAGGCCAAGAGGGTTCCAAGCCTTCAAATTGAGGGGGCATTTCCTTTAAAGGTAAACAACAGACTGTCAATATGCCACTCCTATCCAAATGGGCCTATGATTAATGTTTTCTCTATTATTTATCTTAGATATTTCAAAAGGATGGCTCAGTGGTGTGCTTTGACACATCCAATGAAGACGACTGTAACTGGATGATGTTGGTTCGACCCGCCACAGACCACAAACACCAGAATCTGACGGCATACCAGCAAGATGATGATGTTTACTTCAATACATCACAGGTGAATTGATGCCACACTTCTGTCACTTCTGTGCCATTCATAGCACTGTGATTGTATAGTGAGGACGGTTACAGATAAATAATAAACAGCTTAGTTTATTATGGTGTGTTATTAAACTTCAAATGCTCATTTTACTTTGATTGTTCTCTCATTTGCTCCATCCCAGGATGTCCTGCCCGGAACAGAGCTTAGAGTCTGGTATGGAGCTTTTTATGCCAAAAAAATGGATCGGCCTATTCTTAGGCCACCTGTACTTCCACCTCCACCAGGTATGTGTGCTTTAAAGTCTGTACAATGTGAAGTATAGCTCTGTTGGATGAAGTAATTCATCCTTTGTGTCTTCAGAAATGGTGTCCAACAAACCTGGAGTCCCTCCGACAAAGGGGCCACCAACAGGGACCCTTCCAGTCCCGGACCAGCTGCTTTGCCAAACCCCCGCGCCTGCCGCAGACCCATCTGTCCAACAGGTTACAGAGGCGGTCTCCCAAAACAACACAGCCAACATTGCCCCCACCCCACCAGAGCCAACCAGAAAACAAGGCAGGCCACGACGAACGAAAACACAGAAGCCTGCACCGAGTGGAACAGCTGATTCTAGTCAAGGTGAGGTGGGAATTTTAGGGGTATGACTTACAAAGTAGGTTGTTGTAGCATATTTCAGAAAAATAACACTTGAAAAATTGTTTTTCCCATCTAGTAGAAGCCTCTGTTCCTACGTCCGGTGAGCAGACTCTCACTACTGTGGCTCCTGACGTTCCCCTGTCTGTACTGGATGTCCAAGAGGTGGTTGCCGGAGACGGCCCGCCACTCAAAACATTTCGGGTGACACGCTCCCCCATCTCCACTGGGAAGTAAGGACACCCTTTACAATTCCTTTATATCACATCCTCTGTGTTTTAAAGCACATACCCTACTGTTTATATTTGTGGTTATTTCCTTTTTTTAAAGAAATTCAGCAGGTATTTCATTAGGAAAGGCAAGTTTATTTATATAGCACATTTCATACACAATGGTAATTCAAAGTGCTTTACATAAAAGGAAGTAAAATAATCATAAAAAATCACAACAATAAAACTTAAAAACTTTTTAAATGATTTAGAAATTGATTTAAAATGAATTTAAAACAGTTAAAAATAGAAAATTATTTTACATAAAATACAGTGCAATCAGTTCGGACATCGCACAGTGCTCATTCAATAAATGCACAGCTAAACAGATGAGTTTTGAGTCTGCGTTTAAATGTGGCTAATGTTTTAGCACAACTGATCTCTTCTGGAAGCTGATTCCAGCTGCGGGTGGCAAAATAGCTAAAAGCGGATTCCCCTTGTTTTGTGTGAACCCTTGGTATTTCTACCTGACTCGATCCTAAAAAAGCTCCTAATGATCTGAATGGTCTGTTAGGTTTATATTCAGTGAGCAAATCTGCAATGTATTTAGGTCCTAGGCCATTGAGTGATTTATAAACGAGTAAAAAGTACTTTAAAATCAATCCTAAATATATCTGGAAGCCAGTGTAAGGACCTGAGGATTGGTGTGATATGTTCAGATTTTCTGGTTCTAGTCAGAATCTTGGCAGCAGTGTTCTGGATGAGCTGCTGCTGTCTAATGGTCTTCTTGGGAAGGTTGGTGAGGAGACCATTACAATAGTCCATCCTGCTTGTGATAAAGGCATGAATAAGTTTCTCCAATTCTTGACTGGAAACAAAACCTCTAATGCTTGCAATGTTTTTGAGATGATAGTATGCTGATTTAGTTACTGTTTTGACATGACTACTGAAACTAAGGTCTGTCTCCAGAATCACACCAAGATTCTTGACTTGATTTTTAGGTGTTTGACCCCTAGAGTCATGGTATGCATTCACCTTGAGAACTTCAACTTTGTTTCCAAATGCAATGAAAATTCTGGCACCTCCAACTATTAATTTCAACAATGCATTGGGAGAGGGAGTCAATGGGGCTGTAGTCATTTGGAGATAAGGCTAGGTAAATCTGGGTATCCTCAGCATAGCTGTGATAGGCAATTTGGTTCATTAAAAGGATCAAAAGTGACAGTAAAGACTTTTATAGATTTCTATTTCAAATAAATGCTGTTCTTTTGAACTTACTATTCTTTTAAAAATCCTGGAAAAAAATATCACAGTTTACACAAATATATTAAGCAGCACAACTGTTTTCAACATTGATAATAATAAGAAATGTTTCTTGAGCACCAAATCAGCATATCAGAATTATTTCTGTAGGATCACGTGACGCTGAAGACTGGAGTAATGATGCTGAAATGTAACTTTGCATCACAGGAATAAGTTACATTTTAAAACATATTACAATAGAAAATAGTTTGTAATAATATTTCACAGTATTGATGTTTTTCCTGTATTTTTGATCAAATAAATGCAAAAAATTAATTAAATGAAAAAAATCTTTCAGACCCCAAGCTTTTGAACAATAGTGTAATTTCACTTTTTTCATTGATTGATTCTGTATTCTATTTGTCTGTTAGACCTGGTATGAGGAAGCGATCTCTGCGGCAGGGAGGCGATCATAAAAGAGTTTACCAGTGCTGCCTCTGCAGTAAGGTGTTTCAGAACAGCAGCAACCTCAACCGACACATCCGTTCCCACGGTAACTCTCCCATCATCCTGAGAAATGACTTATCACACTCCATTTGAGGTTATTAGAGGTGCCATATGCTGAATCATTTCGTGTAATATGCTTCATTGGTAATCTAAACTGTTTACTTCATTTACAGGTGATAAATGTTTTAAGTGTGATGAGTGTGACAAGATGTTCAGTCGAAAGGAGAGTCTTAAACAGCATATATCATACAAACACAGCAAGAATGAGGTATGGCACATTTTTAACCAATAACGTTTTATTTACTGATTTAATCAAATAATGTACTTAAAGATGGCTAGATGCATTCATTTTACACGAATCTGTGTTTTTGTATTGTGTATTTGTATGTTTTCTTAGCCTGACATAGAGTATAGATACAAATGTTCAACCTGTGAGAAATCCTTCCGAGTGGAAAATGCCTTAAGATTTCATAACTGCAGGACAGGTAAAGAAGTTTCATTTAATGACACTTCATACATATTTGTGTTCAAATATTAAATAAAAATAATAATTATTTATATATTTTATGAAATGTAATATTTAATTTAGGGACTTATTGGTCAATTTACTTTTTTAGGGCTGTTGATTTTACGTCGCTGATTAAAAACAGAAATGACTAATTAATTAGGGTATTATGTAATTAATTAAATGAACAGTTCCTAATCATTTTACAATTCAGTCTTCGTGACTTGAGTTATAACACACACTTTAGAAATCTGTTTTCTGAATGTATTATATAAATGAATAAAAATGTATTTGACAGCATGCACAGCATCTGTTTCATATGTTCTCCTCTTATTGCAGATGACAAAACGTTCCAGTGTGAAATATGCTCAAGGTTTTTCTCCACTAACAGTAATTTGTCCAAGCACAAAAAGAAACATGGAGAGAAACTCTACGCATGTGAAATCTGCAATAAGATGTTCTACCGCAAAGATGTCATGCTAGACCACCAGAGGCGGCATGTTGTTGGTAAGTTTTTGAGATTGCTGCTTCAAATGTAATTCTTCAAATAAGCCAAGCAAAGACTCCATGCATATGTAAAATATCTATAAAGTATTTTTAAAAGTGAAAAATGGCAGGTAACTTCTAAAGTTGATCTAATCAGTAAATAAGCACAACCATTGAACAGATGGTTCTTGCACATCTATTCTCTGTTTCTAGGCCTCATTAACTTTCTTTGCCCTTCGCTTTAAGCAGAGATCATCAGCCATTATGTCACTTCCTCTGTGTGTGCACTAATGGCTTCCACAACCCATTGCTTTTCCACAGGCCCGAAGAACATGAAACGAGAGGAGCTTGAAGCGAATGGGGAGGAAGGAAGCAAATACAGGAAGGAGCCTTCGGCGTGCCCCATTTGTGGAAAGGTGGCTTTCCTACTTCAGTGACACCAAATTTGTTGAGATCAGTTCTGTGCAAAACGGAATTAAAAAACAACTTTTTATTCAAGGTGTTTTCCTGTCGGAGTAACATGAACAAACACTTACTAACCCATGGGGACAAGAAATACACCTGTGAGATCTGCGGACGCAAATTCTTCCGTGTGGATGTGCTGAGAGATCACATTCATGTACACTTTAAGGTGAGGGATAGTGGAGTGCTAAACTTTTTTTTTTTTCATTATCAAGTAATTGGTGAGTTGTCCGAAGGACTAGTCGGCATGAAGGAAATGCTGAATAAATAGGATCCACCACTGTCTATTAAAAGCATTTTTGTTAAGGGGCATTTGCATGCTTAAATTGGTGATTTATTTGTGTTGTTGTACAATAATTGAGTTCCAAAACGCATATTTTTTTTCAGGACATCGCCTTAATGGACGAGCAGGAGAGAGAGGACTTCATTAAGAAGATTGGCATCTCTATGGAGGAGAGTGACGATAGCTCTGATGAGGAAGATGAGAAGAACGATCCTGAACATCACAAATACAGCTGCAAGAAGTGTCAGGTAAACTGTCATTATTCATTAAATATTGTGACATCTTAAAATTTCCAGCCTTTTTAACATTAATGTCTAATATGTTTTTGCTCTGAATTTTTTTTTTTATGAGTAACCAATATTTCATTAGTTGTTAAAAATTAAGTGAATGTTTATTGAAAGAATTGAAAAACAGTCAAAATCTAGATAAACAAATTAATTGTGTTTTGCTATTTATTCATTTTCATTGATATGCACCACTAAATAAACAATAGAAATGCACAGCCATATTTACCGACATATATTGCCACATTATAATTTATGAAATGTGTAAATGTATAAAACATATTAATGTATAAAAAAGGTTTCCATTAAAATTTTTTTACTATTGCCACAAATGAATAGTAAAATCACTTAATTGAAACTCTTAATGGCTAAATAAAAAGAACATTAAAATCAGTGCGATGTTCATAATGTTGCTTAATTTTATATTCCTAGCAAAATCATTTATTTACATTTCATAAACTTTCTCCCACTTTTCATCAACTTCCTCAGGTGACATTCGCCAAGGGTCGTGACTACTTGAAACACATAATGGACATGCATAAAGAAAAGGGTTACAACTGCACCATGTGTAACCGCCGTTTTGCTCTGAAGGCCACTTACAACGCTCACCTGGTCATCCACCGAGACCACCTGCCTGATCCTGCAGTGCAGAAGTAAGACACAGCTTTTACACACTGAGGGTAACTTCATGAAGTTTCTTTTTGTAGCAGAGTTAAATTCCACTACTTTTTTCTTTGCAGATTTATTCATCCGTGTGACATGTGCGGACGGATTTTTAACAGCATCGGCAACCTGGACAGGCACAAAATCATCCACACAGGTGAGCACCTTATGCTCTCCAAACTAAATAGTATGGCTGTTAATCCATACAATGTTCTTTGGTTTCATTCATTTCTCACGGGTAGGACCCAGCAAGTTAGAATTGGACAGACTCTTTCTGAATGTAGGTCTATCAGTATTGGAGTTCCCCAGGGGTGTGTATGTTCACCATTGTTATTTACACTGTACACCAATGAGTACAGGAGTCACTATCCTGGGAATGTAGTTGTTAAATTTTCAGATGACACTGCTATTCTTGGTCTTTTGTATAGGGATAAGGACATTCAACATTATGCCACAGAGATTGCCAACTTCGTTACATGGAGTAAAGAACACAATCTTGTAATCAATGTTAGAAAAACGGAGGAAATTATTTTTGGCCCCAAGTTGGTGGGCAACCATTCACCTATTATGATTGAAAATGAGCCCATTAGACAGGTTATCTCGTAAAAATACCTAGGTCTATTTATTGATGACAAGCTTTCATGGGAGGTGCATGTAGATTATCTGTGTCGGAAGGTGCAACAAAAAAATGTCTTTTTACGGAGGCTCAGACTTTTTGGGGTTACACAGAGGGTTATGTTAATGTCTTATGATGCCTGTATTGAGTCTGTATTGAGCGGCCTGGTTTGGTAACCTGACAGTCACCTTTAGATCTTAGGTGAACCGATTGGTGCATATGAAGGTGGTCGGTATGGGGGTTTATCCACCTCTACAATCTACTTTTAGCAAAATTGTTCTCAGGCAGGCAAGGAAAATGACTCTGGACCCTTGTCATGTGCTTTACACAGAATTTGAACTACTTCCATCTGGTCAGCGTTACCGCACTCAGAGGTTCAGATACAAACGCTATAAGAATTATTTTGTTCCTTTGGCGACAGGATTGTTAAACTCAAATGTGAAAAGCATAAGGACATGATTGCTTACAAATGCAGGAATCTTGTTACGTGGTCTATCTGTATTGCCCAAAATAAATTTCCCTTATGAGGGATAAATAAAGTAAATAATAATAATAATAATAATAGTCTAGAATTACCAATATATTACACAGGTAGAAATTTGATATACAAGGCTTAGTAAATGCTAAACCCACTCGCCACCGCAGGAGTGAAGAGCCATTGCTGTGATCAGTGTGGAAAGTCTTTCGCCAGGAAAGACATGCTAAAGGAACATCTAAGAGTCCATGACAACGTCAGAGACTTCTTGTGTGCAGAATGTGGGAAAGGTATGGACACTTATCCCTCTCTATCCCATAATACATCTTGCATGATAATGTGAGACGCTGTGGTTTAATTTTAACCATAAATTATTCCAAAAGCAACACATTTATGGGATGAGTACATACATTTGTCTGTGTTTTCCAGGCATGAAGACAAAACATGCTCTACGGCATCATATGAAGCTGCACAAGGGAATTAAAGAATACGAATGCAAAGAGTGTAACCGCAAATTTGCCCAGAAAGTTAACATGCTGAAGCATTACAAAAGACACATGGGTGAGCATCATTCTAGACATGTACTGTAATGTTACATATGATACATATTGCAAAACAAGATTCAAAATATAATAATGTATTCCTTCAGGCACAAAGGACTTCATGTGTGAACTGTGCGGGAAGACGTTTAGTGAGAGAAACACAATGGAGACGCACAAGCTTATTCATACAGGTACAGTTCACTGAAATATAACTTTATATATATAACTAAAGTTTGGTATAGTTTCAGAAAAACAGTCAGATATTTACTCTCATCTGTTTCTCTTTTGTAGTCGGAAAGACGTTTTCTTGCGCCGTCTGTGACAAAAAGTATGTGACACAGTATATGCTGCAGAAACACATGCAGTTGACCCATGATAAAGTAGAGGCTCAGAGCTGCCACCTGTGTGGCACCAAAGTCTCCACACGTGCCTCCATGAACCGCCACATGCGCCGCAAACACCCCGAGGTGAGACACTACTACACGCCTCGAAGGTTAATGACATAAGTGATAAAATGATTTTTTGAAAAAGGTTTTTTTGATATTGTCAATGATAATTAAGATGATATAAAAATGATGATTATTAAATTATTTGAATTAAAACACTGGTATGTATGATGAGAAAACAAAATTCATGACAAGATATTAACAATGCACTAACAATGACATAGAAGAGGAAAAATGTGGAAAATGTGATGTTTGTAAGTCACTTTGAATAAAATGTCTGCTAAATGTATAAACGTAAATGTACAAAATTTGCATCAAATAATTCAACCATCGTTCATGTATTTTGTATTGATAAATCTTGTTATACAATTAAAACATTTTATACATTCTTTTGTGAATTCTACACATTTAAATTAAATAAACTATACATTTTTAAAAATGTTTATTTTTAAAATATCTATCTATACGTTTTCATCAAATAAGTAATGTATTTGTTGAATAAATGACATGCTGTCTTAGTCAGTAAAACAACATTCCCCTGTCTGTACTGTCATGTTTAAACCATTTTTTGCTGCTTGCTGATAACTACTTTTTTAATCATACTTACCCCAAACTTTTGAATGGTAGTCTATCAGTGTCCACAAAAAATATCAAGCAGCAAAAAAATATGCAAATATAAAATAGTTCTTTTAAATTGTAATAATATTTCACAATATTATTATTTTTATTGTATTTTACTGTAATTACCCATCTATTTTTTAGTCAGTAAAATAGACTAAAATAATTATGAATAAAAGATTATGAAATGACAAAATACTCACTGAACTTAAAGGACATTTTCATTTCACTTTGTCACTCATATCTTTAACATTTTTGAGCTTATGGAAACCTAAGTTTTATGTGATCTCAGCAGATTGTGACAGTACGATTGGATGACTTTGATCTTCAAGAACCCTCAACAGTCGACGCCTCCACCATCAGCATTTCACAGGTTTGTCTTTTAACAGCCTGTATTGCGTGATGATAGACAGAGAATGAAAATTAAAGGAGGATAGTGTTGCATGAGAGACATTTGAATGTGTTTTTTCCTGATTTGGTTTCTGTTCGTCATTCTCGCTGGTGCTCAGGCCTCTCTGACTCTGGAGAAAGGCTCTCTCACTGCAGAAAAAGTCTCCAGGAACTCCAATCCCTCCAAGAAGAGGGCAAAACACCTGCCTCATGAGCCTGAGCTGTCTGATTCAGACGAATACGCTGACTTCACCAGCAAAACCACTGAGTTCTCCACCACTGTGGGAGATGAAACCAATTCTGCTGTGCAGAGCATTCAACAGGTTTGTTCTATCAGAAATGATTTCCAAGCATTTTGCCAAGTTAACATGAAATAAAAATCAACCCTGTTTATTTTGTTAATGCATATTGCTGGTCTCATTGAGCCTGATTCTTTTCACAATTCAATTAAAATTATATACTATGTGTCTAAATAAGTTCATTCATATTTTAGTTAAAGCTGGAGTCCATATCTTATTTGTGTTCAAAATTTACAATAATTTATATAATAAGCGAGTACACCGTGAATCCATTTTCTGAACCGTGTTTTTGGCTTGTCCTGAATCACTACGGTACACCTATAATAAGTGTTTATATTCAGACTAATTTAGACTGGTTTGGGTTGGTACCGCTGCAGAGTAGCCCGGTACCTGTGTGATTCGTCAGATATAAACAGAGAAAAGTAGCTCCGGCTACAATGTTCTTCTGCAAGAAGCACGCAGTTCTGTTTATTAACCGCTAATGTGCCAAAAGTTACGGACTGCAGCTTTAACTAGATAAGATGTTATATTATTTTTTCTAAGTAAATTAAAAATTAAACCCTAAAATCCATTTTTTGGGTATCATAACGTAATGGAAATGTACAGAATGAAAATGGATATTAATTTTAAGATTGCCTGAAGATTACATTTAACAGTGTTATTAAATTAATTTAATAAATTAAAAAATGAACCCTATTCACTTCCAAAATGCACATTCCTCGTCATATTGAGCATGATTCTTTTCACAATTCAATTACCGATATGAAAATTCTGATGATAAACAGATAATTATTTTCATGTAATGGCTGAAACTGATGATTGGCAGATAATAAAATTCTATTTGCATCATAACTTAATAATATATGGTAAAAAAAAAAGGATATTCATTTATCCATTTAGTAAAGATTACATTTTACAGTGATATTAAACTAAAATTTTATTCAATTTATTACATTAATACATAAATATCTAATATCGGTCAATGTATGTAGTGTTTCCCTAGACCAATTCCTGAGTGATAAAATATATATTTTTTAATGGTCAAATATTTTTTCACTTTTAATCCAATTTTGATTTTAAGTGTTGTTTGTTTCATTCGATTATATTGAATAATCTCCTCTTTCCAATGTACACACACAGGTGGTAGTGCTGGCTGACCCCAGCGCCCCTCCAGCCCCCTCCAGCTCAGTCAGTTTGACCAACATCACCGTGACCCCCATCACCACACCTGCTCCTGCACAGTTCAGCAACCTGCTGCCCGTCGCTGTCGGCCACCTCACTCCAAGCGATCGACCCCTCACCCTGGACAGCTCCATCCTCACTGTGACATTCGATGCTGTCAGCGGTTCGGCGATGCTGCACAACCGGCCAGCGGATCTCCAGTCAGAGGCGGTGGGATCCACGGGGGCTGCAGCTCCACAATCGGTTGCGCATTTCATCAACCTCACTACCTTCGTCAACCCGATCTCCCACCAGCTGGAGCAACCCGCTCTAACCTGGAGGCCCGTCGCACCGACCGACGGAGCTCATGCGAACACCATAGATGAAACCCAGACAGACTCTCAGGCCCCCCCAGAACAGCCACAACCACTGCCAGAACAAAGGCATCAGATTCAGCCGCAGGTCACAGGACCTCCCCAACAACAGACCGCTGCAGCACCACAGATGTTCAGCTACTGAGAAATTAGGTATATGATATAATTTATAGCTGAGGTCCAATTTTGGAAGTTGGTTAAGAATTAGGACCAATATGATGGAAGGTTTTGTTACAAACTGAGCACTTCTCGTTGTTGAAAGTCCGACTGTGACTATAAGGCCAGTGCAAGTCTTTTGTTTGAATTTATTAAAATCAGTGGACAATTTCAACAAATTATTAAGATCCTGGAGGTGATTATCTTAATTTTTTTTGTTTTTATTTTTTTAAATGAATGCATGAAATGTCTGATTATGATTTAAAGGGGTCATATGATGTTGCTAAAAATAACATTATTTTGTGTATTTGGTGTAATGAAATGTGTTTATGCGGTTTAAGGTTAAAAAAAACACAATTTTATTATCCACATACTGTACATTTTTGTTTCTCCTCTATGCCCCGCCTTTCTGAAACGCGTCGATTTTTACAAAGCTCATTGGTCTGAAAAGCGAGCTGTGCTCTGATTGGCCAGCTATCCAGTGTGTTGTGATTGGCCGAATACCTCAGGCATGTGATGGAAATGTTAAACCCCTTACCATACTGTGATGATGCCCTGTCAGGCCGGAGCGATGATTCAAAAACATGAAAACCCATTATAAACAAGGCATTCGTTGCATCCAGTGGGGACATAATCACTGATTATAATGACTTATACTGTCTTTTTATGCATTGCATCACGCTGCGTAAACATAAAACCATGTCTGCATTTGTGATCAGAGAAATGACAAACAACAAGCCCTACTCTACACTGCTCAAAACTCGCATTTGAATCATCAGTGGCAAATTCTTTAAATATGAAAACGTACTTAAAGTCTGTGAGTCAGAACAGCCGGCATTGTAGTCTACTCTACCAGGAATCATCCTCCATAAAATGTACTGCACACATCTGAATATTTGGGTTGAACTGTTCTGGACAGTGTTGTAAATACAACTTAATAACCCTGCTTTCTAGTCGTGTCCTCTTTTGGAAGACCAAACAAAGTAGTTTCACACATTCACACAAAACAAAAAGAAACCACAGAACTCACAACATGGCGGCGTGTGGCACAACAAAACGTTACACCTTCTTCTTCTTTGCGTGAACATTGGGCGGTTAGGCACATCTTCCACAGTGACATAGACATGTGGGGGCGTGTTTAAACGAGATGTTTTAGGAGGGCGTGGCAGAGTCTTAACTTTTATAAAGAATATCTCTTTTGGTTTGAGACTTTTAGTCCTTTGAGACTTTAGGGATCTTTCTATTCACGAACAGCTTGTAACACTCTCCTAGAGAAAGGAAAACTTGAATCGCATCATATGACCCCTTTAAGTGGAAGCGGGGACCTTAGTTTTTTTAAATAATAACTCAGATTATATTTGTTGTATGATGTCATGCTGTAACACCTGTGGTTTGATGATGTCAAAAAGAATGAATCGATATAAATGTCATATATGGATAGATTGTATTGTAAGTGCTAACTGGAAATATTTTCTATTTTTTGTTTCCTTTTTTAGAAATGGGTTAGCCTTCTAATAAATGCATGTATGGACTCATCTCTGAGGTGTTGTATTTGTGTTGAACTTGTATTAATGTATAGACTAAATAAACTACACACTTCATATACAGTAGTCAACATTTGAAGTGAATCAAAACCTCTCATCAAAGTTGTCCTAAAACCAAAAAACAAAATGCGTTCTTGTCTTAGGACAACTTTAATGAACATTTTTGATCCACTTCAAATGTTTACTCATACTGTGTATATATAGATTATATATATATTATCTTATAATATATATATACAGTGGGTATGTTAAGTATTCAGACCCCCTTAAATTTTTTCACTCTTTTTATATTGCAGCCATTTGCTAAAATCATTTAAGTTAATTTTTTTTTCCTCATTAATGTACACACAGCACCCCATATGACAGAAAAACACAGAATTGTTGACATTTTTTTGCAGATTTATTAAAAAAGAAAAACTGATATATCACATGGTCCTAAGTATTCAGATCTTTTGCTGTGAAACTCATATATTTAACTCAGGTGTTGTCCGTTTCTTCTGATCATCCTTGAGATTGTTCTACACCTTCATTTGAGTCCAGCTTTGTTTGATTATAATGATTGGACTTGATTAGGAAAGCCACACACTTGTCTATATAAGACCTTACCGCTCACAGTGCATGTCAGAGCAAATGAAATCATGAGGTCAAAGGAACTGCCTGATGAGCTCAGAGACATAATTGTGGCAAGGCACAGATCTGGCTTAGGTTACAAAAAAATTTCTGCTGCACCTAAGGTTCCTAAGAGCACAGTGGCCTCCATAATCCTTACATGGAAGACGTTTGGGACGACCAGAACTCTTCTTAGAGCTGGCCGTCCGGCCAAACTGATATATCGGGGGAGAAGAGCCTTGGTGAAGAGAGGTAAAGAAGAACCCAAAGATAACTGTGGCTGAGCTCCAGAGATCCAGTCGGGAGATGGGAGAAAGTTGTAAAAAAAGTCAACCATCACTGCAGCCCTCCACCATTCGGGCCTTTATGGCAGAGTGGCCCGACGGAGCTCCTCTGCAGTGCAAGACCCATGTAAATCCCGCATGTGATGACTCCAATATGGTTTAGAAAATAAATTCTCTGTCTGATGAGACCAGATAAACTGTTTGCTTATTCTAAGCGGTATGTGTGGAGAAAACTAGGCACTGCTCATCACCTGTCCAATATAGTTCCAACAGTGAAGCATGGTGGTGTCAGCATCATGCTGTGGGTGTGTTTTTCAGGTGCAGGGACAGGACGATTGGTTGCAATTGAGGGAAAGATGAATGCGCCCAAGTACAGGGATATCCTGGACGAAAACTTTTCCAGAGTGCTCAGGACCTCAGATTGGGCCGGAGGTTTAACTTCCAACAAGACAATGACCCTAAGCACACAGCTAAATAATGAAGGAGTGGCTTCACAACAGCTCTGTGACTGTTCTTGAATGGCCAGAGCCCTGACTTAAACCCAATGAGCATCTCTGGAGAGACCTAAAAAATGGCTGTCCACCAACATTTACCATCCAACTTGACAGAACTGGAGAGGATCTGCAAGGAGGAATGTTAGAGGATCCCCAAATCCAGGTGTGAACAACTTGTTGCATCCTTCCCAAAAAGACTCATGGCTGTATTAGATCAAAATGTGCTTCTACTAAATACTGAGCAAAGGGTTTGAATACTTAGGACCATGTGATATTTATTTCAGTTTTTCTTTTTTAATAATCTGCAAAAATGTCAACAATTCTGTGTTTTTTTTCTGTCAATATGGGGTGCTGTTTGTACATTAATGAGGGAAAAAAATTAACTTTAAATGATTTTAGCAAATGGCTGCAATATAACAAAGAGTGAAAAATGTAAGGGGGTCTGAATACTTTCCGTACCCACTGTATATATATGAAGTGTGTAGTTCATATATTAATGTAAATTAATTTTACACCCCCAAAACAAACAAAAAAATAAAGGAAATTTGTTATATAAAATTCATATTAATCAATACTATTAAATTTAAAAATCTAGTATTCCTGATGGATAAAATCTATTTTTTTTCCCCAATATTTGGTTTCCATCCGAAATCACAGAAGAAAAAAATGGTTTTAAATACAATCTCATGTACTTTATAGCTAACAAATCTTTGAATTTGTTGTGAATAATATTTTTTTTATAATTTATCTATATGTGTGCATTTGACAGAGGATATTATGCAAATAGAACTGAATAACGCAGCACCTTAAATCAAATGCAATAAATACAGAAAGCAACCTGAAAAAGTTTTTAGGATTAAAAAAATTTAAATAAAAGTAAGGAAATGTATGAATGAAGAAATATTTCTTAATAAATATGTCCTTCATTTTATCCAGGCCAGGCCACTAATTCAATTGAGTGCTGGGCAACATGATCGTCCGGTTTTTCACAAACATGTGGTGTCAGTGCGAGGCTGTACATATTTGAACCTGATTATCTAGTTGTTAAAAACGTCCACGTTAATTATCCACGATCCAAATGCAAAAAACAGAGAATTTAAAGGGGTCATATGATGCCATTTAAAAAATTTTTCTCTTTGGAGTGTTACAAGCTCTTAGTGCTTAAAGAAGATCTGTAAAGTTGCAAAGACTAAAGTCTCAAATCCAAAGAGATATTCTTTATAAAAGTTAAGAGTCAGCCATGCCTACCTTAAACGGCTCGTTCTAACACGCCCCCACATATCTACGTCACTATGTAGGAAGATTTGCATAACGCCGCCCAAATGTTCACACAAAGAAAGAAAGTGTAACTTTTATTCTCACTGTAGTATTGTTGTTGCCGCCGCCGCCATGTCATGAAGGCACTGTGTGTTTAGTTGTGAAAGTGAAACTTTACCCTTCCAAAAGAGGACGACAGCCGCTTCGTCATGCCTAGAGCTGATCCGAGCTGATTGCTGAGGAAATACATCAACTTTGCACTGTGGATCACCAGATCGGCTTCACCGTGGACGAAGCGAGTCCAGCCCGTGGTCGTCACATGTTGTGCCAGCAAGCCCGCCGCCCCATCACCAGGCCAGCCGTCCTCCGTTCTTCTAGTCTGCCGTGTGTGACACTGTGTTTCGTTGAGAAAAAGAAACAACTTTTTTTTGGCCTTCCAAAAATGGACACGACTATCAGTGGTTAAGTTGTATTTACAACTTTGTTCCAGAACAGTTCAATTCAAATATTCTGATGTGTCCAGCGCATTTTTTGGAGGACCGTTTCCTGATCCTGGTATAGACTACAATGCCGGCTGTTCTGACTCAAAGACTGCAAGTACGTTTTTTATATTTAAAGAGTTTTTTATATTTTTTATATTTAAAGTGAGTTTTTTGAGCAGTGTAGAGTAGGCTTGTTTGTTTGTTGTTTCTCCGATCACAAATTCAGACATGGTTTTACGTTTACGCGGCACGATGCAACACAACAAGTAAAAAGACATTTTTACGTCATTTATAATCCATATTTAGGTCCCCACTGGATGCAACGGGAATGCCTCTCGTTTATATGGGGTTGATGTTTTTGTCTTCGTCGTTCCCGTCCTGACAGGGCATCACAGATGGTGAGGGGCTTACATTCCTCACACGTTGAGGTATTCGGCCCCAAAAAAAAGATTTCACACACACTGGATAACTGGCCAATCAGAGCACACCTCACTTTTCAGACTGATGAGCTTTGTAAAAATGGACACGTTTCAGAAAGGCGGGGCATAGAGGAGAAACAATAATGTACAGTATGTGGAAAATAATGTGTTTTTTTACCTTAAACCGCATAAACACATTTCATTACACCAAATAATGTTATTTTTAGCAGCATCATATGACCCCTTTCACGTCGGTCTAAGTTCTGTTCTGCTGAGACTCCACACCGCTAGTGGCGCTAACAGCGCGAACTTTACCAAAGTCATTCACTCCACAACGAAGGAGAGAATCTCGCGGCTGCGCGGTGGTTAGTTGACGTTTATCACTAGATTCCGTACAATATAATTAATTCTATGAGAAAACAGCCCTGTTTTGAGATTATTACATACATGTAATTTATATAACAAATTCTGCAATTTTCAAAACAAATACAGGGGACTGTCGCGTAACGACTGAGAAGTTTGATGCACAAGGATAGTCAGTGAAGATCACGGTTATGTGTTGCAGCAGTCAAGCTGCCAGCGAGTCACTGCAGTGAAGTGGAACTAAGTGCGACTCGAGTTACAGAAAAGAGAGAAAGACAGATCTGCAGCTTCACAGCCAGGCTCTGAGTCTGCTTGCTTGTGTCAGGAGTGAAAACGTGGCACAGATCTCGCCAAGATGGAGTTTGCTGCGATCTTTGCACTATCACTACTGATAGGTGCGCTGGTTGTGTTAGTGGCCGTGGCTGTTGGCAGACAGAAAGGCGAATTATCTGAGCAGAACGAACAGAAGAAAGACACCAGTGCACCGGGTAAGCGTGTCTCTCTCACACCTGCCAGCAACTTGAAGTTGATTTCTTGTCACAAACGTTACGGTATTTTAAATTCGTTCATGTTTACGTTTTAAAGTAGTTTATTTTTATGTCATATGTCTTCACAATTAATCTGCCGGATAATGTTTCAGTGGAGGAAAATGCAGCGAAAGCCTCTTCCAAAAAGCAGAAGCATCAACAGCGCCCCCGTAAGGAGAAACCGCAGCAGCACACATTCACACACAAGCTACTGGCGTCCTCTTTAAAGGTGATTCCTCAGATATAATAAACACATTTACTGTCAAGGCTTGTTACAGTAAAGACATTTTATAATGTTACAAAAGATTTGTTTTCAACATTGATAATAAAAAAAAAGAGCAGCATGTTAGAATGATTTCTGAAGATTAAGTTACATTGAAGGCTGAAGTAATGGCTGCTGAAAATTACATTTTAAAAAACACATTTATACAAACCTTGAGCCCCTGCTTCATAATAGTTCTAATTATAATTGTTTAGTCGTATAATCCTATTTCAAATATCAAGATTTCAAAATGTTGTCTTTAGGTGCATGTCAAAGTCTTATATATTGATATTTCTGTGCATTTCATTTCTCCATTCTAGAATCACAGTGGTAATGTCACCTGCCTGGATTTCAGTAGCAATGGCAAATACCTTGCGTCTTGCTCGGATGATCGTACCATCAGGATCTGGAGCACTAAAGACTTCCTGGATCGAGATCACAAGTGCTTGCGGGCCAACGTTGAGTTTGACCATGCCACACTCGTCCGCTTCAGCCCAGACTCTCGGTATGTTCGGCTTCATTAATAACACGCAATTCAATTGGGTTAAATCTAACGGTTTTCTGTAACCGTTCTTGCTGCTGACTGGTTTGTGTTTGTCCCTAGAGCGTTTATCACTTGGCTGGCTAATGGAGAGACCATTCACATCTATAAGATGATTAAAAAGGATGATGGGACATTCAGTTTCAAAGCTGCCTCGGAGGATTTCCCTCAGAAACACAAGGGGGTCGCAATCAACATCGGAATTGCAGAGACAGGTCGGTGGACTCCAGTAATTAAATGCAGCTAAACTAAATGGGATGAACATAGGCTAAGCAAGCATACATAAGACTTAAATAGTAATTGTATATTCTGTTTTCAGGCAAATTTATAATGTCTGCCTCTGTTGACACCACCATTGTGATCTGGGATCTGAAGGGAGAAGTTTTAGCTACTATCAACACGAATCAGATGACCAACTCGCATGTTGCTGTGTCACCGTGTGGAAGGTTAGTTTTTTTCTCTCATACATTTTTTTTTTTTAAAACCTCTAGTCTTTAAAGGGCTCATATCATATATTTTTTTATTTCCTACTGATATATACACTTATAATGTTAGTGAAATGTTTTTGCAGCAAAAAAAGTCTGAATTGACATTTGAATGTCGTTAAACCCGTTTATATTTAAAGGGTTAGTTCACCCAAAAATGAAAATTAGCTTGTGTTTTACTTTCCCTCGAAGCATCCTAGGTGTATATGACTTTCTTCTTTCAGACGAATCCAGTCAGTTATATAAAATGTCTTTGATCTTTCAAGCTGTTGAATGGCACTCAGCGGTGGTATGCAGGTGAACAGTCCACAATCGTCAAATATATCTTGCGCATTCCTAATAAATCGTGCCCAGACGCTCCGTGGGATGGAATAAAGGCCCCTGTAAACGAGCAGAGTTGGAAAAAATATCTATTTCAACAACTTTTTTCCTCACTTGCCGTTATCTATCCATACTGGCCTTTCCGGCGGAAGGCGTTATGACGTATGCGCAGCGCGTGCTTCGTTGTCTTACGAATGCGTCACCGAGTTTGTGTTTGTTTCTCCTCGCCGCTTGCGTCACTAATCCCGTAACGCCGTGCATCTTGCATCATCCGCCGGAACTGCTTCAGTGGATGACAGTGCACGAAGCTAGATAAAAGTGATTATTACGTTTTGAATATGGATAATTTCTTACAAAAATGCATCGATTCGCAACAGAAGGCCTTTGTTCACCACCCGAAGCCGTCTTGCGGCACTTTTATGATAATGCGCAAGCTATTTTGACGACTGTGGACTGTTCAACTGCAACCACCCGCTGAGTGCCATTAACTGCTTGAAAGATCAAAGTACCATTTTTAATAACTCTTATGGATTCGGTTCCCTGAAAGAAGAATAGTCATAAACCCCTAGGATGCTAGGGTAAGATAAAACCCAAGCTCTTTTCATTTTTGGGTGAACTAACCTTTAATGTCCTTCTTTGATGGAAACCCTCTTGCAACACAAGAGTCATAAAAAGATTCATTGCCCGCTCATGGTAATAAAGATATGTCGTAATGCAGAGAGAATGAAACGGCTTGAAAACCTCTATTTTTGTTTTCCTTTCCTCTAAGGTGTGTTGCTCCTGTGGCTTTTTACCCCTGAAGTGAAGTGTTGGGCGTTTTGCTTGCTACCTCAGGGAGTTCAAAGAGTCGCCCGTTGCTTGACTTAGGGACACTCGGCTGGGTGTACTGTCTTCTTTGTTTTCTCCAATGACTCTCGGAGGCAAGATCTCTTCATCTTTTACCATTGAGAGCAAAAATATAATAATTCTAATATATTTTCTATAAATAAATCAATACATAACTAAGTCATATAAATTAATATATAATACAGTAATAATATTATAGCATGTATTCATATTTTGAATGATCTTAAATATTTTGAATTGGATTTTATTTTAAATATTTATTTTTAGCTTAAATTCTTTATTTCAGAATTTAAAAATTCAGAAAATAAAAAATTATTTGTCAGATTTTTGTCTTATATTTTTATTTTATCTTTCCATTAACAAAACAATTTTATTTGTTTTAGTTAAAAAAAAGCAACAGTTATTAATTAGTGAACAGAGATTTAATGATGTGATTAAGATGTGTTCATATTTACTTGAGTCTGAACAGTGCAGAAACCTTATTTGTAGTTTCCATTAAATTTAGATGTAGCTATATTTAATAACATTTCAATCACTTCCATTTACAGAATGGTGACTGTTTCCAAAGACGGCACGTGGAAGCTGTGGGACACTGATGTGGAGTATAAGAAAAAGCAGGACCCATATTTGCTCCGGACCGTGCCATGTCAGGTGTCAGAGGGGAGCCGCATTGCCCTGTCTCCCGACGGTCGTGTAGTAGCCATATCAAACGGTTGTGATCTAGCCATGTACAGTGCCAGCACTGGTGAACTAGAGGAGGAGTTTCACGGTGTTCACAGCAAAGAGATAACCGACCTTAAGTTTGACATCAACAATCGTTTCCTAGTGAGTAGTGGGGACCGTGCCATTCGCGTCTTTCACAATGTAACTGGTTACCGTGCTGCCATCCAGGACATGCAGACCATGCTGAAGAAAACCTCAAATGATGGAGTGAGACAGAGACTCCAGCAGCAGATAACAGATGCCCAGAATGCTCTGGACACAGTGCTGAATGCAACAAAGAACTAAAAGCTGATTTGTTTTGACTGGAAATTTAGTCTGTTTTTGGTTTCAGTATTAAGTTGCTTTAGCATGCTGATTTTATTGAATAAATTGGGTATTTTTAAGTGTTTTTCAATTACTTTTGTTCCTCTTTCACTGATCTCTTTGTGGTTTTTAAGGTGACATTTACACTTTTAAGGGGAAATATGTCCTACAAAGGCAAAATACAGTCATACTGAAATGGAAACACCCTTTTATTTACACACGCACACGCACCAAACGCATATATATCATATATGAATTTCTGTTGATTGTTTTCATTATTTTTCTAAATGAGCATAACTGAGCCAAACCTGCCTGACAAAAGACGGATCATAATCTGATAACTAAATTTTACAAATGTTTAGGTCAGTGTGTTTTGCCTTTTGCCCTTCTTTATTTGACTTTTTATAATTCTTCTACTATATTTTTCCTGCATATTGAACTGGGAATATTTGATCATCAAAGCACCTTTAAGAAAGTGCTATCAGCTATTTTTAAATAAAAGTATAAAAAGTTTATAAACACAAAAAATATATGTATATAAATTTTTTTTTTAAAATCTAAATGTCAAACAAAAACGCTCGTATTTGCTTTTTTGTTTTATTACATTTTATCTTATACATTGCTGGCCTTAAGCTTGATTAACGTAAATAATATTTAACATTAACTTTAATAATCACACAACACATTTTAATATCTCAATCTAAAAATAAATAAGAACAGACCCAAGAGACTTTTATTTTGAAATGAACTATGACCTTTTTGAGTTATATTAAAGCGTTTTGATTATAAATAAGTACAATTTTTACAAGATGGGTTTGGGCCATCGGTCGTTGAGTGACATGATTAGCGGCTTTTTCATCTTATAATAAAGTTACTATAAATTTAACAAATGCAGCCACCTGTGCCCTCGATAAGTAGGTGGGACCTGTCAAGAAGCTCTGGAAAGTGGAGTCGTGAGTTCTCGCGATGCGAGATTAGCGAAGCCAGACTGCGAGACCGACACGATTCCAGTAAGAGTACTGATAAAATTCTGAAATGTCGGGTCGCTCGGTCCGCGCGGAGACCCGAAGCCGCGCTAAAGATGACATTAAAAAAGTGATGGCGGCTATCGAGAGAGTACGGAGATGGTGAGTATGACGGGCGGCGTCACAATACTTTGAAAGAGAGAAATGTTTTTCAAAAGAGAAACTTCAGTCTGAAAGGAGGAGGAGGAGTTTTATAAGAGGATGCCGTTTGATTGACACAAGAGACAGCCAATGGCAGCATGCTTGTCTTTGTTTTCTCATGGGACAAGTGGCAAAAAGAGGCGGATCTAGAGAGGACTTTAAAAAAGTTTCTTCATGTTCCGAAGAAGCGTATTTTGGACTGTCCATTATTGTCCTTTTTTTTTTACTAGTTTAGTAAGCATATTATTCAATTACTGTGCAAGAGTAATCCAAGCACATTCACTCAGGGTTTAGCCATGCAAAAACCAAGCACTTTTGTGATTGAAATAAATGGGGATATTGGATAGGGTTCAACTCATCAGCAAATGGACTTTGTAATCCCACATGTCCCGAAAAAGCAGCTCTTAGAGGAGCCTTTAAACTTTCTCCAAACTTGATAAGTGCTTTTTTCTGCATGGTTGCATTTTTAACATGGAAACTTGATAGAGCTTTCAAGTCATGTATATGGGAAGCCTGTTACACAATTCCTCTATTTCAGGGAGAAGAAATGGGTCACAGTTGGAGATACATCATTAAGAATATTTAAATGGGTTCCTGTAGTGGACACAAAGGAGGTATGACAAATCTGAGATAATGATTTCTCTTGGTTTTAATTGTTTGAGAGTTCATTTTATACATTAGATCAACTTCTGTAAAGTAAAGGATTTTCCAAACTCCTTCACTATATTTACTGTATCTGTAACCTGATGTCTTTTAGAAGGACAAGAGCAAAGTGTCTGTGTGCGGCGAGATACAACGGAAACATTTTCCCACAGAGGAGTCATCTGATAACTCCTGTTCTGTACTGTTAGATTTTCAAGGTAAACATTTGCATTTCAAAGGCATAGTTCACCCAGAAATTAAAATTCTGCCAAAATTGTATTGTTTTCCTTCTTTCATGTCAAATTCTAATCTTCTCTTGGTTGCCTCCTGCCTTCTCAGATGAGAACAGCAACCTAAGTTCTCTGTCAGACTCCTACCTGCATAAAGCAGCTGCAGACAGCAGCAATAACTCCAGTCCACAGCTCAGTGAGAAACCTTCATACCTTGACCCGGAATCATAGTTCTAGACTACCGTACAGTTGACCCACAGCCGCCCACCCTCGGCCAAGTAATCATGGAAGGTGAGACTTATTTTTTTAAGAGTTTGTGAGAGTTTAATGTTAATCTCAGAGCTGAACGATTCATTTGGAATTTTTAAATGTAATTTTAATATAATTAATATTTAGCATTTTTTATGATATTTATGTTAACCGCTGAGTTGAGGGATTCATTATATTTTATTATAAAATATATTAACTATTATTTTATTTACCTTTAATATTATATTACTAATGATTTGTATTATTTATTAATTATGTATTATATTATTATTTATAATTAAATGACACATTTCCAAAGGTATATCCAGTGTTTTATAAAGCTTGTAATTTTATGAATTTTGCTTAAATATTTAGTCATATTAACCTGAGATTGTTTGCCCTCTTTGTGTCCCTTGTGATTGTGATCTGAAAAAATACATGTATGCTCTTATCGCCAAACTACACATTCAACAGAGTTCACTGAAATCGTTCAATCAGTGACCCCTTTTAAACAAAAGAAAACTTTTTTGTTTCTAGAGCCACTGCTGCAGTCAAGTGAGATTGCAGATGAGCCACCAACACTGATCAAAGAAGATCTTTTACCCCTCACTGCTCAGGTACAAAACTAGTCAGAGGTTCTACATAATAAAGCATGAATGCTGGGACAGTTCTCTGCCTTAGGCTGTGAACCTTGCTTTTCTTTTAAATTCATGTTATTTTACTTTTTTAAAGTTTTTTTATGTGCTGTATATCAGAAACCATAAAAATCATCAAATACCTATATATAAGATTTGTTTGTAAAATGAGAATTAATGTTGTTGAACATATTTCTATTTATTTTACTATATTTATTTTTTTGCATTTATTTGTTTTTTTATATTAAACCTTTTGTACTAATAATTAATAACTACTTAATAATTAATTGTTCCTTTTTCTCTGAGTACAGGAGGATGAGGACAGTTGTGGAGCCCCACCACTGAAAAGAATCCGTACCGAGCAGGTCTCGGTCATCCAGGCAGCCCCTCTTAGCTAACACACACACTGTACACTGGGCATTGATAATCAGTCAGACTGATCACTGACCTTTCTAGAACTGCTGCAAAAGACACAATTATGGACCAGACATCAAAAAAGCACTATATTTATTATCGCATGGGATCGCTTTGCAACATTTTAGATTTACAAACCTTTGATTTCCCTTCATATCTCCCACAATATGCTTCCATTCAGGTCATGTCAGGATTTTTGAAGATCTCATAGTAGAATCTCTGAATTGTTATCTCCTACACCAATTCTGACATAACATGAATGATGCATTAATTCAACGTTAATAGGCCAAAACCAAAAAAAGCCAGACTATTGACTAGACATTCCTGTATGAATGTACTATCACTATAAAGCCCTCCTTGTTGAAATTGCTGTTACAGTTATTATAATGATACTAGTTTAATTTTATTGTCATTAGAATGTGATGCTTGTTAAAAAAAGAAAGCCATAAACTAATTTCATGTTGACTGAAGGCTTAGCCATTATTGAAGAAAATGTCCTCCAAAACAAAGACAAATAACGAGTTAAATGATAAGGGTACTTGAAATATAATTGAACACATCACGCTTTACGCACAAATAAGCTCATTAGACCACACCATTCCCTTTTAATAAAAACAATGACTCAACATGAAGAGTGTCTTCAATCAAATTCAGTAAGTTTACACTTATATATGATATCTATATTTTCTGCTTGTAGATTCTGGTCTCAGGGTCTGTAGTGCCTCCTCTCATTTGTTGCAGTAATTGAACATTTACTCTTTTGTCTCTGTAGCACACCCCTAAAAATGCCTGTCTCTTATGCCACCTTTTATTTTTTGCACACTGGTCTATTGGGCACACTGAAGTTGATGAAGCAGGCGTATTGTTATTTGATGCAAATATCATTACAATTTTAGACATTTCAAGATTTATTTTCGTCATTATTCTTAAAAAATAATAATGTATGCTACCGTTCAAAAATGTGGGGTTTCAATACGTTTTCTTGATGAAGAATTTAATACCTTTATTCAGCAAGGGTGCATTAATATGATGAAAAGAGACATTTACAATGTAAAAAAAAAAAACTATTTGAAATGAATGCTGTCCCCCCACCCCTCCCTTTTTATTAATCAAAACAATCTTATAAAAAATGTTTTAAGGTTTCTACAAAAATATTAAGCAGAACAACCTTGGTAATAAGAAATGTTTCTTGAGGATTTCTGAAGGATCATGTGACACTGAAGACTGGAATAATTTACACTTTAAAATATATTCAAATAGACAAGTGTTGCTTTAAATTGTAATACTATTTCAAAATATTATCCAAACATAAGATGTATGGAGATTCAGTCAGTATCTGTGGTGTTACCAAACGTTTGACCGGCATGTGGCGCTGAAACACCATTTTCATTAAAAAAATTATTACTTTCGCTCTGTTTTATTTTTTAATATATATGAATATGTCCTCACGTATCATCACTGTATGTTATATCTGTTATCAACTGTTTTCCCTTCTGGTTGTATTTTAGAACTCCCTGTATTGATTTGGGCATATAGATTACACGGTACCTAGACGCCTGGAGCATTTTTGGCAATGCTGACTATGATGTAGTAGGTACTAGATAGTCAGCCAAACAGGTTATGAGACATAGCCAGTGTTTTACTCCAGAAGAGGGGATTGTATTTTACTCTAGTCAGTGACTGTCTCTCCTCACCCCTCAGGTCTCTCAATAACTCACTCACTCAGGCGTTGAACACAACTCGTCTGAGCAGATACTGAGATAACATCAGATAAAGCACAGGGAATATGGGAAGAGCTGTTAGACGTCGGACCATGCGTGAGGGATTTTGGAAACTTTGTATTTTCATGTTTTCCTTTCGTGCTTTTAAAGCTTCAGCAGCTATTTATCAGGTTCCAGTGAGACTGCAGCGCACAGTGTCGGAACACAACACTGGAGCAAACACACTCAGCAGGTAAACCTGTCACCGGCTGGAATGTCTCTTGGATTATCGAACTGACTGATTTAAAGCCTTATTATATTGCAGAGTTATTGATTTAAGGTCAATGAACTCGAAAAACTTTGAATAGTTTAAAAATTCTAATATCTAATTCAACAGAATTTTATTTCTAGTGGCTTACAACTTAGCATGTGTACATATGTAAACATTTCTGAAACTTAATACATTCTTGAAACTGTATGTGTGTCTCTCTCTCTCTGTGTGTGTGTCTGTCTTTTTTTCTGTCTGTCTGGTTATCTATCTATCTGGTTTTCTATCTGTCTGTCTGTCTGGTTTTCTATCTATCTATTTATCTGTCTGTCTGTCTATCTGGATGTCTGTCTGTCTGGTTATCTATCTGTCTGTCTGTCTGTTTGTCTGTCTGGTTATCTATCTGTCTGTCTGGTTATCTATCTATCTGTCTGTCTGGTTAACTGTCTGTCTGTCTGTCTGGTTATCTATCTGTCTGTCTGTCTGGTTATCTATCTATCTGTCTGTCTGGTTATCTATCTATCTATCTATCTATATATCTGTCTGTCTGTCTGGTTATCTATCTGTCTGCTGGCTGGTTATCTATCTGTCTGCTGTCGGCTGGTTATCTGTCTGTCTGTCTGGTTATCTATCTGTCTGTCTGTCTGTCTGGTTATCTATCTGTCTGTCTGTCTGTCTGGTTATCTATCTATCTATCTGTCTGCCTGGTTATCTATCTGTCTGTCTGTCTGGTTATCTATCTATCTATCTGTCTGTCTGTCTGTTTATCTATCTATCTATCTATCTATATATCTATCTGTCTGTCTGTCTGTCTGTCTGTCTGTTTATCATCTGTCTGTCTGTCTGTCTGTCTTTCTGGTTATCTATTATCTATCGTCTTTCTGTCTGTCCCGTTTATCTATCTGTCTATCTGTCCTTCTGTCTGTCGTCTGTCTTTTGGTTAGCTATCTGTCTGTCTGTCTGTCTGTCGTCTGTCTGTCTGGTTATCTGTCTGTCTGTCTGTCTGGTTATCTATCTGTCTGTCTGTCTGGTTATCTATCTGTCTGTCTGTCTGTCTGTCTGTCTGTCTGTCTATCTGTCTGTCTGTCTGTCTGTCTGGTTATCTATCTGTCTGTCTGTCTGGTTATCTATCTATCTTTCTGTCTGCTGTTCTGGTTTCTATCTATCTGTCTGTCGGTCTGTCTGGTTATCTATCTGTCTGTCTGTCTGGTTATCTATCTCTGTATCTATCTATCTATCTATCTAAACACATCTGTTAAGGCCCCTGTGAGCCCCTGATTAAGTTCCCAGAAAAAGCATAAACCAAACCAAAGCCAAAAGTATTTATGTTAAAAATTAAACATTAATTTTCCCCAAAAATATTTTATGGTTTTCCGTGTGGTTGAGGGTAAGCTCTTTAGTCTAGACTTGTGGAGCTTGTGTGTCTGTGGTCCGGTCACAACTCATCACAGTCTTTCCTGTGAAAAAATTAAGGAAAATGACTTGAATAATGAAACGACCACTGCAGGGTCACAATCCAGGGATGTTTTAAATCATCCGAGACGTATCAGAAGGGAAGTTTCCCAGATTGAGTTTAGAAACAAAGCGTGCAGATGCAGGCACACATTGGTTTTTTGTTTTAGTTCTCTTCAAGAATGTCTGTCAGACTCTTCTGGGTGTTATATGAGAGAATAAATCATTCGGTCTCCTGCGGTAAAAGAAAAAAGATATGCTTGTGCCACTGAGAGGGTCTCTCGGAGGACTCTCAGTCCACTGTGCTGTATTTTATCTCGCTTTTGAAGTGAAGGAGATTCTTGAAGAAATATTGTGGCACTAAAACTATTGAAGCCACGTAACTGTTTGCTTTGCAGTGCCATCGATCTGAGTTTTGTAAAAAAAGGAAATCTCAAGCTCTCTACTTACATCCCTTATTTTCCATGATTTAATTTCCTTGTTGTCTGATAGTAAATAAATTTGTGCATTCATTTCTCCATGGATTTTTTTTTCTGTTTAATTCTTGATTTTGCTGTATACTGATTGGTCTGGTCTTTATCATTGTTATTATTTATTTAACATGGAACGAATAAGGAACTGGTGCCAGTACACAGTACAGAAGACTGTTTCATGCCAGACACAAAATGGGACAGAGACTGTTGTGCAGCGACTGTTTCAGAGTTGCCGATGGCCTGGACCGTGTTCAAACCTCATCAGGTACAAAGAAAAGAAATGATCTCATGGTATACACTGGGTTATACTCTGCTATTCACTCTCACATTAACTTGGACGACAACTAACAGACTCTGTGCGTGTTTTGCCTCTCTGTATTTTCCCAGCTACAGAACTCTGGTGAGGCCTGTGTACAGAGTGACCTACAGGAAAATCACTTCTCTGGAATGGAGATGCTGTCCAGGATTCCATGGAGAAGACTGCAGAGAGGGTGAGGGAGCTCATTTTTTGCTGATCTCAAGTTCACTGAAGCATTTGAATGACTGTAAGACAAAGCAATTGTTAGATGATGTGAGCCAATTACATAGACATTTATTAGTGGTGTTTGATAAGACAAGCAAAACATAGCACATTTTATGGTTGGCCTCTTTTGACTTGTGACCCTAACAACCGCATAAACACCACTTAGAAAACTGGATAGCAATGCCTTAGCAACCACCCGTAACACCCAAACATACGCTACATCCGAAATCGAATACTTTCCTACTATTTAGTATGTGAAAAACAGTACGCAAACAGAATAGTGTGTCCGAATTCATAGGATCCGAAAAACAGTACCCGGATCACCTACTACGTCTGGTATCATTCTGAAGTAAGCATTTGATGGACATTATCCCATGAGGCCACAGGAGAGGATGTATGAATGGCCGGGAAGCGATACAACTGACGCTGGTAGGTCCCATGACTGTAACAACATGGTGGATGTAGTACATCTGAGTTTTATTCATACTACCCATATTCATACTATATAGAATGTACTTTTTTTAAACGGTCAAAAAGTAGGGTTCTAATTCAAATGTAGTACTCAAAAGTATGCAATTTCAGAAACACAGATAATGATTTTGTGGTTTGTCCTCACTTGTGTAAGCAAGCAATCTGAAATGAGGAGGCCTCCCAGTTTTTTTTAATCAAATGTAAATTCATGTCCCAGTCACATTTTCTTGGTTAAATAAACATTACTTACACTATCAGAAAAAGAATCTATTTTATATTTTAACATTAACAATGTAATGAATATTCTATGAATCTTATTAAGTTAGTGTTTTTAAGCATTTTACATTTATTCCAAAATAACAACTCAAGGCCGTATAATTTAAACAATACATTTTATATGTGAAAATATGTTCAGCTTTAGTTTGTTAATAATTACTTAACTTTTTTGAATTTTTGGATCATCAGTCATCAAAGCTTGGTAAATATTGGCCACAGACAAAGATATTTACTTTAAATTACACCAAGCTGATTACTTACTAAAATCTCCCACAGATCATGTTTTCAGGTCATTTCAAGTCTTATTTTGATGTAACAGTGTAAAAGTGGTTTTATCTAAGTGTGTGAGTTTTACTTTCTTTTTTTAATTAGTCTTCCTATTAACGCCATTATATTGTTCATTCAGACTGATTCGTGAACGTGGAACATGCACGGACACGGGATTTATCACATGAACCAATCACAGCCGAACATAACCAGTCATATCCAATCATATTGCAACACTGAGTCTCTCACAGGGACTTCCCCCCATTCATTGCTCAAGTCCCCCCCCCCCCCCCCCCGGGCCCCCCCCCCCCAACCAAACTCACTGCTCGCTTAGAGGTCTGTTAAAAATCAATGGGCTCAGGGGAGGCGAGAGAGACGTAGACTTCCACTGTATCTTTATACTGGTGTCATTGTTGGGCAATGTTTCTTTAGAAAAACAAGTGATTTATAAACTTTTTAATGATATATTTTGTAATATTTGCATTGTGTTATTTTTGTAATGCATATTTTTTTCTCATCCAATTTTTTGAGGAGGCACTGCCTCCTTTGCCTCCTTGGAGGAAGCGCCCCTAATAGAAACCCCTCAGAACACCCTAGCAACCTCCTAACAATGCCCTAGCATCCACCCAGGACATCCAGGTATAGGGATTTATTGGTTGGCCTTTTTTGACTTGTGTATGCCAGCAACCATATAAAGCCACCCAGAATACCCTAGCAACCACTCAGAACACCCTAGCAACCATATAGCAATGCCCTGGCAACCACCCAGAACAGCCAAGCATCTAGCAAGACATTTGCATGGGCGAATACCACTCACATTTGACTTGCCATGGCTTGGTGGGTGGTTCTTTTTTTTTTATTTAAATCTCTTAGCAACAAAGGAAAGATCCCTTACATTCATTGTGTGGATGAGAATGTGAGTGACAACAGCTGGTCTGACTGTGGAAATCAAGCATCTGTGTGAAATCTCAAAGTGAATGTGTCATAATTATATGCCCGTCTGAATATATTTCCTTTCTCGCTATCTGAACACCAAAAACTTTAGTGCATAAACATGTTTCTACATTAACCAGGAGAAAATGCATTATGACTGTTACAAAGCATGCTCAGATTTGCCATAACAAAAATTTCTAGTCAAAATTCAGAGATCTCAGTATGAATATGATCACTTTACTGACTCACTTTGCTGTTATCCTAGAGAGATAATCATAATCAAAACCGGCACAGCTCTGGGTCTTCAGATATATTGGGTAAATACATTTTAATTTATACAAATAAATAGCTGCAAGAAAATATTTTGCATTGAGGAAATGAGTCAGTACTTTGATTCGTTTTGATTCAGTTGACATAGTACAGTTAGTTGTGGTAGAGGACACAAGAGTCCAAATAATTTCTAACCCAATAGAGATCATTTACCCATGACACACATTCCCATGTTTTTCTGGATGGGGATGGTTTAACGAACCTCCTCCCCCCCACAGCAGACTCGCTGGCCCGTCTGCAGTGTCTCTTTTCATATCATCCCCTGTGAGATGCAGATGATTTAGTTTGGGTCAAATCCAAGGGCGCCATGATCTCTGACATGGTAAATAAATCAGAAATCTTCATTCCCCATCCCTTTCTCCTTCCTCCCACCCTTTTATCCCTCTCCATTGGGCTCATAGCTTTAGCCTGAGGCTGTCGATCCCCCGGGTCTCAGGCCCCTCTGTGTTTGGTTTATTTAAGAACATATTTTTGGAATTTGGATTGTGACTCACAGTCAAACAGCTCAAGTTAGGTCAAAGTCAGTCTGTGTGAAATCCCAACATTTCTAGTTGTCATGTGTAATGAGGCCTAACGAAGAATGCTGTGTCTGATTTCACTCATTATAGAGCCTTTTTATATTTCCGGGTTTGGAGCGTGGAAGTAAACATTAGCAGGGTAAACTTCTATTCATACTTGGTAAATGGGAGATCATAGCAAATATTATTTTAGCATATCCAATTTGCTCCAGCAGCAGCTGTATTAGAAACCACAAATATTTTAATGCAAGGGTTAAATAATAAGTATAGTGTTGTAAAAACAAGATATAAAAATAACTAAAAATATAAATAAAACACTTTATTTTGATAGTCCACTCTAGGCATTCTACTAACTATAAGAAACTGCAACTATGCTTTCTGTGTGAACGGCCCATAAGAATACTTCATTTTGACTGGTCTTCACTGTCGTCCAGTGGTAACAGTGTGTATTCGACCGATCACCATAACTGAAACCGCTGTCGTACCTCACAGACTTGCGCTTTCTCGCTTGTCTTCTGGCAGGATTCAAAGCTTGTATGTTAGAACAAGCCAACTATAAGAGTGAACAATCCAGCCATGAATGTAAACAGAAATGCAATAAGAAACTTTTAAACTGATTCATGCCCCCTTGGAGTTGTGGTTTGAATGTTTATTCAGCTCAGTTTGACAGTTATTGAGAATTGTGTGACTAGTTGAGGTCATGTTCAACCACTTTAGTGATGTTTTGTCCTTCAGGAATGTACAATGTCATACATTTGTGTGCCTTGTATTAAAAGATACCAGTGTGATGAAGTTGTTTGTTCATTAATGCAACCCAGACAAAGAAATCTATTCCCATCCATCAGATTAGTCAGCGAAATGCTGGATGTTTTGTTGCCGTCCCTCCCTAGGTTAACTTAGTTTTGTTCATTAATGCATTCCTTGTATATTAAGGCCAGTTCCTCTCTTCATCTCAATAAATATTAGTATGTCAAGAACTTGGATATTCCGATCAGTTGTGTTTGACAATGTGAAAAGGATAGCTTTATGTTTGACTAAGAATGAGTAGACGTCAAGGAATGCACTGGTGCAAAGCTGTTGAGGTGTGGGTGGGTGGTTGCAGCTGGGATCGACAGCTGTAAGAGATCCTTTGTCCCATAACCATATTCCAATTGTCACTAGAGTGCAACTTCCAGAGATAGCATGCAACAAATCAAAAATCCTTAACAATCTAATAAGACTTGGTTATGTTTTTGGATTTGGTGTAGAATTTTGATTGATATCTCAATTGATATATAACACAAGATTGATAGGACACTATCGTTTAAATGTTTTTTTTGTTGTTGTTGAGCAAATCAGCATATTAGAATGATTTCTGAAGGATCGTATAACACTGAAGACTGGAGAATGATGCTAAAAATTCAGTTTTGCCATGTAGGAATAAATTACATTTTAAAGTATATTAAAATAGAAAATAGCTATTTTAAATTGTAATAGTATTTCACAATATTACTATTTTTACTGTATTTTGATCAAATAAATGCATCCTTGGTGAGCATAAGAAACTTCAGAAACATTATAGACTTCAGAAACATTATAGACTTGATAAAATAAGGCATAATAAAAACATTAAAATCTTTCAATTTCTGAAACTAACTACTGAACTACTTAAATTATTATTGAGAAGTTTTTCTTTTTTGCATAATACAGCATACGACAGTGTTTCCTTTTTCCATTTATTAGAGTTATGATAGAGAAGCTAAGAAGAAATATTTTCAATTCAGTTCTGGGCTGCGTTTCCCAAAAGCATCGTAAGCGTAAGTACATCGTAGACCCATTGAAACCAATGGAGCTACGATCATATCGATTTTAATTTTTCTTAAAAATATTTTATCTTAAGTCAACATATGCACTTTAACAGCTCAGAAAATACATTTTGTAAAATATTTTGTCTCCTTAAATCCTTTTTACTATTTGCTGCGGCTCTAATTTAAAAAAACTTAATTAGTCTAATTTATATTCACTGTGCAAATAACAGTGGTTTGAGGAATTATATCCCTAAAAGGAAATCAAAACAAAAAGTTGTGGGTCTTGAAAAGTACATATGAACTAATTCATTTTACAGTAATACGTAATATTATGGCTCCCTTGGGGTTCCTCGATCCCAACCACTAAACCCTGATTGCTAGACTAAAGGCATTAGTCATTCATGGGAACAATTCCCATCAGCAGAATTACTTGGGTACTTGAACTTCCCATAATGCCCTCGTCAAAGCATAATGCCCTGGTCAAAGTCTTATCTATATCTACATACATAGTCGGCTCCAGCTGTCTTTCTTACTACCCCCATACCAGGTTTCCAGAAGGCCTGGCAGAGGTTCAAATCTATCACCTGCTCTACAAATTCCTTTAAATTGAGAATGTGATCAGTACCCCTAGCCGTGAGAGTGGTTGTGGGAAAATGGGATGTATGTGGTGTGGTATCTCATGATTGATGAGGACACGTGTGCTCCAGCCCCCTCAGCTGCCTGCAGTGGGTGAGATCATCTCATTTCTGTGGTGGCGCACAGATGGTCATGCCAATTAAGTCTACCTGTTCGTTAGGTTAGCTTGTACAACAGTGAACCCAAAATTGTATTTGACCTATGATGAATATAAGCTGTTTGCAAATTATTTCAATCATTTTCAGGCTACAGTCTGCTGAGGTATGTCCTCTTAAATTTAATTCACACTTCACAGACAGACGCCAACAAACAAGTTCAGTGGATTTTGTGTTATCCCTGTTAGCGTCTGTTGGCATCAGTCAATGCTTGTTTTCGCTGACTGAACATGTTTAGTCATTGTTTGGCGGGATGTGCAGTGTCTAAGAAGTGACATTCTGTAATCTGGTGATTGTCTGCATTGGTCGACATCTGTGGGTGCAGTGAGAATTAGCCTTTAAGCAACTCAAAATGCCTTTAGGTGCCAACAGTGTCTCTACTTAGCCAAACAGTTTTTTTTAACAAACTGCTTCTGTTTTTTGTTGATGTACCTAAATTAATCTGTAAGAATGCAGTGGATTATGTAAATGTATTCAAATATATTATAAATGATTTACTTGTGATCTAATTTTTGTGGTCACTTTTCTGTTACTGTTTAGTACTTCTGTTACATTGAAGTTTTGTCTTCCTTTTGGGGGTTTAAAGGTGCAGTAGGAGATCTTGGAAAATGCTAACTTTAGCCTGATAGCACTGAAAGCGAACGTCCCACCCTCCCTGCAATCGCCGTCCAAAGTCACGCCCTCTGAACGTATTTACGCTCACAGACCAGAGACAACATTACTACAATAGGCTACATCAGGTTCCCAATTCCAGCCCATGTTCCGAAGTGAAGTAAACTTCAACGGATCCCCCACTCAGGGAGTAGGGAGCAATGAACACTGTGTAGGGATCATATCAATCGGAACACCGTTCATGCACGTAGCTCACTTCTAACGAGCTGGTTATCTGAATCGGGTGTGTAAGCGAGACATGCACAATATGCAGAGCTGGGGGCGCAAGGACTAGATTAACCGCTGGGATACATACGTTGACTGGCAGGTAGGAAAGCATATTAAAACACTCGGACCGAGCTTTTGATTAGACGAACATTTCTTGATCCTATGCCTTCCACAGAATATATAAATACAGACAAATACATTTAGACCACTTAACTTAATGATCACCTATTGCTCCTTTAAGCTTTAAATGGGGTAGGAACCCCCCAAAAGTATGTAAATTAGACTAAATAATTACAAAGTAGGGTTCAAATGGACTAAAATTATTATTTTATTCCAAATAAAATATCAAAACTATAATCACATTTATTCATTTGAAAACAACTTTTTTTAAAAATTACTCTTCAACCGATTTATTGCACTTTTGTGTTCATTTCATACCTTCAGCAGTTCTTTTTTCTTCTTTTGCTTGAAATAGCAACGGTATACTGTTATTGAACATTGCCACTGTGTTTTTTGAACTGTGTTTACTAGTTGGACTGAAATTTAAAAGAAAGTTCGCTGTACCAAGCTGTTTGGCTAACTACTATTTGGCATAATTTTGTTCGAAATTACGTCATACTAGTTCTTTCTTCGATTTCACTTGACTATATCATGGCCTTTATGTTTTATTAACTTTTCAGACCAAGAAACACAGATGAAACATCTGACCCAGTCGGACTGTCCAACTACCACCTAGTCACCAACTTACTTGTTTGATTCCTGCACTGCCAGTGTAAGAAAAACATACTTTTAGGGGAAAAAATAAAGTATGAAAGCTCACTGGGACAGTACCCTTTCAAAAGGTACCTCCATGCACCTTATTTACCCATAAAGGATGCATTTTCGTACCTTAAAGGTACATATTTAAGCCTAAAGTATTAGTACCTAAATGGTACATATTAGTAGCTTTTGAAAAGGTACCGCCTCAGTGACAGCTTTTGTACTTTTATGAGAGTGTGGGCTATGCATAATAGTCTAAAAACAGTAACACAAATGTAAATAGATCAGAAACATGAACATCATATTTCAAACAAAATGCAAGACATGGATATTTGCAGCTGGGCTCAACAGCTGTAACAGATCCACAATGGTATTCCAATTTTCAATAGACAGCAACTCCCAGTGATATTCTGTATCAAATGAAATGGCCACAAGAATCCAATTTTAATTATTTAGGTTTTTTAAAGTAGCACCTGGGGGCTCTAGTTTATTAGAGGTTAGGTCCTTCACAAACCAAATGAGTAAATGGAGACTTCTGGAATTACATGAAAGTGCATTGAAATTAGATTTGTTTAGTCTGCTTAATATATACTATACGCTTTAGGGAGATAAACTTCCCAGCCAATGAATCTCAAAGAGGAAAGGCATGCAGTTACCAGTCTTTCTGCAATGCATGTGTCCAAAGTATTTGTTTGAGAGCAGATACAGAGACTGAAGATCATTACTAATAAGTCTACATTGAATTCAGCAGAAGCAAAGGCTGATGACATTGATCTTTAGATCTGGCAATACAGTTAATTCCGATTCTGTCTGAAATGCAGTTTACCAATAACCCCCTTTTATAAACTTTATTCACCCAGGAGAACATGCAAAAGTATCTTGTGTCTTCATAATCTCTGAAAGCCCCATCAGTCTCTGCCAAAATGCTGTTAATGGGTGTGGAGTCTTAATGTGGTCAGCTTGCATGTATGATTTGTGTATTTGTACTTCTCCTAAGACACAAGTCGCACTCTGGTTTGGTACATCAATACATCACTGATGTCTGCGCTGGCACATGTCTGCATAACTTTATTAACCATGTCAGTTTTAATAAAACCGTTGTGCTAGTTCCAAAAATGGCCAGTTTAAAGCCTCTCTCACATCTGCAGAAATCATAGAGGCTCAGTATATCTGCAGATCCCATTGTGCTGTGCTTCTTTACAGCTCATCCGTTGGGTGTTTTTCCAGAATACCCCAATGTTCAGCTGTCCACTGATCTGAGAGCAGTCCGGTATCCAGCAGAGCTGTGTGTTATGCCCAAGGCACGAGGAGAACAGGCATGTCAGACAGCTGGACATTTCATTCTGAGTTTGCGTAGTCTGCCAAACTTCAACGGCGGTTTAACTTGCACACAGTCATCTATCATACATCACCCAGTGCCATGGAGTCCCTACAAAGTCAATATTACAGAATTAGAGTTTTTCTGAGCAAAACCGATATAGAGTGAATGGCATCCTTTGGGTTTACCATCATGGGTGTTTCCAGACGTGCAGTTAGCATTGCCCTTTAATGCAATCCTATGTCTTTCCATCCAGAAAAACAGAGACATGTCAACTTTTTCTGCTCTGTTGGATGTGTATATTGTGGTGAAGAGTGACAAATCTGTTCCTTTGCATTTTATGGAATGAGCTAATGTCCCTTCATGAGGTCTGGCATCCAGACTGTCCTTTGATGGCACTGTGACATGCTTGTGGCCTATTGCAGTCATGAAGTCAGCAGATGATGAAGCTCGTAGTTGTAAATGTCTCATTGGAAGAAACTAGAAGTGCACTTTTGGTGGAGTAGCAGTGAAAAAAAAGCACTAACTTTGGTCCATTAACTACCCACGTTGACCAGTAATTTAGCTGTTTTTAAAATAGTGAAAGGCGGATTTATTTTAGCAAATAGATTCATTTGAATGTACACGAACAAGCGTTGTGTTTCAGGTTATGTTGTTATATAGGGTTGTATATTTCCTGTGTTTTTAACTCACTCCTATGAATTAAGGATTTTTTTCTTAGTAGATTTGTTTGTTTTAAGCTATGTTTAGTTCCTGATTAAATCAATTCTTGTTCTACATTTTATCACATTCAGTGTCCAAAAAAACCCATAAAAGTTTTAAAAAAAAGAAGGGTTAAGTTATGCTCATAAAGCCTGCATGCATTTATTCCTCGTAATGACATTAATTTGTTAAAATCAACAGTATTGTGAAATATTATTACAATTGCACATTAACTGTCTTTCTCCTCTGTTTTATGTAAATTTTTTTCGCAAATTTATTGTACTCTTGTCGCAAAACATTCTTATTCTTATCAATGTTGAAACAGTTGTGCTGCTTAAACGGTGATACATATTTATCTGGATTCTTTCAGGAATAAAAAGTTCAAAAGAACATTATTAATGTTCGTACTGTCACTTTAAACCAATTTAACATGTCCTTGCTGAATAAGAGTTTGTTTTTTGTTTTTTTATCTTACAGAATCCAAACTTTTGAATGGTAGAATTCATCAAATTATGTGTAAAATGGGAATGGCAATTAATCTGTACATTAAAGTAGACCAGTTTTAGTCATTGCATCTCAAACACTTTTTATTTAGTGAATTTTGATGCAAAGTTTAATTTCTGATCTCATCATCTGGTGATCTTTAAATTCTAACCTCATCATTAGTTAAAAAATAGCTGTATTGCATTTCAAATGTCACCACTGAGAGATCACCTGCCATTTATCATCATCTCATTTCATGTCAAATAATTCCCAAATCTCTGCTGTCTTGGAAGATCTTCTTCCATAGAGAGATCCAGCACCTTGTGGTTGTCTTCACCCTGACCAGCCCTATGCTGTGAAGAGCATCTCTCTAAAATGAGAAAGGTGAATGTTGGGGAAACCCAGAGTGAGATATTTCCCTTCACTAGGATTCTATGCAAATGGAAATTCGTGGCTTGCCAGCGTCTGGTTTTCCTGTTCCTTATTCTACCCCTGGGAGGGATGTTAACCAAAAATGTAATTGAACTAATTTACTGTCTCTAACAAATTCTCATTGTTCACAAAGCAGCACTGATCATACCACTGTTATTTTGGTTTCACACTGAGATTTTGGGATTGATTTCATTTTTTGACTACAAGCCTGTGACTCTGGAAGGATCCATGGAATTTTAAGTACAGTATGAATGAATGTGTCTTTTGTTAAGTTAACTTGTGAGAACATCACACAAACTTTATTCAGATCAGTTACTTTGACTGGTATACAATTATAATATTGCAAAAACATTAGTAAAAGCATTCTTTAGACTGAACGATCATAGATTTGACTTATGACACAACAGATGGCTGAGAGATTTATAGCATTTGCTTAATCCATTCACTCTATCATGTATCACTTTTTATGGTTAGAAATTCCCCTTTCTCTACTGTCATACTTCATGTTACCTTGACATCTCTTTTTGCATTCATCCTTTTAGAGTGCATGAACTGTACTGGTTATGCTGACATCAAAGAGCGCTTGAGTGTCATTGAAGCTCAGGTAAAACAGAAATAAAGGTAATCTCTTCTATCAAGCAGTTGTGTTAAGATGGTAAGCATGCAGTTTAGCTTTTTTAACAGATAATGTTACTGAGAGATGCTGAGGCACCCCCTCTCCCTCAGCCCAGCCAATCACCTGAGAGAACAGCTGATAATGAAGTGGACAAGACACGCCCCTCACCAATAACACCCAATGCCATTGGCCGACCAGGTGAGAAGAAAATAAATGTTGCTAAACTGTTCTTTAAGAAGTGTAATTTTATATTTTAAATATTTGTATATATTTTATTTAGATAAGTAAGATATGTGATTGTGTGTGTGTGTGTATGTGTGTATGTATGTATGTATGTATATGTGGTGTGTCAATTAGTATATCTATTATAGAAGGGACCATAGGTCCTAAAAACAACCAGGACATTGTTGGGCCACCAGGTCCCCCTGGACCTACTGGAGCTTTAGGAAAGAAGGGGGGGTTTATTTCTGGAACCTTGTCCCGTAGACCGCCTGTAAGAACTATCTCTTTACCTTGACTGGGAATATTAAAACAAATATTGAGCTTATTGAGATCCCCTGCTTACTCTACAGGACCTCAAGGGCTGCAAGGCCTACCAGGTGAAAGAGGCCTTCCTGGGCCACCTGGACCCCCAGGGCCTTTCTCCATCAGGGGAGATGTTTTCACTCTAACGGCTAAACAACAAGGCCAGTGTGAGTACAATAGTCCGCATTAAACATGCTGTTTTATCACTTTAATTAATTTATGGCATTAAAATAATGCATAACTAAATGAAAAATTAAATGAAAATATCAAATGCTTCAATTAATGTTATATCCAGTCTTTGCAAAAACTGCAGCAACTTGTTATTCTCAACTTGACCATACGATGACAGCATTCGCACAGTATCAGCTTAAATGAACCTCTAGGAGATCTGGCTCAGTTTAAGAGTCTGGTTGGTTTCTGTCTGTCAGCAGTTAATCAGAGTCATTTGTTAGCTGTCTGTGAAGCTGCATGAATCTGGATAACCCAAAGCAGAACCTGAGCACCAAATCCTACTGAACAGAACAGCAGTACAGCTGCACAAGTTACCATTTTAATTGTACATCTGATTTGTTTTCACCTCAGTATGATCATATCTTACATGTTGCAGATGAAGATAGTGACTTAGCTGCCTATCGTGATCGCGTGTCGAGGGTCCGGCCCTCCTGGTCCACCAGGTATGCTAGAATATCCGAGCATACATAACAGCATCAACTTGTACTGCCCAGCCATTTCTTCAAACAACAACTATCTCTTAATCTTCTTTGTCCATTTTTACATCTTGCAACCCTGGCCTAGCTCTGCGACCACTCCATGGACACCCAGGTGTACCAGGGAAAAATGTAAGTCATCTATCTATCTATCTATCTATCTATCTATCTATCTATCTATCTATCTATCTATCTATCTATCTATCTATCTCGATCGTGTGCTGTGTCGTTGTCCTGTCTGCTTCCTGCTGTGCTCTATGCATTGTACAGTATGGAATAAATAATTGGACAGTACATATAGATGTACAAGGCACAGTATACCAATTAATTCACATTTATCATAGGCTGCCTTAAGCTTTTCAGGCACACCAGGTGACAGGGGACCCAAAGGAGATCCAGGAGAAAGAGTAAGCCATCGAAGACCTACATTTGTGACCCTGGACCACAAACCTGTCAAAGTAGCATGGTTGGACTTTGTAGAATAGCCCACATACATTGTTGTGTCCAAATTATCGAGTTTCATCGTTTTTATACCAAAAAAATCGTAAGAAATATTAATAAAGATCCTTTTCCCTGAGAATATGTTTTTGTGGAAATTTCCTACCGTAAATTATAAAAAGCTGTAATGTTTTGCATTGCTGTCGTGGACCACTTTAAAATAGGTGATCTCTTGTTCTCAATATTTGTATTTTTTTTTTTGCACTCCCCAGAGTTTCAATCAAATAGTGGTATCTCAGGCCAAACAACCATCAATGGAAATCTTTATTGTAGTTTCAGTCTGCTTCAGATTGATGTTACTAATAAACTCTTTTTCACTATTTCAAAAATTTTTTACCCGTTGATGTACCTTGGTTTTGTGGTCCATAACTGTTTTTATTTTTAGTTAATTCGACCTACCTTAATCGCCTTACTGTCCTCCCGTAGTTTCCGCACAACACAGCGGCCCCCCTGGAATCAACAGTGAAAGGCTATTGACAGTTACTGTCTGCTGTTAGTGCAACTAGTGGATTACAGCTGTATCGCCGATGTTACTTTTTTTCTTCCACTAGTTACATTTGGTTCATTTCATTCATTTATTATGTCTTTGGTACTTCTATTTACCAATTTCGTAATCCATAATTTTTTTTCCCTATTTCTAATGTTTATAACTTTATATATTCCTTTATTATGTCTCATGTATATATATATATGATATTAGATATATATATATCTTCCTATATATTATATTATGATCATATATAATATATATAGATATATTTATACAATTCTTTATATATCAACTTGGGGGTACGGAAAAGTATTCAGTTACCTCGCGCCCTCCCCCCTTAAAATTTCGTCACGCTTTGTTAATCCGTGCACCCCTTCTGCGTTGTGCTCAAAAACATCATTTAATAATTTCTTTTCCTCCCCTTAATGTGCACCAGCACCCCATTACTGGGACAGAAAAACACAAATTGTTTGCACATTTTTGCACATTTATTTAAAAATAGAAAAACTGAAATATCACATGGTCCAAAAATATTCAGACCCTTTGCAGCAGTTTTTTAGTAGAGAGCCACTTCCTTTGAGCTGAATACGCGCCATTCATTCCTTTTTTGGTAAAGATCACACTCCAAGTTTTCACAACCGGGTTACATTTGTGGGGACTCCTTCTGCTCACGTTCCCCCCTTGTCCTTGCCGATCCTCTCCCTTGCCAGTTTCTTCTTGTCTGCAGTCGTCTGGTCATGTAAATGAAACGTTTGGGTGTACAGCCGTATGTTTTTAGGTCTCTCCAGGGATGCTCAATTGGGTTTAAGTCAGGTGCTCTGGCTGGGCCATTCAAGAACAGACACAGAGATGTTGTGAAGCCACTCCTTAGTTATTTTAGCTGTTTGTGTGAGCACCTTAGGGCTCATCTGCCGTGATCCCTGTGGTTGGATTGTAAACCCTTCGGCCCATCTGATTGCCTCCTGCGTCACCTGTTCTTGCTTGTGCTGTTGAGAAGGGTTTTCTCTGCCTCCTACGCGACGTTGAGTTCATGTTTTTCTGCCCCGCGGGTGTAGTACTACCATCTTGCTGCAACCTCCTGGCTTTCTCGTTCTGGGGTCCTGTGTCATCTTTGCCCTTTCAAATACCACACCCCCACGCCTTCCACCTGTGTTGCACTGGTATCGGACATTTGGTGATTGAGGCAGTGCCTTGCAGTTTTCTTCGCACACCAATACCCCCTGTGCTTTCAGAACTTAAGGCCCCCGAGAAAGCTTTGTGCTAAGTCTTCTTCTTCGTTTTCTTACATCAGCATGGGGCGCAGAGATCTATTTTGTCTCACACCATCTTGGATGTCCTTCAGGTGTTTTTTTTGAGCACACTCTCCATGCGGGCTTTATGTGTCTTGCACTGAGGAGAGGCTTTTGTCGGGCCACTCTGCCATAAAGCCCCCGACTGGTGGAGGGCCTGCAGTGATGGTTGACTTTCTACAAATTTCTCCCATCTCCCGACTGCATCTCAGGAGCTCAGCCACAGTGATCTTTGGGATCTTTTTTACCTCTCTCACCAAGTCCTCTTCTCTCTTCCTTCTCCCCCGATTGCTCAGTTTGGCTGGACGGCCATTTCTAGGAAGGGTTCTGGTCATCCCAACGTCTTCCATTTAAGGATTATGGAGGCCACTGTGCTCTTAGGAACCTTAAGTGCAGCAGAAATTTTTTTGTAACCTTGGCCAGATCTTTGCCTTGCCACAATTCTGTCTCTGAGTGTTTTCAGGCAGTTCCTTTGACCTGATGATTCTCATTTGCTCTGACATGCACTGTGAGCTGTAAGGTCTTATATTGACAGGTGTGTGTGGCTTTCCTAATCAAGTCCATTCAGTATAATCAAACACAGCTGGACTAAAAATGAAGGTGTAGAACCATCTCAAGTATGATCAGAAGAAATGGACAGCACCTGAGTTAAATAGATGAGTGTCACGTAAAGGGTCCTGAATACTTAGGACCATGTGATATTCAGTTTTTCTTTTTTAATAAATCTAAAAAAATGTCAACAATTCTGTGTTTTAATTCTGTCAATATGGGGTGCTGTGTGTACATTAATAGATTGAAAAAAATTAACTTGAATGATTTTAGCAAATGGTTGCAATATAACAAAAAGTGAAAAATTTAAGGGTGTTTGAATACTTTCCGTACCCACTGTATTATAAAATGTAATAATTTTTAATAAAATTAATGCTTTATGATTCAAATCAATTTTTATACTTAATCTTATTATTTTTTTTAAATGTAATTATAAATGTCATTTATATTCTTATTTTTTCTTAGTGGAATAGGGTGTTCCGGGTCCTAAAGGTGAGCCGGGAGAGACACCATCAGAGGTAAGGCTGGTGCCCAAAAAATTGGGATTGTTTTGGAGTTTTTGATTGACATGCTAAAGCCTGCCTTCTTGCAGGTGCAGCAGTTGAGGGAAGCGCTGAAGATTCTGGCCGAGAGGGTTCTCATTCTAGAACACATGATCGGCATTCATGGTGAGAATTATGGATTAATATTAATCTAGATTTTCAGTTATACTGGAGAGCGGTTGGTAGCGTGTGTTGCAATTATTTAGTAATGACTTTGAGGTTTCATGGGGATTGATTGCTTTTAAGAATGCAAAATGACATCAGAGGACTAGAAATATACAGCCAACTGCTTGTATTTAGACACATGGTTCTGCAACAAATTTCCCTTTATTTTTGTCGTCGCTCTGCCCAGACACTCTGTTGGACTCCGGTTCTGGAATAGATCTCCTGGCGGACTTCATGCTAACAGGCAGTGCTAAAAATGTTGGCGCCGCCAAACCCTCTTCTCCTCTTACCTCAGACAGAGAGTAGCCGGACTCTGTTGGGTATGGAGAGTAAATAACAAACACTTGTGACCACAAGGCCTTTATCTCCTGTCTGTTACATTGAAGGACAGATCCCTCAATGTATTTGTTTATGAGTATGATAAGAGTGGCACTGATCTTTTTTATTTTATTTACTTGTATTTTATGTTCAGTTTTTTCTACATTTTGCAATCACTGTATTTACCTGTCAAAAATATGTTTTTATTGCCATTCACAACCCGTTTTACTTCCACAATGTGACGTATTTCAAGGGCTGGCCTTTATTTGAGCCATTAGGAAATGATTGGATGGTGAAAAGTGGGTGTTACTTACCAGAACGAAATCGGACTGAATGTGAGTTTGCTAAAGTTATGAAAATCTGGCTTTCAACTTGGAAGTGTCTATTTACTGTAGTTCATTTTCTTTTATTATTGTAAAAGTGAGGATTTTGGATGGGCAGGATGTCTGGGTTAATTAATCAACAAAGATGATACTTGATTATACAAAAAAGCATTCTTGACACTATTCACTTCTTAATGGTTTTTATGTGGCATGAATAATGATTTAATACCGCAGACATTCAAGCTGAAAATAAATGTTTTATCATAAAGACTTCAATCCAGAACACAAAAAAGGCCCAATTTTTCTTGTCATTTCCTTTTTGTTTTCTGATTGATGACCTATAATGACCTTATGCACATAATTATATATAGCAGCCTTTGTATAAATACAATTCCTGTCTCAAAACTCACAGCAAGCAAAAAATAGACTGGAATAGAACTTTAAAACCAAATTCAACCCTTTGTCTGCATAGAAAGTGCAACGTCTACCAAAATAAATTGCGTTTACACCTCTGCTCACCTGTTTGTATTCATAAAGCCTATCATTGACTCGCTGAAACCCCAAAATGGCAGAACGCACCAAGGGCTGCTATTAATAGGGCTGCAGAGAATAGCCGGAGAGACACAAAAGGCCCTGTTGACCTTGTTCGCAGAGCACCGTTCAACACGCCAGTGTGGCTTTAAGCTTATTGTTGCGCTTGAGCTTTTGTAATCCCCTCGGGAGGGAACGAAATCTTTCCAAATCTTGGGCTTTTTCTTGTTGTTGTGTTAAGAAAGAAGAAGTGTCTGAAGTGTTTGTTGAAAGGTTTCCCACCTTTCCAGAGCCAAAACCTGATTGCTAGTATTTTGCTTTGACCTTTTTAAATAAAAGTTATTTATTTAAAAATCTATTATTATCTGAGCAAGTTAAAACAGTTTATTGCAATAACAACTGTAACTAGAGTTAATTTTATTTATCTCTTTATTGACAAAAGGCGGGAACAGAGCTTAAGGAGAAGACAACACAAATGGACATGAACAAACATGGAGAAACATGGGAAATGTAGTTTTTACTCCTGTTCTTTATCCTCTCCGTGGGTGATGACGTAGCACAGGTTTTTGTAGTCCAGGTTGCCAGCCACATCCAACGGGAAATTTGTGAACATCTGGTTTACCTAGGTAAATTTGGAAAAATCATGATTAAAATCCATTGAACAATTGTTATATATTTTGATATCAAATAGTACAGTTTAATGATATTAAATTATTTATTTTAAAATTAAATATTAGATTTAAATTTTGAACTGGCACTGTAGTACCTCAGCCTCGGTAAATTTGTCTGCCTGGGACATAAGGTGATATTTAATCCTGTGAGGAGAAACAAAAGAAATATATTAAATGCTGTGCATTTCAATGAGACTGCTTCCAGTCAAAAGTCGCTGATGTGCTGAAGCATTTTTACATTTGCATAAATCTACTTACTCTTCTCCTTTAAGGATTCCTGTCCCCTCTGGGTCGAAGATCTTAAAGGCATTGAGAATAGTCTCTTCGGGGTCTGTACCTGTCAGTCACAGAAAGGTAACAGATTATTGATTAGTCTGTAATTATATACTCGAATGTTAATTAACAAATATATAAGTCATTTCTGGGGGACGTTGCATTCAAAATCCAAGCTTCTGATGCTGAACTATATGATCCATATATCAGTATGCAGTGTGCCAGATATCTGCTGAGTTCTGCAGCTGTTTGCACCTCATTAGCATGATTATCATTTCAATTCTGATAAATCTGATCCTTGCCTTTGAGCTTCTCTCCAAACATGGTGAGGAAGACGGTGAAGTTAATAGGGCCGGAGGCTTCCTTTTGCATTTCATCAAGCTCATCGTTGCCAACGTTGAGACGTCCTGCCAAACATGCACATACAGAGATATACATTAATACAGAGCGCCACTTCCTCTGATAGTTCAAATGGAGTGAGAGTGAACTGGAATGCTCGTAGATGCTCAATGCAATTAAATAGTTATGATACCAGATTACGAGGCCACACTGAAAGTCAGTTTTTATATTATATATAAAACCTTTTATATTTAAACCTGAAAATAAAAGGGAGGTTTTAGGATTTTGAAAATAAAAATAAAATAATAGAATACAATTTTAAACTTTTTCTAAAATTGTTTATGTATTATAGATTTCAGAAAACAATTAATAGATAATACAAAATAGACATTTTTTTACTAGTGGTCTCAGATTTTTGGACCCTGCTATATCTGCATTTATCAAAACTTTATTAGCATGATGACAATTGCATCTAAATCTCTGACAAACATAGTGTTGTAATCGCATTTAGGCTTCACAGCATTCAGTAGGGGTCTAAAGAGAGGCCACTGTAATCCTTAAAACAATTCTCTTGTTAGTTCAATAGGATAAACGCCTTTAAGTAACGGAGACCTAGCTTCAGAGTCTCCAGTATTTACACTGTATATAGTCATTCAGTGAGGCTTCACTCACCCAAAGCAGCAAATGTGTCCCTCAGGTCGTTTTTGTCAATAAAGCCATCTCTGTTCTGGTCCATGATGGTGAAAGCCTGGAGGAGCATTCAGATTTGCAGAGGTAAGTACCTAAAAATATGCTAGAATAAAATGTTTAGGTATAAGTGAATCCTAGAAATGACCAACCTCTTTGAACTCCTGGATCTGTGACTGCTCAAACATGCTAAAAACGTTGGAGCTGCCAGCTTCCTTCTTCTTGGCCTTCTTTGGTGCCTGGAAATCAAGCAAAAGTGGTTTTGATGATTTTCTATCCAGCCTTATGCTTTGTAAATGCAATTTTGAAGCACATAAAACTTTAAAATTAATGCAGAAATTACATGGCCCTCTAAGACGTTTGTGCCATTTTAACCACTCTATGGCACAAAATGGAAGTTGAGAACTCTCAAAAAGTGGCCCGATTCAAGTACATCACAAATTTAGTTGCATTTAGTTAACACAAAATGGAACAGACAATGATATTCATTCAGTGAAAACCTTACTAAAATTAAAACAAAGTTGCTCTCATCACCAAGATCAAGGTACATGGAAGCAAAACTAATAAAAATGGTCTAATTTTAAAGATACAAATATATAAATCCATCCATAGAAGATGTACTTTTTAACATAAAATAACACATTCTCTCAGTCTGAAGAACAACACCGTTCACTTGCACCAGCATTTCCATGTTAAAGAGTCCAAAAGCAAAGAAACGCAACCCTACCATTGTGAAGAGCTTCTCTTTACTCTGTTCTTGGTCTCAAAAGCCTGAGGGACACTCAGACATCGTTGGTTTCCAGCTATATATTGGCACAATTGGCTTGACGGCCCACCTGTTCTATGTTTAGACAAAGGAGGAGGAACAATACAAGAATACTTGCCATATAGAGAATCACCCAGCCCTTGCACCCACCAGTTATTGGTACAGACAGATGCTAGGTGATGTGATCAGAGTTTGTGGGCTTTGCTATCTTGGGATCATTTGGAGCGTCCTAACCCCTTAAGACTCCCTTAAGTATGGGATACAAAATGAAATTGCAATTTTTAATAGGTTTCATATATATAATTTATAATTTTTTTGTGTTTCATTTTGGACAGTTTGCATGGGTGAGACTGGGGCTAGTTGTCACACTCCGATTACTATTTCTTCGTTGTATTAAAAAAAAATTAGCTACATCAAAATGTTGCTATATATGTATATATTTATATATAAAAATTGTTTTAATTATTCAACCATTATTGCCCAGGAATAAAGATACAGTCCATTAAACACATGCTGACCTTTCGTGACAACATGCCCCAGTGGTAGAGTAATATATTGTCACACTATATATAGTAAGCTGTCACAATGAGAAACTGCTGTTACATGGCTAATTGATTATTGCATCATTACAATGACATATTTTAATTTAATATATAATTGCAATGAAAATATGTGTATGCAAGCAACACCAAAACATATGTGAGGCTGGACTTCGCTCTCAAAACTTTTATTTATGAAGAAGGTTGTGAATTCTAATTGATTGATCTGTATGTACAGGGCAAAATGATTGCACATTATTGGAACATACACATATGGAACTTGTCCATTTGAATGCCGTCTTCTTGACATGTGAGCGCAGTCAAGCCCTTGGCTTTAATTTGCCATGCAACTCTTATGAACAAATTGTTTCTACTTTGTCTCCCATTATCTGTTGTGAACAATCGGACTGAACAAAAGCCATTCTCAGCACTACAAATATAGCCAGTCATCCCATGCTTGCCAGATTTAAATGTGCTCTTACAAACAGCCAAGTAATGTGCCGTCAGAGTGCCGTAAATAATCTGTCTAGCTATCCGGCACGGCAGCAGGCTGTGTAAAGCTTGTTTTAGCAGTGTCCTCACAGACAACTGAACGAACACTGACCAAAAGAGCTGTGGAGAAGAATTGCACCATGGGATGTTTGGAATGCCGCTGTGATCTCCTGCTTGGCATTGTGCATGTGTGTGTGTGGTCACGACAGGGAGCGTGCCCATGTTAGGTGTGTGACTGGCAGGTGGGGGGCGAGAAGGAGTCAAGGTCTGCTTGTGTGTGCTAGCAATAACACAACTGATGGGGAGCCTGGCGGGGAAGTGTCAGCTTCCTACAGCTGCTTCTTACTGTCAATCACATTAGCCATATGGTTCCATCACACCTTGACAGGCATGTAAATGCATGCTGCTTTATATGACAACACAGAGATGATGATACACTGCCATCGATCTCTTTATTTTTAATCATATTTGATGTTCCTCTCACTGTTCTTTATGGTAAAGTGAGGTAATTGGGCCACATTTTGATCTCTCTGGTAAAATGTCTATGGACATACAGTGGGTACGGAAAGTATTCAGACCTCCTTAAATTTTTCACTCTTTGTTATATTGCAGCCATTTGCTAAAATCATTTAAGTTAATTTTTTTTCCTCATTAATGTACACACAGCACCCCATATTGACAGAAAAACACAGAATTGTTGACATTTTTGCAGATTTATTAAAAAAGAAAAACTGAAATATCACATGGTCCTAAGTATTCAGACCCTTTGCTCAGTATTTAGTAGAAGCACCCTTTTGATCTAATACAGCCATGAGTCTTTTTGGGAAAGATGCAACAAGTTTTTCACACCTGGATTTGGGGATCCTCTGCCATTCCTCCTTGCAGATCCTCTCCAGTTCTGTCAGTTTGGATTGTAAACGTTGGTGGACAGCAATTTTTATGTCTCTCCAGAGATGCTCAGTTGGGTTTAAGTTAGGGCTCTGGCTGGGCCATTCAAGAAGTTGTTGTCACAGAGTTGTTGTGAAGCCACTCTTTTGTTATTTTAGCTGTGTGCTTAGGCTTGTTGTCTTGTTGGAAGGTAAACCTTTGTCCCAGTCTGAGGTCCTGAGCACTCTGAGAAGGTTTTCGTCCAGGATATCCCTGTATTTGGCCGCATTCATCTTTCCCTCGATTGAAACCATTCGTCCTGTCCCTGCAGCTGAAAACAACCCCCACCGCATATCTTGCCACCACCATGCTTCACTGTTGGGAACTGTATTGGACAGGTGATGAGCAGTACCTGGTTTTCTCCACACATACCGCTTAGAATTAAGGCCAAAAAGTGCTATCTTGGTCTCATCAGACCAGAGAATCTTATTTCTCACCATCTTGGAGTCCTTCAGGTGTTTTTTAGCAAACTCCATGCGGGCTTTCATGTGTCTTGCACTGAGGAGAGGCTTCCGTCGGGCCACTCTGTCATAAAGCCCGACTGGTGGAGGGCTGCAGTGATGTTGACTTTCTACAACTTTTTCCCATCTCCCGACTGCATCTCTGGAGGTCAGCCACAGTGATTTTTGGGTTCTTCTTTTCCTCTCTCACCAATGCTCTTCTCCCCCTATAGCTCAGTTTGGTCGGACGGCCAGCTCTAGTAAGGGTTCTTGTCGTCCCAAACGTCTTCCATTTAAGATTTATGGAGGCCACTGTGCTCTTAGGAACCTGAATTTTTTTTTTTTTACCTTGGCCAGATCTGTGCCTTGCCAAAATTCTGTCTCTGAGCTCTTCAGGCAGTTCCTTTGACCTCATGATTCTCATTTGCTCTGACATGCACTGTGAGCTGTAAGGTCTTATATAGAGAGGTGTGTGGCTTTCCTAATCAAGTCCAATATGTATAATCAAACACAGCTGGACTCAATGAAGGTGTAGAACCATCTCAAGGATGATCAGAAGAATGGACAGCACCTGAGTTAAATATATGAGTGTCACAGCAAAGGGTCTGAATACTTAGGACCATGTGATATTTCAGTTTTTCTTTTTTAATAAATCTGCAAAAATGTCAACAATTCTGTGTTTTTCTGTCAATATGGGGTGCTGTGTGTACATTAATGAGGAAAAAAATTAACTTAAATGATTTTAGCAGATGGCTGCAATATAACAAAGAGTGAAAAATTTAAGGGGGTCTGAATACTTCCCGTACCCACTGTAAATGTGGAATTTCCTTTCTAAATGGTTTGTGTGGGCGTGTGTTCAGGGGGGCAGGGGGTGAGGGGGGGGGGAGTAGGAAAAAAAACACGTCCGTTCCCTTTACTAAAAAATAAACAAATATGAAGGATCAAGTACTCAAGACTGTTTAAAATGACAATATTACAATAAATTTAGTGTTAATTTGCATGTATGTGTTTGAGTGTGTTTTAGTATTATTGTAGTATCACTGATACTATCAGTTTTTGTTAATATTTAGAATTTTATGTAGATTTAGATTTTAATTGTATATTTTTCACTTTTTTCAACTTTCAATTTCTAGATTTCATTTTCAACTTTTGTTAAAGTTTATTGTGTGTTTTTGTGATTTTTATCATTTTTAATGTCTATATTTGTGATTTTTTAAATAATTTTTTAATGTCTATAAAGTTTATTAAGTTTTAGCTTTCAGTTTTAATCAATTTAGTTTGAATTATTTTAGTACTTCAACTTAAATTAAACAAAACTACATTAAATATGTAATACGTAATTAAATACATAATTATATATATTTGTTATATTTTTTTATAACGGTGCAGTTTTATTTATCCTTGATTTACTTCTTTTTTTGCAGCAAATTTGTATATATTGTTAAGTAATAATATAGATAATATGAAATCAAAAATATACATAATATATGTGTATAGTTTATATTTTGTTTGAAGTATCTGTCTTAAAAATATGATAACAGTATTCAGTTGTAGTTTGTTTGCCTGCAGATGGAGCAGTTTACCCAGTTGTACAAGTTTTTATAATCCTCCACTACAAAATATATTACCTGTACAACTATAGTTCGAACTTCATAGACTTACATATTACACAATGCGCAAGCAATTTACATTTCAAATGTTGTATTTATGGTAAAGATTTATTGTTTATGACTAAATATCAGACACCTGTCCACTGCTCAGGTGTGCATGTGGAAACAGTCATGCACACACATCACCAGAACAATGCCCTCCACACATCTCTGCTTGTCTCTTCATTATGTTCATTTGCCATGTCTTTGCATCTCCATAATTAAAATCTAATCCTGCATGCCGACTTTTTAAACGAGGACTAGCCTCAAGAGGAGGCTTATTTGATTAAAAAAGGGGAAGGGTAGAGGAGGGAGTCCTCCACAGCTCGGCAGGCAGGAGAGACAGCTCTTAATTGTGCTCCCATGAGGTGTGCGCACGCCTGGGTGGAGAGAGGGGGGGCTGGGTGCGCAGAGGCTCCAGTGGGCCTGAAAAAGCAAACCGCCAGTGGGACCGGCTCTGCTGCGAAGCTCCCCTGGTGTCTCAGTGAGGGGAACCGAGGGGAGGAGCACTTATGAGGAGCCATGGGACTCTCCCAGCTTCCAATTCTCACTCCACCCTGCAGGGTCTGAACTGAACCCCCCATCCTCTGTCTTTAAGTGTCTGTGTGTGGTGGTGAGGGTGAGAATCAGGGCTGCTCTACAGATGAACCAAACTCATGGAACTGGTGACTCAGGAATCTGGTGGTATAAATTATGGTTAAAATGATCATTGTTGACTTTCTTACATAAATTCTGGTGTACTTATACATACTCTTTTTTTTGCATGGTACCACATAATGGTTTTAGATTAAAAAAAATAATAATAAAAAATGTTTTTCTCTCTTTTTCTAATAAGATTAGATATATGGTTTTCTATTATTGTATTTAACTGTATTGTTTTTCTTTTCTTTTGTATTTTTGTACTATATTGTATAGTACAGCACTTTGGTACATTCTGCGGTTTTCTTATTTAACACAATTCTTATTTAAATGTTGTTTTACTGTTTAAGCACATGTTAGATGCTAACTGTATATTATTTGTTGTGGACTTTGCACGATGACAATAAAGTTGAATTACAATCAAAGTGGTCAAAGTGACAACCTGTATTGAAATTGAGTTGAAAGCTTATAAAAGCAAGTAGAAATGACCAATATTATTATTGTGACAAGTAAATGGATGGGAAAATTGATGGTTTCTATACATTGTTTCCACCATTTTTGACAGTGTATTAAGCGTATTACCTTTAAACGGTAAAAGAGCAAAAGAATCACTACAGAATATTAACTTTGGACGAAGACACATATGAGAAAGAGTTAAAGAACATCTAATATTAATATTGTATTATATATGTGTTTGTGTGCACAGTTCACACACACACACACAATGCAAAAATAATCATATTTAGTTTTACTAAAGTAATGTATTTTGAAATTAGCATAATCAGTTTCATGATTTAACATCACTAATTGTATGTATGTATGCATGCATGTATATATGTATTTATTTATTTATTTATTTAATTTTAATAAAAAAAATTATATACAGTATTAATATAATTATTTAATATATATTAAAATTAACTGAGTCTATTAAATTATTTATGATAGAATGTAATGCTAAATTATTTTAATTATTAAAAAAATTATTACCGTGTATAGATATATTCCGCTAGTGAGCGACGCCTCGTGGTACCATTGAGAGGCTCAAAATCACTTTCCAGAATATTCTTGTTCACCACTCCTGGCTGGTGGAACGTTCTTCCCACCCCTATCCGGAATGCTGTATCCCTGACAATTTTCAAGCGACAGCCGAAAACTCATCTCTTTCTAAGCTACTTGACTTCATCATAAAAAAAAAAATAAATAAATAAAAACCAATTTCTCTTTATTTATTCCTTCTCTTTCTAGCTTGTACTTATTTGAACAATGTCTAAGAACTTTGTATTACAACCACTTCTTGTGTCTGTTTGCCTCTTTTAAGAAAAATCGCTTTATGTATCCCCCAATTGTAAGTCGCTTTGGATAAAAGCGTCTGCAAATTGACTAAATGTAAATGTAAATTACATATATATATTTTTGTGTGTGTGTACTTTTAAATAATGCAATTCCTAAAATAATTTCATTTATAGTATAATCACTAGCTAAGTAGTATTTATTTTATAATAATAAATATTAATAATTTTTACTTAATAAATTATGTATTTACGTAATCATCGTAATCACTGTCCAGCAATTAACACTGTTGGGTAAACAATGATTTGTTATCATCATTAATTGTGACAATTAATAGGATTACTTTGGATCATCACCATGTATCATAAACAATGAGTGAGACGATACTACTCACATCCAATAGAGGGCGCTGCTCTCCAAGTTCAAGTTCAAAAGCAGTATTTACAATTCATCAGGAATCGACCGGACAAGGGTTTATTGTTATAACATCAAATCATCTAATGCCACCATCTTAAACACGGTCCATAACCATTTAAAATGCATATCGCTTCATGCAGTATTTATATGGAGAACGGTTAGATTGTGTTTCATTTGATTTAAGCTATCGATCGCCGTATCCACATTCTTCACGCAAGAATGCCCATCAAATCAATATAATATATGTATTGGTTTTTGAGCACAAACAGAGGGTAGCTGGACATGTAGACGACCAACAGCAAAAACATTATAAGACAACTGCGTACACGCAAGAACATATGATATATTTTCAACAGGATTAAAAATAAAAACGAATCAGAAATCAATATATCGGGTGTACGAACACAACAACAGGCCAGAAGGTTCTTCATCTGATCATGAGAAACATAAAACCACTCAAGCGATGCGTTGCTCGCATGATCGCGTCAGATCTGATCAGCGGCTCGGAATATCTATCTATAGCGATAATACAAAATCAATAACCGTATAAACTCTCTTCTTTTAACGGATGAAAACGTATCCAGCATCCCCCTCCCGCTCCTGCGCCACGGGGAGCTCGACTCAACGCGGAAACTCCATCCCGCGTTTTCTGCCTTTTATTGAGGACGCTCTCAATAATTGTTTTCAGTAGTCCTATTCAATATCGCAGGTCGGCGTTCGTTCGATAACTCCGTTCCTCGCGCGCCCGCGCCGTTCGATCTGCTCCGCTCCGTGTTTTGCGCGCGCTCCCCCGCCTCTCTCTCCCTCGCGCTCTCTCTCTCTCTCTCTCTCTCGCTGAACTCCAGCCCCTCTCGCGCTCTCTCTATCAGCCTTTCATTCCGTCTCAATATGTCTCAAGATGGCGGCCAATGCGGGATCGATGTTTCAATATTGGAAACGCTTTGATTTGCAGCAGCTCCAGGTCAGCTTCCTTTCGCTTTGTACTCGCGGTGTGTGCCGGTGAGCCGGTCCCGGGGAGCGTCGCGCTGAGAGGCTGGCGCGTCGCTCTCGCTTCGGCTCTTTCGCCGGGTTCGGTGCCCATTGATTAAAGCGGCTCTCGCGCTGATCGGAAATTGATCCTCTTTGTTCAATTCCCATCGATCAAGCATCACGGTCAAGGTGGATGCGGCCACTTTGGCAATGGGAGCCCTTAGGTTTCCCGTTTCTTTCCCGCTCCTTTCCATCTCCGGGATGTTTTGGGAATAGTTTTTGCCGAAGAGATTTAGATAGTATGTTTGTGGAAATAATTTTGTGTTTAGAAGTGTGTCGCGCTACACGGGTGGCGCTGTGCTGGACCGAGACGTTATTGCTTAGTAACGAGAGAGGAGTTAGCCTGCCTTCCTTTTTAGATTTCACCTCGTTTATTGTTTACTAGCACTTTTTATGTGACTTTAGAAGTTTATGAAGTTAGCAAACGCAAAGTTCAGCTTAGTAGGTAAGTTTAGAGTGAAGACGGAATTGGCTGCTAAACCTGCGCCAGACAGGAACAATTAAACACAAAACTATAAACAAACACGAACGTTTTTTGAGGGGGGAAATATAGATGTGAGACTCTAGAAAAGACGGTTTATTTCGTTATTCAGTTACAGAGCCTGACTAAATGGCTCATTACAACAAATGAATGCCATTTCACTCTGTCTTGTTTTTTCTTCACATATAAGGTTAACGTGTGTTTAAATCGTTCTACACAGATATGGATCAAATGAGCGTTTAAACGCAGGTGGGAACGTAAAGATTCGGTTTGCTCTGCAGTTGTTTTGGTTTAATGTTGTGGTATTAGTTTTTAAAATTGATTAGTTGTCAAAGTCAGAAATCTTTCGTTATTTGTAGTGTTCTTGTTGGAGTATGAAGTGGATTTGTCGCGTTTGGTTAGGCTTAAACAACAGACCCATGATTATATAAATTATTGATTAAGAGTTTATGTATTTATGAACTGAGGTCGCAAAGCTTAACAACAACAACAAAAAATCGCTGACCTATTTTCCGAACGAACTTTAAATTTCCTCTTACCAGTAACCATGTATAAATCTTCATAAGCATTCCGAGGCATTGAAAAATCGATAGCATTCGATAATAACATGAAAACGAGCTTTTTAGATCGATTAGGTTTTCTACGTTAAAAGTGTAGAAGATTTTTCATATTTTTAATAAATGACGTTCATGTAAAAATATTTTTTTGTCAAAGATGCTAATATAAACGTAAATTAAAGCAAAATGTAGGATACTATACATGCATGTGTTGCAGTATGCTTTGAGATGCTATTCAGCTTTTGTGTATCATTAATCTGTAATAGTCAAAACATTGCCAGACTCGTTGCATGTCAGATGTTTTGCTGTTTGATTATGTTGTGTTCTAGGAAAATCGTTTATTCAATTAGGGTTCAGACATATAGTGTTGAACATAAAAGGACCACACACACAGCTGGGCATATTCTGATGTGGTGACTAAATTTTCAGTGCTCTCCCTCGCTCGCTCCTCTCTCTCTCTCTCTCTCCTCTCTCTCTCTCTCTCTCTCTCTCTCTCTCTATCTGTCTCCCAGGCTGATAAGAACTGTCATCAGCGAGTTCAGGCTTTGATGATGTCATGGACGCTATTTATCAACTTGTTTTTTCTTTTGTGTCTTTTCTATTCAAATCTTATTTTTCAGAATGTTTTAAATGAGTTCATTTCTTGTTTTGTTCTGATTAACTCCACTGATTTATGCTTAATTGATCCCTCGATGTGAATCAGATGTCTCATATTACCCTGCAAAAACCACACCAGACAGTGGAATAAAGTCATCTTAATTATAATTTCCCTGTGACTCCAAACAGACCTTTTCGTCTCAAATATCCCCAGCTTTTTGTTTGCCGGTGTCACCTGCCTCCTCCTGTCACCACATGGCTCTGAGGTCTGCGAATGCAGGTGAGGTGTAAGTGTACCTCACTTGGTGTGTGGTCCTGAGTTTTCGTGCGTCAATGTGGAGAGATTAGTGATTGACGCAGGCAGTTCTGCCACCATCAAGATGTGAGCAGAGTCTCTTGTCTGGACCTGTGTTGGGCCCCTGTGATGACTTTAAAATGTGTTTGATATCTTTAATGAGGGGCACATGGGCCGGCTGCGGTACACTGTGTACCTAAACACCATACGAGCATAATCTGTTGCGTTTTCGGTTTCTCTGTGTGGTTACTGTATGAATGGTGCTGCTATATCTTTGAGATCTTCTACTGTACGCCTGTGAAGAGTTTTAGCAGATTAGGCTGCCAGACGTTATACTCATAGTTGGATGTGCCGTCATCCACTTTTCTTACTCTGATAGATAATTAACAGATAGCTTGTAATCTTGGTTAATAATTTATTGGACGAGAACAGGGATGATGCGTGATATTTGCATTTGAATATTTTTAAGGAGATTCATCACTTGCAGATGGAGTGTTTTCATTAAACATCACTTAATGAATCGAGCTCGGAGCACCTGTATTTTGACTGTCTGACTGACACCTGACTGGATTCGAAAGAATGGGGAAAGTCCCTAAAAAGTGAGCAGGAATATCTCCATGTGTCTGTGAAAATGCGGGAAAACTACTTTTAGGCATGGTTTTAAAGCTGACATGAAAGATGAATAGAACAACAGCGTCTCTGTGGAGCCCACCCCACACATTCACACAGACTCAGATCCTGACCACTTCAAAACCAAGCCAACTATATATGAGGCCCCAAAACAACACACATATTTGCATGTGGTCACTCCAAATTTAGCCTCAAAGTAAAGCACTTCAATTGACTCTTGTATTTGTCTAATTTCACAATTTAGACTGATAATAAATTCTGCGAGACCCTTAGATTTTTATTTATTTTTAAGATTTTATTTTGCCGTTTTATGCCTTTATTTCGATAGGACATTATAGTGACAGGAAGTGAAGTCACAGTGGGGGTCAGAAAGGGGGGAGGGGGAGGTCCGTGAGCCGGGACTCGAACTCGGGATTCCCGAAGCACAACGGCGCTACATGTCGCCGCACTGCCTTTGATTGTTTTAGTAGCTTTTTCACATTCATAAAGAATATAGTGAAGCACTTAAATTGACTCTTGTATTTTTATTATTTCACAGTTTAGACAGATAAATTATGCAACAAAAAAACATTTTTGGATATGTAATAATACATAATTTAAGGAACAATTATCACTATTAAAGGGTTACTCCACCCCAAAATGAAAATTTTGTCATTAATCACTTACCCCCTGTCGTTCCACAACCATAAAAGCTTCATTCGTCTTCGGAACACAATTTAAGATAATTTGGATGAAAACCGGGAGGCTTGTGACTGTCCCATTCACTGCCAAGTAAATCACACTGTCAAGGTCCAGAAAAGTATTTAAGACATCGTCAGAATAGTCCATCTGCCATCAGTGGTTCAACCGTAACGTTATGAAGCGACAAGAATACTTTTTGTATGCGAAGAAAACAAAAATAACGACTTTATTCGACAATTTGTCTCCTCTGTGTCCTGCTCACCGTATTCCTTTTGGGATTACGCTTGAATGCAAGCAGCGTACGCTCTTCTGTGTCAGCCGCGCTGCACGGATGCGCTGTTTTCGTTCAAATCAAAGCGTAAATACATGTAGAAAATGTATCCTTGTGTCGCAGCTGACACAGAAGAGCGTGTCAGTTTGCGTTCAGCGCAAAATCTCCGAAATGGTGCTACGGTGATGTGGAGAGAGACAGAGGAGACAAATTGTCGAATAAAGTCGTTATTTTTTTTCTTTCGCGCAAAAAAAGTATTCTCGTAGCTTAGTAACGTTACGGTTGAACCACTGATGGCAGATCCTATTCGGACATGTCTTAATCTTTTCTTGTAATTTACTTGGCAGTGAATGGGACAGTCACAAGCCTCCCGGTTTTCATCCAAAATATCTTCAATTGTGGTCCGAAGACGAACAAAGCTTGTATGGGTTTGGAACGACATTTTCATTTTGGGGTGGAGTATCCCTTTACGGAGCATGCATATTACGACATGTGCTGTTTATTAGTACTTATAAAGCATTTATTAATGCCTTATTTAGCATGACCGTGTTTTAGATCTCGTAATCTTTACCCCATACCTAAACTTAACAGCTACCTTACTAAATATTAATAAACTGCAAATTGGGAGTTTATTGAGGCAAAAGTCATAGTTAATAGTGAGAACTGGACCTTAAATAAAGTGTGTGACCATTATTTGCTCTATATTTGATGACATTTTTTGTGATTTGTGTACATTAATAGCCTTTTCATATTTGTAAAAACATGAAGAATGTTAGATATGCAGCATAAAGTCCATCTGTGGTGGTTTACTTTACCGTTTCCTTTGCTGCTTGTGACAGGAAAGTAATTTGTCCGAATTATACAGAATTTTTTTTGTTGTGAATTGTATACATTAATAGCATTTTCATCTTTGGAAAGGCATTAACACTATAATAAAGCAGTTCAGTTGACTGTTAATCAATTTTGCGAGACCCTTTGAGTGTCTTAATATGCACTTTTGAGAAAACATTTTCATATATATTATTTGGTCTAAATTTGATCGAATTGTACAGAAAAAAAACCTTTTTGTGTGAATCGTGTACGCTAATAGCCCTTTCATATTTGTAAAGACATGACAAATATTACACATATAAGATCCAACTGTAGTGGTTTCTCAGTACAGTTTCCTTTCCTGTGTGTGACAGGAGATTTAGTCTGTTGCCTTGCTTTGGTTATTAAAAAGTAGCGGTGCTTGTCACTGAAAAGAATAGGTTAGCAGCACTTTCAGATCTGGTACTTGAGCACATTTGTTCTACTACCAGTTCAGCCCAGACGTCGATAATCCCACAGTATTTGAATTACCTGTTCTGGGAGGTGCTGTGATCTAAAATAAGTGTTTTTTTCCTCTGTGTAGTTGTCTGCCGTCTCATGTGATCAGGCTGGCAATGGTGGCCTGAGTATAGCTCCTTTAAAGGGGGACTCGGTTCTTGTGTGCTAAATACTTGATGATGATGTATTTTTATTCGGTCTGAAGAGGGAATCAAACCGTTCCTAAGGCAGTTCACCAGCCCGTGATGTAACTTGTGTATATGATAAAGCTGTGTGTGCTTAAATATATATTTATAGATGCGTGCTTAAATAGATGTTTTTTACTGGAATATGTAATATGAAGTGACTAAATAGTTAATGAAGGGTTTTAAGTGAGTGCTTTTTATAGGCTGACCCCTCTTTCCTTTGCTGATCTGCTGTACTCGGTTGCTGGAGATAAAGATGGCAGGAAGAATTCAGTGGCCATGGGAATCGGGGGGGAGTCCATGTGCCAGCACACTCTTTTTCTCTCTCTGTCTTTATCTCGGTCACCCTCTCTCAGACGCTCATACACATGGTCATTACCTCACTGACTGCCCCCTTTTGCTGTGTCTGAGGGCTGGGGTTTCACAGGGGGGCCCGCTCCCCTCCCGCCCCACACAGGGAAGCCAGAACTCTGACGCCACCAGCATAATTAGCCGTCCATTTCAAATAGAGCCCGAGTTGGAGGAGGGGATGAGAGCACTCGCCCCTCCCACCCCTTCTCTCTTCCTCTCTTTTTCTCTCTTTCTCACTTCCTTTCGTTCATACTTTATGGCGTGTTTGGTCTGCGTGCCCCGTGCACTCTGGAAATTCTTCCAGTTTGAAGGAATTTAACGCCTCTGATTTGTTTTTCAGCAGCTGAATTGAGAAAAAGAGCAAATTACAAAAGAAAACTAAAGTTTAATGGCACTATAATGGTCTTTTTCTGTATTCAACTTTTTAAAAAGTCATTTTTAAGTCATGCAAATCTAAACTTTCTTGATGAATGTTTCTTGTTTCATTGTGACTTATTTATCTGTGCATTTTATTTCAAATTAAGAAAGTTTGTTTTTTTAAACTTACATTAAAATGTGGTAAATTAGCTCCCTTTGAAATTACTTGACTTTGTTGCTGACATCACCAAGGCCACACTGTCTATTTGATAATGTAACTAATAGTCAAACAGTCTTGTTTTAGTTGACTGACATTGAGTGTAGCTTTTGATATTTAAAGCCATTTTATTCTATCAATTCCTCATTGATAAAAAGTTCTAACCTAATTTTTTTTTTGCTCAGTATTGTTTCATTTGGAAATGTCAAATTGCAAAAGTAAAATGGGTTGAAATGGCAGTTAATGCTGACTTGTACAACTTTACGATCACAAATTGTAAAATGAAAATTACAGAATGAAATGTTTAAAATTGTTAGAAAACTTCAGTTGCTTGTTTTTTAAATAAAGGTCTGGAACATTGTTTCCTGGTGGTCGTTCAAAAACTACTTCAAGCCCTGAACAGGAGAAAATGGACTGCTGAATAATATTTATGTAAAATAGTGTTAAAACAATGCATCAGGTTATTACTGTGATAGACTGTGGAAAAAGGTTAGAACAGCGTTTTATTTGCTTCTGTTCAGAAACATCTGGAAAGAGTTTGAGGGAAGTAGTTCTGAATTAAGAGCCATGGGAAAGAGATCTGCTTCGATTGCCCTCTTTCCTGAGCGAAGGAAAGAGAGAGAGAGAGATAAAGGGAAGTTTAGTCCAAATGGTCTTTTTGTATGTTGTCACTTAAAACAGATTTTATACTTAAGAATCATTACGACTGTCATCTTGTTCCATGTTATCTGTTCCATGTCATTTGGATTTATCGGTTTTAATGGCTACATTAAACAAAATTTACAGTGCTTTCATGCAGGTTGTATGTTTAGATTCTGTCATAAACAACCATTTTAAACCTAGCTGGATCACGCTAACATTTGTTATGATTACCCCATCCTTGAACGTTTCACACTGCAACCCGATCCATTGTTTTCAGACAAGATTCACCAACTCTGTGATGAGAAGAGCATGTTTTTATTTCCAGTCTTTGCTGCCATTTTGAGGCTCAGCCGCGCCACCCTAATTCGCCGAAAATCACAACCGCGGAGATCAAAGGCCTTGACAAAGCCTGCGACTTTACTGTGCATAAAACTAATGAGGTGCATCTTCCTGTGTCTGATGCTTTTTCATCTCGTCGTTGTCTGCTGTTGTCGCCGGTGGTCAATATGTGGTTTATAGCAACCCTCGGTTTATTCTAATTTGAATTTATCTGCAAATTTCTTCGAAAAACAGTGGACAAAGGGGGAAACATTGTGAGCCATGAAGCTCTGTTTTCTAAAGTTAACACGTAATCAATTTTTTAAAATAAAGTTGTTCCTGGTTTTAATTTGAAGTATTAATTTGTGTATGTTGAAATGTTTGTCTTCATAGTACAAAAATTAACTAATAGTCTGAAACGACTTTTAAACTGTTGTATTTTCATCAACTTTGCTTGTTTCAGTCAATCTATTGAATTATAACCCTTTTATAGATTATTTGAATATTCCATCACCCTCAGAAATGTGTCACATTACAGACAAACAAATGTTTGTGAACACTTATTAATGTTGGATTCAATCACAAATTATTGGTGCTAGTGCTTAACGAGCCTCTTAAAATCAAAATAGACTGTATTTACTTTCTAAATATATGTTCCAGTTCTTAAGTTTAATGTACAAAATAATAATGTTTGTCTTTCTGGTGTTTATTCATAAGTAAGTTGCTCCATCTCCAAACTGACGCCACTGAACTCATTTTTCTCGTCCTAACATTTTGTTCTCATTAAATTGTTTACTATACTAAGAAAACTGTTTCTTGTTGACTTCAACCACAAATTATTGGTGAAACTAGCTAGTGCTAATGTTAAACTGCTAGTTATCGGTGACTACACTTAAAAATGAAATGAAAATGGACTATTTACTTTCCAAAAACAAAGTTTTACGTTGCCGTTTTACGTTGACTTCTCCTGTGTGTGTGATTGGTGAAACTAGCTAGCAGTGAAGCCAAACCGCTATTTATCTTAACACAAAATGACTTGTCATGATGTTGTATTCGGTCCAAACAGCAGGCAGACGCCATCCCTCGCTCGATAATTTACTGGGCAAGATTTTGTTTGAAAAATAGAGATTGTATTTGCTCTTTAAATATCAGAGTATTGATCGCACGTGGCGGCAGCGGGCGAAGACTCTCAGTCGGAACTGTTAATGTGTGGGAGACTCGAGAGGCTGGAATCTCACTCACATGCCATGTTTGATAAAAGCCCAGCTCTTAGAGGGCTATGAACAGTCCATTTCAGCTGAGGCGAGGAGGAGGCGCGCACCTCTCTTTCTCCCTTTATCTCTCTCACGCTTTCTTACCGCTCGCTGTGAGAGATGATTGAAAAGCCGGAGTTTCCATCAGCGGCCGTCAGTTGTAAATGTACTCAGACTGCTGAAACAGCCCTGCGTTGTTGCTGACCGTGGCATGGGCCAGAGGATGTTGCGCCGTATTGCATTGTGTGTAGTGTGCCAGCATAATCAGGTGTGAATAAGTAGGTCAGCTGTGGTCTGTGTTTCGCATTGCCAGTTGGTATTTCTGACAGCAGCCGAGAGTTTTTTTTTGTGCAGTCGGTGGTTTGCGGATTGTTGACGTTGAAGACTGTTTTCGGTAAGAGAGGGCATTCGCAGCTTGTGTGTTCAGATGAAGGATGAATCACATTTGTGTTGGGTTACATAAGATGCCAACTCTTTGGGGGGCGACCCAAGCTCTTTATCTTTTTGCACTCCGTGTTTCTGCTTCTTTCATTCGTTTCACATTCAGACTCTCTCTGGTTGGCACGTAGCCTCAGTTTGATTGCCAACTGAGAAAGTGCCATGGCGGTATCAGGATACCTGTCGTAAGGTGACACACTCTTTTGTCTGATGGTCTCGCGCGGCGTCTACCTTTGAGTACATTCTGTCGAGAGACATCTGGACTGCTGTTTAACTTAGCTGTCTTGAGCATAAACAGGTGTTTTTGTGACTAAATGAATGGATTAACCAGCAGACCCAGACACCGTTCCACTCTAGACTCCAATGCCAAATTTTTTTTAACCTTGTGCCGTGTGCGTAATCCTAGAGATATAAATAGCCTTCCTCAATAAGAACTGGAAGGAAGGGCACACGCACAGCAACCTTCATATGTTTCATTGTGGTGCATTTGTCTAATTTACATTCAAAGTAACGGTAAAAAGTAGTCTGTATAGAGTCGCTTTGAGGCCTTGTGGCCTTTTGATTTTTGTGGTTTAGGCATAGGGTTAGGCGATGTCTACCAAATTGCCATCGGATGATGTCTACAGTGAAACATCGTGATGGACGATGACATCGGGGGTGGGGTTAGGGGGTGTGCCCGAAGCGTGAATCCGTATGCAGAAAGGCACGGAAAACAAATAACATGTTCTACGGAGCCACTAAAGGGACATGGTTAGCCGCTTGCTAGCGGTAGACTATTACATTACAGTACATGAAAGTTCACTTACCACATACACAGAGTAAGGAGAGATGTCTGATAGGACGATGGCGAATGATTTGCAGATACTGAGCACCACTGACAAATATCTAATCTTGTAAAATGTGTGGTAAGTACTGCCGCTCCGTAGTATAGAGTCCGTGTGATCGCGAATCTCGAAAGTGAAAGTGAAAGTAAAATGAGAGCGCGCATTCGAAAGCGGTTTCAGTAGCGGCTCCCTGACGCCCGCAATTTATATACAGACACCTATACTTACCCAACGATATAATTGCAAGAGAAAGTATTGAAATATTTTTTTTATCCTCCTATCTTGTAGGCTATTTATTCCCTTTAGGGGTTCCGTAGTACACTTAATTTCCTTTCCGAACACGAAAACTACATTAAAAACGACAACTAGTCTAGTTATTGTTATATTCTGTCATCATTTACTCACCCTTATGTTGTTCCTTGTTTTTTTGTCTATACAATGGGACCCAGTGTTGTTTGTTGTATCAAAATATCTTCTTTTGTGCTCGGCATAAGAAAGAAGTTATACGGATATGGAACAACATGGTGGTTCGATAATGATATGACAGAATTTACATTTTTAGGTGAGCCATCCCTTTAAGGAAGAAGTGAGTAATATAGGCTGGTTTAGGGGTCACCTGACCCCCAACTTTTCCTTAGGGAGTCTTTCAGCCTGGTCTCATAAGAAGCTAATAATTTCAAAATCGAAAGAAATCACATGTGTAATCTAAATGTAACCCTTAAACCTATCCGTTATTGTAATATGATAAAAACAAACTATAGAAGTTGTACCTTTTTTGTATGATTTAAGATGTGCATCTTACAATTTTGCTATCTTTTATGAATTCTTACAAAAGTTGTTAAAGAGTATGGGAGTCTTTATATTAAAAATGCATTCACGATAGCTGTCCTAAACACAACTCAAGATTCTAAATATTCGACCCATTTGTTGTATAATTAATTACACAACTGTTCAAAAGTTGGCCTCTTATGCTCACCAAGGCTGCATTTACTTGATCAAAAATACAGTAAAATGGTCATATTGTCAAATGTTATTACAATTTAAAATAACCATTTTCTATTTAAAAATGTTAAAAAGTAATTTAATCCTGTAATGACAAATCTGAATTTTCATCAGCCATTACTCAGAAATCATTCTAAAATGCTGATTTGCTACTTTACTGTCACTTTTGATCAAATTAATGCTCCTTGCTTAAAAAAAATTATACATTTCTTAAAAAAAAAAAAAAAAAAATTCGTACTGAGCCCAAACTTTTGAACAGTAGTACTAGTTTATAAAGTGACTGCACCGTTAGAACAAATCAAAATGTTTTTTTTTCCCCAAAAGCACAATTAAGCAAACTCACTTAAACTCTAGAATCTAATGAGCATAGTTCGTCTGTAAAAAAAAACAGTTTTTGTTGGAAACTGTTAGAGGAGTTTTTATTCTTGAGGAGCCCCAGATGCTCAGTACATTAAGTGATATGATGGTGGCTCCTAATTTAGCCGCGGTCTTATCCTGTATGGATGAGTAATTGTGTCCATAAAGAAGGTTAATCTTCATAACAGGGGAACATAAACCAGATCTCTCTGGATCCTCTTCTGTTTCAGCACAGAACAGGGTAAGAGAGTATTTCTAAAGCTCAGAGGAGGGAACTTTTTTTGGTTGAAAGAATTTAGTGCCATTTATCTAGACACAAAATCAACATAGTCTTACAAATATATCTGCAGATCCTTAACAACATTATATTGTTCATGAGTCATCAAGGAAGAACAAACCCAGTGAGCGTTGAGGTTTTGGAAGCACTTTTTTTAGACTGGCTCTTCGCGGTTCCCCAGCAGGACGGTCTGAACTGTTGAGGGGGGAAAGACAGCGTTTCAGAACGTCTCAAAGTTTCCGGAAAAAGTTCACCTCAGAACTTTCGAGTGCCGTCTCGCTCCATTACTATTCTCAGAGAGTCTCAGGTAGCCATGGCGAAGAGTTTGCACCAAGCTGTGGTTTAAGTGCTCTGTGAGAATGGGAAATAATCAGGAGACCCTTTAACCTCCTGTCCGCACTTTTCCCTTCTGTCCTTAAAAAAAACTACCCCCTACTCTCCGCGCACACACACACACACGCACACACTTTTGGGTTTTACTCCAGACGTCCCTTGCCAGCCTGGGCTCAGCACTTTAAAGACCCAAACAAAACAAATCCTCTGCGGGGGCCCGCGGTGCCTAGGGAACCAGGCAGCTCCACCTCACACTCAGCGGCAGCAGGGCTCCCTGATCTGGCTTTGAGCTAGACTTTGGCTGAACTTTCACTTTTGCCTGAAACAGTTATTATTAGTGACCTGAAAACCTCCAGGAGGAGTGGAAATGGAAGCCAGATGCCGTTAGTGGCTGGAAAATGATATTAAGCTTTCAAATGATGCACATGGGGAGGGAGACTGACATGGATTTCCATGTTGGGGGGTGGAGAAACAGTGACCCCGGCACTGCTCTGCTGATTTGTTTTGCCGATGACTTGCGCTTGCATATCGTTACAGAGGGGGGGGGGGGTATTTAGTATCCCAATATGTTTTTTTTCCAGACTTTTAAAGGGTTAGTTCACCCAAAAATTTTTATTCCAAATGCCGTTCCAAACATGTAAGAATTTCGTTCATCTTCACATGGACTATTTTAACAATACCCTTACTACTTTTCTGGGCCTTGAACATGGTAGTTGCATTGCTGTCTATGCAGGGTCAGAAAGCTCTCGGATTTAATCTTAAATGTCTTAATTTGTGTTCCGAAAATGAACGAACATCTTATGGGTTTGGAATGACATGAGGTTGTAATTAGTGACAGAATTTTTGGATTAACTAACCCTTTAATGAAACTCAGTAATATGATAGGGATTTTTTTCAGCCAATTGTAGTTGGTTTCAACCAAACAATCAACGTTGCCAACTGTTAATTGCAAAATATTAATGTAAAATATAGTACAATTCTATTTAAAATTAAATTAAAATTAATTAATTTTTTTAATAAAATGGGCATATTTCTGTTTTTTTTAATTTAATAAACAGCTTTATTTACTAAAATTTTTTAAATTCAATAAGTAGCTGTACTATTTCCTACATTTTTTTTTTACAAAAGAAATTAAAAAAAAAAAAAAAAAAAAAAAAAAACATTTTGCATGGGTGATGTCTGTAACCTAAATTTGACTGAAGAGAACAAACCTAGTGTTGTGAGCCAGTTCGCTCTAATGGACAGCTTTATCACCATTTTTATTAAAATATCCATCTTAACTTTCTCATTTTTCTAGGCAACTTTAGCAACTTTTGGAAACTTAAATAGCCACAAAAAACCCCCAACCAATTATTTCACCAACAAAATAATATTGAACATAACATAAATATTCAGCATTCACTCTTGGCCTGCTGGTTTAGCTATTCGGGCATTGTTAGTTTGTATCCAGCTTTTCTTAAATTCGCCAAAACATCTCAAACTTGAGTCTCCATTCATATCTATTGTAAACTCTCTGTTACATGTAATGTTTACTTTAGGGAAAGGTAAACCCTTACTCTGCTTACTCAGGCACTATGGGAACGACGGCAGTCTGACAATGACGTCCCGGGATCATTGCGTCTCCAGTCCAGGGAGACGATGCAACACACACTGCCCCTTTAATTCCAGCACTTCCTCATCCCCTTGTTCTCTCTCTTTATACAAAATGTCTGTGCAGCCTCCAGCGAGGTTCTGTCTCCAGGAGGGTAATTATTTTTAGCAGGAAGTGTCTGAAAATGGACTGTACTTGGTCAGATGTGTGTGTATGTACGTGTGTGTGTTGGCCCCTGGCTGGCTGGCCTAGCTTGCAGTGAGGAGAGATTGGCGGGATGTTGGTGTTGTTATTAGTCCTAACAGCAGCCGGGCAGAGGATGTGCTCTCCTTGGTCCCGTGGGATATCAGAGACAGATCCGCGGAGATCAGAGGGCTGAATATATCAGGTGAATTTCAGCGAGAGAGAATGAAAATAGCAGGCTAGCCGAGGAGGCCTTTTGCTTATTTATGAGAACGTCACACCTGGCCTATATCGACGTGATCACATTTTACTGTGTGATTGTGCTACTCCCAACATTTTCATCCTTTGGTGGTCATAGGGGATTTTTCAAGACCCTTTATTGTTGTTCTTCTCACCCCTTAAATCAACAGAATTTGGCAAATCGCACTTGCGTTTGTACGATTTCCCAAATTTACCCAGTGACTGTGCAAGTTAAAAAAAGAAGGGGGAAAACAGATGATGGCCAGCGTTATAGTCATCAGTCTCTGTGCAGGATTGTTTGAGGTGTTTGCCTTCAGTTGGGCTAGGCTATTTCTCTTGGCAGGCCGATATGTACATCTGACACTGATGGCTTCCCTGGCCATCAGCCAGAGACAATTTCAAACAACTTGCTTTTAAAAAGACTGCTGTGCGTCCTGGGAGATAAAGCATAATTAAACAGACTTGAACCTCTCCGCACAGAAACAAATCACTATAAATATCGACATACTGAAAAGGCCTCTGTGCCTGCGGTCTTCCATAATTTTTGCTTTTTTGTTGTTGTTCATAATTAAGTTGAATTACATCTGTATTTCTTGTTCTTTGTTTTACAGGTGAATCACAAGAAGTTTTTAAAATCATTTTGTGTGTTTTTGATCATGTTTACTTAATACACATTTAATACAAAATTGATGGAAGGAAAAAAATATGTATGAGTAGCACATTTTTGCCTTGTTTATAAGAACAGTGTAGACGAATTGGCAATCGAAAGAAAAAATAGGGAAAAAAATGTATCTTAACGAAACAGAACATCCAGTGCTGATGGTATGATTTGAGACCTCAGCCCACCTAAAACATCTCAATCCCTCATTTAGAGGTCTGCTTTATCTTTGCGAGCAATCAGCTGGCTTATAATCCAGGACTTTCACGTACACTGTGGTATTATCTCAGTTAAACACACAGATACTCGTTCCAAATGCATCCAAGACCTCCATTATGGAGAGATGCATTATCTGTCATGCTGGAATGTGCGTATTGTTATGGATTTACGCGACCTGCATCCGAGGCCAGAGATAGAGGGGGGAAAAAATGAGAGTCGGCGACTCGATGAGTAGAAGCATCGTGTTTTGCCTTATGTTTACTAAGTCTGTAACTTCCGTTGCTGTCTGAGTCGCTGGTCCAAGTCTCTGGGAAGTATGTTCTGCACTATTTGCACTGCTGGTAGCTCTAAAATTTAAACTACTGATCTCATGCTAATTCCAAATTAGAGGATCCATCCAGAAACGTCTGATAGTGATCTGTCATATCCAGGAAGTTCAAACAAGTTCAGAAGCACTGGAATGTTGCTTGTATTGAGGATGGCACAGTCACGTGACCAAGGTTCAAAATTCACACTGCACAAGCCCAATACGGGTAAAAGTTTGTTTTTGACCATTAAACCGCCATAGTACATGATGATCTGAGATAAGTGATGTGAATGATTCAAATCAAAGACTTTCAAAACGCCTACTAGCAAAACAGCACTGAGACTTGAGATGCTTGTCTAACAACTTTTACCTCAGTGTAAAATTCGCTGTTGTTAGTGTGTGTACGATGTTATTTGGTGACACATTTAATTGTTAAATTATGTAAATTTAGCTGTAAAAAAAAATATAAAAAAATATATATAGGGATCTATAATGAAATACAAAAAATACTATGACAATGTAATATAAAATATATAACAAACACGCTTTAAATACATTTATATAGACATTAGTAAAAAACGATACAGTAAAAAGTGCATTTCTGGACCTTGCATGTGACTGTTATTCTGTTTTAGTTGTGATTTATCCTTCAGCATCCTCGTACCTCTGGCAACGTCACGTACGGCCAGTCATCATGCACTGCTTTGCTGACTAATCCAACTGATGTTTTTGGCAAAGTTGGGCCTAAGAAAAAGTAGGGGGTAGTACTTGTGCATTCACTTGAGCGTATGCGTTTGCATCTGCCATTGTGTGTGTGTGTGTGTGCAAGTGTGTGGTTGTGCTTTGGCAGCGCGAGTTTGTTGTTCCCGGAGGCATGCTAGTGAAAAGCATGTACCCGTTAGAGGGAGGAGGCGTCATGGACGGTACTCGCTGGAAAAACCGCAGGCCAGGGCCGAAGTGAGTGGACTGGTGCTGCGACAATATGTTTCCATGTTCTGAACAGCTTTCTTGGAAGCTGGCCAACACAGAGGGGGACCCCTCTCTTCTGCTCTCTGCCTCTTTATTTCTCTCCTTTCTCACTCTCTTGTGCTCACTGTATCCCATTCAGACCAATGTTATTGAGACGAAAGGGTTGCTGAAATTGCAAACCGGCCTTTGAAATGGAAAACAAATTTAAGAAAACAAGCATGTATGGATTTCCATGGCTCTTTCCTCATCTACATCTCCTCCCCTCCTCTATCGTTTGTGCTGGAAAGGGAAGCGTTGAGAATTTTTACTCTCGAGAACTCGCCCTCATGTCAATTCCAAACTTGTATGACTGACTTTCATCTGTGGAACACAAATGAAGGTATTTCGAATAACGTTGGGATCCAAAACTACATTGGACCCCATTAACTTTCATTGCATGGAACCTTTTGACCGCTAGCCCTCTCCATCTTGGATAAGGTTGCTTGTTTTGTGCTAGTCATGGTGGTAATAACCCTCCATAGGTCAAGGAGATTATCAGCCATTCACCGATGTGCTCAGATTAATTTAGCGTCAATGGGCTTAATTGATCTTGCAGCTCTGTCGCTAGGATATAGACACACAGCCAGGCAGGTGCACAGCAGGTTCTCATCTGCGTTTCAACAAAAACAGAGACGTCGAGGTGGTCAGTCGTCCCCTCAAACATAATCGAAAAAGAGCTGGCAGGGAAGGCCCATTTAGAAATGGCTCTGATAACGTTCTGTTCACGATAAATACTTAAAGCGTTCGGAGAGCTCAGTCTGCGGGCTGCAGCGCATTTCATGCATTATTGAGGTAATGAGGGCTGAGGTGTTCTTCTGTGTCTCGCAGACAAAGACCAAAAAAGACGAGAGGCTTTTTGTATCAATGCCTCTAGATCATCCAGTGAGTTATAGTATGCATCGATAAACACGTATTTGCCACAATTCGACAAAGGCGGTAATGCGATTTTGTAAAAATGTACTGTATTAAGGGGGTTGTCATAAATCTCTAAATAGATTTTCTGTAGTCAATATCAATACCACAGTCAAAACCAAGCCAATTTTTGATACCAGTTTCACAGCAAATAATGAGGTATTGAAATATTGAGGATGCTTTTTTAAATGTTTACTCATATTTTTCACATTTTAACATGTTAATTAAATTAAATTAGCGAATTAGCTAATTAAAATAAAACAATAGAATTTAATCATCAGATCATTTTAATTGAAGTTTAAGTTATTCAACCAACAAGTTTTTCAACGACACTAGTTATTTAAGTAAATATTCAGTAATAAAAAAAAAAGAACGAAATTAATAATAAAAAATATAATAAAATACTAAAAAACTAAAATTGATCCAGTATTGATGAAAGGTTTATTTCTTTTATAATTTCATCTACTTATACTATTTATTTAGTTTGAGCAGCAGAGCCTCTAACTGTGTAATGGAATAGATAAGATTGGAGGAAGATGAATATTTCAAAGCTTATTTTTGCGTGCAAAAAGAAACTTTGCATTCACTCCCAAAACTTTTGCGTTTTCTCTAAAAAGTTTTGTGTTCTTTGAGAAGCTAAAAATAAATAATAGATATTGCGTGCGAACACAAAGTTTCTCAGGTGTAGAACGCCATTTTTTGCTATTAAATCCAAAAGCATTGAAATATAATTTTTCCTTCCACCCCCCCCCCCCCCCCCCAGCCCACAATTTTTGGCCTTAGTACTCTACTATGGACATTTCTAAGTGTATAAAATCTATCAAAAGTGCTCGCTAACAGTTGGCCTGATGCGCAGTGCACATGTTCCAACATTTCGTACAGTTGTGTTTATGTGCGAGCAGCCCAAGTCGAATCATTTCCTGTGATCTTTCATCTGTTCTATCAATAAAAACAGCAAAAAGCCCCTAAAATAGTGCTCACCACCAATTTATCCTTGTCATGTGTTTTTCCAGCTGCTTTCGTGTCTGTTTTCATGGTTTGTGTAAGTTTGGTTCCCCAAGCAGTCTCCCATTATGTCGATATTGCATATTCCTTTGACTGTGTGTTGTATTTAGACATGGCACGTAAGCATATTCTGAGTTCAGGGCAGCTCAGCAGATGTGCATTGGAAGGAAATTCATAATCAAAATAATGTTCTGAATATTATGGCAGCGCGGAGTCGTGGGGATGGAGCTCGGGGGGTGGTTGGCGACTCGCTGAACTAAAGTTAGCAGCTCGTTTTTTGCTGAGTCAGTGTTTGAGTTTAGCTTTTCCACTCCGGGCTTGGGAACGTTTCTGCTGACACATTCTTAATCCCTTCCTTTACTATACTTTTGTGAGCAGTTATGTGTCAGTTCTTGTGGTTGCTAATAATGCTACATCGCCACAGTTGTGAAAATAAATGAACTGAACAAGACTTTTGGTACAAATTCCCTCTAAATGAACACCTAACTTTGACTTTTGAGGCGTTAAAAGCATTTGAAAATGTTTGCCTTGCTGCGAATCAAAAGGAGGCATTCTTTGTTGCCTTATCTAATGCTGTTACAGACCTAGTGTTTGTGTTGATGTATGAAGGTCGGACTTGTGTAGTGTTTCAGATGAGGGTTGATTGACTGAGGCGTGCTGAAGGTCAGTCGTATTTCTGCACCTTCTCTAAGGTCACAGCCGGAGATGGCAGAAAGCCAGTACACACACATACACACACACCAGTGCCAACACAATAGCAGCCAGATTACCGTTTACCTCACACATGGCCTTACATTTTTGCTGGCCTACTGTGTACACAATACTACTGCGAGCGCAATACTCCATACTCAGCACAGAGCTTGATAATATAGTGACTTGTGGGCTTAAGAACTAATTCTATTTCTCACATATTTGCACTTGTGTGTGATTTTTGTACAAGAAGTGTACAAGGAATCGTTCAAAATTATTGTTATTCGTTTTTTTTACCGGAACGAAAAAGGAGATATTTAACAGAATGCTTTTCTTTTTCTCTTTTATAGTGACCTGTAGGTAGTAAGTGCCAAATTGATATCCTCCATGAAAGTACCGTGAAAGCACATGAGGACCATTTCATTTGATGTCATCATTGACATTATAATTTGTAATCACATCCGGTTTGATACGATTATGCAACCCGTTCACAAAAAAAAAAAAAATTTGGAGACGCACAAATTCTATATATATATTTTATTTGTTATCATACAAATTAAACATGATACATGATACAAACTATCTAAATAAAAAAGCTAAGAGATCAAAATCAATAATTTTAAGCAAAGGTAATCTAAATGTAAAAATAGGGGAAATATTGGCTGATATACATTTAATATTTAACAATGCAGATAAATGTGAAAAATCTGTAGGCTGATAATCGATGTGGTACTGATATATAGTGCATCTGCTTCAGAAGATGAAAAGAAGACTTATTATTATGGTATAGCCCCTGGTCTCCATCTACTTTTACTCTAGATATAAAACAATAGCTTGGACATTCTTCAAACTTCTTTTTTTGAGTTCCACGGAAGAAAGAAAATCATCCGGGTTTGGAAAGACATGAGTGTGAATAAATGATGGACTATATCTTTAAGCTACTGAGGCAATTAAATGCAGGCTCTGAATTGAATTGTGGTCTGTTTTTGGTTAGGGAATATTATGAACGTTATCGCTCTCATACACACACAGTGCGCTGAATTTTATTTTATTCTGTTTTAACGCAACAGTGCATGTCGTCTGGAATGACTGGCCCTCACTCGTGGAGCGGAACACCGTCTCTTCCCACTTAACTTGCATAAAGTTGTTTACCTGTCTTTCTGCTGTAATGCGAGTGAAAGATACAAGAGCTGCCTAATCAGCAGATGAGGTGCTGAAGGTCGCATGCTAATACGCAGGGAGCTTAACCCCAACCGAAAACATGAAGAGTAGATTTGATCAGTTGACATAAAATATCACTCAGCTGTTTATAGGTAAACCATAGTTCAGGAATATGGAAAGATTAAAGTAATGTTCTAACTGGTAAACTGATATATGTTTTTGATCCACCTGCTATGTCGCCATCTTTTGTGTTTTTGCAGCTCTATGTGTGTACATGCTGACTGATCAACAATGGATAAACATTCTCTCAAAGGGACCCTTGTCTAGTTGTTTTCACCCCCCACACACTTTTTTTGTCATAAAAAATAGCATTGGAATTACTTGAAATGTCATCCCCATTACATTGTCCACGAGGCGTCTTTTGAGGAGGTCTTAGAGCCTGCTTATGCTGAAAGCAAGTGACATATTTACAACTGAGCAAGTCCTTTATAACTAACAAAGATTTATTAGGTTTTTTTGGTACTAATTTACTCACTTGCAGTGTTAACAGCTTTGTGGATTCAAAGTTGCACATTGAAGTGTAAACGGCTTTAATTTGAAGTTGTGCATTTGCAGTTCAGACTTTTTTAATTCAAAGTTGCACACTTTAAGTATTTTTTTATTTTACGTTATGGAGTTGCAGTGTTGATAGGTACATTGATTCCAAGTCATGGGCTTGAAATGCAGTGTAGACATTTAATTTTAATTTACATAGTTTTGCAGTGTTGATAGCCTAATTAATTCAAAGTCATGCACTTGCAGTGTAGACAGTGTAGTGTAGATTCAGAATTGTGGAGTTGCAGTGTATACAGCTTTGTTTATTCGGAATTACACTTGCATTGTAGATGTTTTTTTTTAATTAATTTAGGCACTTGTTCTTTATACAGTCGCACACATGTGCATTGTAGAGAGTTTAACCATAGAGCCCTATGGTTTCTGCAATTTGAAAAACATGGAAAGAATCGCAGAATCCAGTCATTAAAATGGAATTTGCTGTATAACAATGAATATCAAGGAATTTGTCAAATTTTGGATGAATAAATTAAAAGTAGGTCAGAACACTTAAATCGCGATATGGACTAGTGTCTATGAATATGATGCTCACTGTGTTTTTAGCCTCTGCTGTCTCACTATATGTGAGACATGAACACATGAAGTTCATCTCCAGCTGCTCTGAGAGTCTCTTCATGAGCATTTGATTTTACTGCTTAATTTGAGAAACGGTTTAAACTTAAAGAAATTGTGACAAAGAAAGTTATAGTATGTAAAATAATGTACATAATGAATTAGGGCTGGACGATATAGCTAAAAAATGTATCAATGATATAATGTTTCATATCGTTCGGTATCGATAATTATTGACAATTTTTAATAACCTTTTTTAAAACAAAGAGCAATAGAAAAAATGTTTAAATGTAACCACTGTATTTTTTAAATTAACACAATTTATTGAGACAAACAAAAAATAATTTGTTTGTTTTAACAGCCAAACACACAATAAAAATTAAACAAATAACTAATTTCTAATGTTTTATATGCAGATTAAATAGGAAAACTTAGCTGGTTCCCGATGCACAACGAGGGAGGGGCGCAATGAGCAAAATAATGCAGCACATTTAAATTGTCAACGCAAGGAAGTAACTCTATTTTAAAAAATGTGCATTACGTCTAAATTAACTCATAAAAAATCAAATATAATTTCGTAAATTGCATAAACAACTATGAAGAATACATGATGCAAATAAACAGCATCATGTATTTATGCATTGCTTAATACAAAGAGAAGTGCCATTCACACAGATTGCATTAAAAAACATAAGAGACGCAGTGAAAATTAACATTCTAAAAGGTTAAACTGAGTTGTTTTACTTTGCATGGCTTTCTATACTCTTGTATAGATATCTATACTCTATACTCTATTCTATCTCTTGTGTGACGCGAGTGCAGCAGTCATATTTGTCCGTCTAAAAAATGCGCTGAATATGCATTCTGTGTGAATGGCTTGGTTTCGGTTTAACCTGATCAAGATCTCCTACGCATTGAGCAACTGTATTTCTTGAATATTTTAGCTTGTGGCCTGATAGCCTAACAAAACATGAAAAATGCAACCCGTGACAGTTTACATCTATCATACACCGCATCGCACGACAAAATGATGCGTTCCTGATGCACAGCATAAATTCACCGGCAAATGTTATTTTAAATTAGAGATATTCATTCTTTATTACAACATCATCACAGGCAGGCACAGCACTCATTTCAGCATGTGTTTGTGTGTACTGTCTGCGTCACTCATAGCACGTGCCTATATTGTGCGCTATATCGAAAAAAATTTTCTATCGTTATCGAAGAACGTGTACCGTCGATAAATATCGATACCGTTTTATCACCCAGGCCTATTAATATACTATAATAATGTAAGATATATTAAAACTTGAATCCGTTTTAAGGAAGAAGCAATATTTTAACCGTACACCTCTGTTGTGCAGCACTTTGTTTGCCAAAATAAATTGTAACTCATTTATTATAAATAAAGATGTTGTAGGCCTTAATTGATTACCAGAAAAAAAATCAAAGGAAACCTAAAGGTATTTTTGTACACTTTTCATAAAGTGTTGTTAAAAAGGGTTCGTGATTTAAATTAATTAGACATGTTTTTTGATTACTGAAATTTTATTATAAGTTTATATTATATTTATAATCTAAAATGAAAAAAAAACAAACAAATGGAATCCTGAAAAATGAAAATTGGAAAAAAACTTGATTTGGGAATAATTTTGGGGGAAAAACAACAGATTTCATAGGGCCCTGCGTTTAGTTGATTCAAAGTCAAATTCTTGCAGTGTACGCAGCTGCAGTGAAGACAGCTTCTTTAATTCAAAGTTGTGCCTTTACAATGTAGACTGTGTCATTGATTCTGAGTCACATGCTTGCAGTGTAGACAGTTTCACTGACAAATTGCAGTATAGACAGCTTAGATTATAATGGGAGTTGTTCTAGTTTTGTCATGTCATCTTCTTGCAGACACACGTTCTTATTGTGTATGCAAGTGAATGAGAACAGCGAATCAGAACAATGCAGATTGGCTTCTCCGAATCAGTCGGACTACACTGTAATATCTAGTTCAGGTCACCGTCTACGCCCCCAGCCCTCAACAATTAACCGCTTGTTGTCTCGTGAAGAACAAACACCCCCTTCTTTCTTCTCTCTGCCCCGTTATGCTAATTTCCAGTTATGATTCTGAACATCTAATTAATTCAGTTTACAGCAGAGATTCCAGGATAAACAAACCTTGTATTAAAATGCAAATATGCAGAAGAGTTTGTGGTAGTTAGAAGCCAGACTCTGTCATGAAATTCTTGAAAAATAATGCAGCACTTGTGCTCGTTTTGCAAACCTCGCTTGCTCGGGACAAGCCATGTGTGTTTACGCTGAGGGTGTAGAATATTTTTATTGATTAGAATAGAACTGAATTGAGTGTAATCTATGAGAAACGGAGTGTGCCACAGGAATTGAATGTACCTACTAGAGCTGGGCGATAAAACGATAGCGATAATTATCGCTATATAATTTTCTTCGATAAAACGCTAAGAAGAATAATAAGTTTCAATATCAATAGGGGTGGGCGATATGACCAAAGTCTTATATCACGATATAAGTAATTTTATTTCACAATAGCGATATATATATCACAATATAGTTATTTTTGCTTTAAATAAAGTCTGTAAGATATCACAATTTTTGATACCATAGAAATGTCATAATTCTTGTTGTCAATATTACAAAAATAATACTAGCCTAAAAAAACTCACTCACTGAAGATAAGTAAATTATCAGTGATTAAAAAAGAATAAGAAACTAATTATAAGCAATAGTACAAAAAAACTACAGTAGAACAAATAAAATGCAACATACTTGTAAGACGTGATCAATGTCTAAAAAACACTGCATATTCTCGTGTGTAAATAAAATATATTTCTTCTTATTAAATTTACCACAAAGGTGATTAAGTCACAATTGCAGTGAAAAGATTTTCTCTCTTATTGTTGTTGATGTCATGAATATACGGCTGTCATGTTTAAGAGCTGCCTGAATCAATATTACTGTTTCCAGTGTACATCACTGTGTTTGTGTGACCACTGTAAGTGCACAAGACAGACCGTCACGTGAGTGTGTATAACCACAATAGAGCGAATCGCGCAGTCACCAAAATTATCTATTGATTACAAATTTCTATGGTTAATATGTCTTGGTATGTTCAATATCATGTTTATGCCCCAAAAAGTGGAACGAAACAGCAAAGTACTCATATGGTTGCCCAGTTATCCACTTCAGACTTATATAGTGACAGTGTTTTACTGTAGTTAAACACTAACGCATCGTGGTATGTGGCCGAAATTGGATATTATATAATTTTTTTTGTATTAAGCTATAGCATTGTGGTTTATATATGTATTTAGACTACTGTATTTTGCATAGAATACTTAGAAACCATACCGTTACAGTTTTTACATGGTATTGAGGTGCTAGATCCAGGGTGTGGTTTAACTGTGGTTATCACAACTAAATGTCTGCTAATAATGGATACGACCAATGGCTAATTTCTTAATAAAATCAAAAGTCAGAATAATTAACTTTCATCTATTAAGAGAGATTGTTCACTTTTATAGACGTTACGTTTTTGATAAGAACATGAATTTACATCTGCACCCTCACGCTACTGTCACATGTGACATTTCTCATGAGCGACCCACCATTATATTATTAACATTGCAGCCTGCCACGCAAACACTGGGCGAAGAAAGATTCATAAAGTCAGGTGGACCCAACACCTGTCTAATGATTTGGAAACATACACTTATTAGACATGCCTAAACTAAGAAAGACATTTTTCTATTAAGATTATTGTTTTTAGGAAAAAATGATGGAACAATTCCAGATATTCTCAACGAAATAAAGTTAAGCAGTTGTGAGTGAACTCCAGAGTCCAGTCTCGAACTTAAGCCCACCAAAGGTAATACAAGAAGCATTCCAAACTAACAGCTACTATTTATTAAAGCAGTGACAATTGAGAATAGGACTCCCTTCTTGACCATTCATCCAGGACTGAAATAGGGGCATAAGTAGTACATCATTCCTGTGCACAGTTGTTCTCTTCGTTTATCAAGAGCAAGAGATAATGGTAGAATTTCTTTGATTATACTCACGCGTATATTCTAATCTAATATATATATATTATAGATGATTGGCATAACATCAATATAGATCTAATAATATTGTACTATGATTCTCACTTTTCTAACCAAAAATGTTCTACAAGGGCAGATATGTTTCCCATGGTGCTTTGCTCGTTGCCGCACTTCATTTATAGTGCTTGTGGAATTTTTATCAAGCTGAAACTTTTCCCAAAAGCCTTTCACTGTCACACACTGCAAATATAAGCCTCAGTAGTTAGCTCTGGTTAACTTTTAAACTATTAGTTATTATTATTTAAAGAAGTAACTTTTTGCTATAGCACAACACGCTAATTATTATTTTTTTTGCTTTTTTCTGTCAGTCATGATAATTGATTATTTATGTATGCTGTGTGTGTTAACTAAGCAAAAGGAAAATTCTAGATAAACTTGTTCATTAAGTTTCATAGCCATTTCATGCAATACTGAGTCTGACGTGTTTGTGGAGCCAGTAATTGTTTTTTCTTGACTCAAGGAAGACAAGATGATCTCTACGCATCTTTTGTCATCCAGTCTTGGGCCGGTCAAATTGTTTGAGAAAGAGTTCACGTCCCTCCCAACCAGAGATCCACTCCCCAGATGTTGCCTCCACTCCCAACTGGAGATATAATTGCTTTAATTAGTTTCTCTAAAACCCATACAGTATTTGAGGAATGCTGTTATCAGTGGTGGAGGAGGCAGAGATGAATGTATTGGCTTGCGGAAGCCTAAACGCTTCTAAGGTAAAGGCATGCTGCGTTTATCTAGATAACAAATCAATGATTTTCGTTTTAAAAGTGCGTACTGTGCGACTGAGACAAGCAGTACCAACTTGTGCTCTCAGACCCCCTCAGATCGCGATACTTCCAGTGCTGACTGAAAGCTTCTGAAGTAAATTGCTGATCTTGTTGCATAATAAATCAAAGGCGGAATGATGGTGGTTTAAAGAAAGAATGAATGAAAGAAATGAGTGGAGAAAGAAAGAGAGAATAAGCTCTGGGCTTGTTCTTGTTCCTCCGCTTTAATGAACTGCGCTGTAAGCCCTTGAGAGCTCTGTTGATAGCAAACATGGCGTGTGAGATGGTGAACCGGTCCTGGATTCATTACAGCCGTAGGAGCGACTGATATCGCCAGCCCTGTGGACCGACCGGTCCGCTCTGACACGAGATAACGCTGATCTGTGAGAACGGAGTTTCTTAAAAAGATCCTATCCTAATGAGAATATAGCGTGTCAGTCGTAATCCCAGTTGTGTGACTCTGAGAAGCCTTCAAACAATTTCAGTTTAAACATGTAGAGACGTTCCCATGTTAACAAGTGCACGATCGCTCGAATGTTGACACGAATCAGGCCTGACAGATATAATCAGGCTGTCTAGGAAGCATTTTTAAAGGGTTAGTTCACCCCAAAAAGAGTTCGGTCATAAGTACACCTCATGTAGTTCAAACCCGTAAGACTCGTTCAGCTTCGAACACAACATTAGCTATTTCTGATGCATTCTGACAGCTCTCTGACTCTCCCATAGACAGCAAGGTTACTACCATTATCAACGTCCAGAAACGTAGCAAGGAGATCGGTAAAATAATCCATGTGACATCAGGGGTTCAACCGTAATATTACGAAGCTACGAGAATACTTTGTGTGCGAAAGAAAAAAAAACGACTTTATTCAACAGTTTTCCTCTGCGTCACCCTAGTGCCAATTTGGAGAGTATCCACTGAATGCATACAGCGTATGTTGTTCTTGTATGTTGTCAGCGTAGTGTTGTGTCAGCTGCACCACACGGATACGTTGTTTTCGTTCACATACAAGCCCAAACAAGTAGAAAACATATCTGCGTGGCGCACAAAAAGTATTTTTTAATTGAGTTCCGAAGATGAACGAAGGTCTTACAGGTTTGGAACGACACGACGGTGAGTAATTAATGACAGAATTTTCATTTTTGGGTGAACTATCCCTTTAAGCAGTCGCTCGCTCCTGATGTCTAGCCTACAAAATAAGTTGGAATTAATAATGCGTGTACAGTCTGTTAAACCGCCTCAAAAAACTCATGCCCTTCCCAGCTGATATGAAAGGGAGTGTTCTTCTGTCAACAACTGGGACATTGTTGCACTGAGACGACCCAAATGTACTGCATCATAATCAGCAAGCCCCCATAATGCTTTGAGTGTCTCTTAATTGGATGGAAATGAAGTCTGGTCTGTAGTTTGTCCATATCTAATGAGACTCAACCCCACGGTCCCTGGTTATTCACAGATTGTGCGAATGCGAGCACGTCGTGCGTGCGCTTACGCGTGTTCTCAGGGGTTGCGACAGTGGGCTCTCACATTATAAAGCTCTGTGAATGTGGTGGTCTTGATTGGGAACCGCATGCCACAGTGTGAAGTTTCTGCCCTATCGCAAGTTCGCAACCTCCCGCAACGATATTACTCGCACGCCTTTGTCTGATTGTTGCTGTGTGATAGTGGATCTTGACGGTGCGCCAAATCCTTGATTTGCAATTAAGCCATCTAAGCTAAAGGAGACAGGAAGATTTAGTGTATCATAGACTACTGACACAGATGCATTGTTCGTGCAGTGCGATTAGGTCATTACTGAACTTTTTTAGACAGTGTGTGTAATTCAAGACGCAGAACAAGGAAGGAACTGAACAGATCAGACTGTGTCGTAATGCTTGTGGTTTGGTGAAAATGTTCGTTTATCCAGGGTGCGAATTGTGTCAGTTAAATCAACTTTATTAGATTTTTTTTTCTTATTACATAAAAACCTGTTAGCATTTTGTAAATGCATTTATTCATCATGAAGGTAAATGCAGAGGCAGTTATGTTTTATAATTCTGTCTGTTCAAAAGTAGTCACATCACATTTCTTAGCCTAAGAAATCTTTTTTTAATACTATTATTTTTAAGATCTAGGTTATGTTTAAGTTAAGTTTGCATAATATTCTGCTTCATATTTCATGCATCTTTTCTGCAGAGATATTTAACAAAAACATTATGCTAGGGATGCACCGATATGAAAATTTTGGCCGATACCGATAACCGATTATTCTTTATTTTTTGAAGCCGATAACCGATATGTTGGCCGATAAATATATGTCCAAATTGTTATATATTTTTTGAGAGTCTGATTACAAAAAAGGTCTCATCATTTAAAAGCCACATCCCAAACACTTCAAAATAAGCAGCCTAGTTTGAACGGTGTAAGTTTTAAAAATAATTTTACTCTCCCATTACCAAATTTAGTCATAAAAGTCTTACACACTAAATAAATAATGCCTAAATAATGCAGAAACCAGGTCACCCTGGACAATCATTACACGTGTAAAGAATCCAATTAAGGCGCCATAGGATCATCAAAACGACAGAAAATTTTAGGGGGTGGGCCTTCTGCTACGGACACAAAATTACAGATTTGTACAGATGGTGAAACCATGTATGTTGAATGAAACTTACAGAGAAATAATACAAAGGGTTGTTCTTTATATAAGTATCATGATGTGTGAGAAAAGGAAACAAATTAATAACACTGTTTTTACATAGCCGCCGCTGAGCTGCGCTGTGCTGCAAGCTGAACGAGCTGAAGACCCAAACCTATGAACATGGTAAACTGAACGCGTATTTGCTGAAAGCTTATTTAACGCAAAGGAAAGCATCCTGAGATTAATATAATACAACATAAACATGAATCTATTACAAACTATCTATGTACAAAATGACGCAGTATTGAGTGCTATATTCAGACTGTTGATGTCCTGTTGGGGATGCAGCTCTTCCCATAAACAACGACGCTGACCCAACCCGCAAAGCTAAACCCCAAGACATTCACAATTGTTTTATTATGATAATGTTCTCATTAGAATGTTATTACCGACATTCTCCCAAGATATATTAATGTTGTGGCACTGCTGTTGAGCTGCAGTTCTGCGCTGAGCTACAGATGATCTCGAGAACTGGAAGCGCTCTTGTGAAACTGATAACAAGGGCAAGCAATTCTATATGAATAAATAAGATAACATCAAAATAAACAAATATTCACAACGCTACAATTGCACAAAAAGGCTGCAAACAACAGCGCGCATTGAAGTGTCTCCTGAAGGAACATTAAAACAAATGCATATTTATCGGCTTTAATCGATAGCGGCCAAATGTTATTATGCAGGCGATACTGAACATAAGCGCGTGTCCGTGCGAACGTTCTGATTATATTCCAGTAAAGGGATCCGGTAAGGGTAAGGGTTGAGTGGTGGATGGGATAGTTTGTGACACTCCCCCCAACTCTACCATTCTCCCACATCCGGCACGACCCAGAGTTTTTTTGTTTTCCTGGTTTTTGTCGTCCCCGTTGGCCGATATATCGTGCATCCCTACATTATGCCATGTGGCTCTTTCTGTGTAGAGTTTTTTTTTTTCTGTGTCGGTAATGATTTGACTCCTTTGATAGGAATCACTGAATCATTGTTTTGATGATTTGAATTGTTTACTTGATCAGTGAATCATGGCAGGTGAGCGAATGAAGCTTTCGCACTTCTAAGACTTTTTAAAGTTAGTAGTATTGCCACTTTTAGTTAGCTTAGTTTAGCTACTCTACTAAAACCAAACTCTTGTGTAGTGAGAAAGGTTTCTTTTTTGTTTCCTGTTGAAATAGTAGGTTTGGGTGGGGTTTATCATATTTTGTTTTAAATATCCAATAGAATTCAGATACATCACTGCTATGAGCCATATTTTGTTACTTGGCTTGTCAGTTGCGGGTGGTTTGAGGGGGAGGGACATTTCATTCTGGAGAGCTTTTGATTGGATGAAAATCTATAGTACAGGTTGAGTCATTAATATTTTTCATCCGTTTTCTTGAAGGGAAAAGATTGTATATTTTACATAGATATTATTTGTTAAATGTTACTTATATTAACAAAACTTTAATGTTGATTTCATAGGGTCAAGTTTCCCTCTGCTCACTGTTCTTTGGTTCTCACTCTCTGAGGAGCAATTCAGTTGTTGCTCACAGGACAGGCACTTCAGGTGTGAGGGCACATCGACCCATTTATGTGAAAACAATGTTAATATGCTTCTTCATTTTGTGGGTAAAGTCACACATCCGTGGCACTGCACCCTTCCTTTTACTCTGGCTAACTCCAAAGCATCAGTTAAGGGGTCAAATGCATTATTCAGGCTTTAGAGGTCGCAAACTTGAACACAATGTCGAGGGATCTCTTTTCAGGACGTGACAAGGTTAAGTTCACACTTCTGCTGCCAAATCTTTGGCGTAGGTGTTTAACAGACCCAACTACAGCATACACAGAGTCAGAGCTCAAAGCGGCGGGTCTGCATTGAGATTAGTTGCTCACACAAAGCAGGTTTGTTATAAATGGTAGCAGCAATAGCAAAGACTTTGATAAAGGGCTTAATGGCTATGCTAGCGTAAAAATAGATTAGCTCTATCTGTGCTAATGGCAGCCGTTGGTGCCTTTCAAAACGCACACATACACGCTCTTGCCTTTATTGTTTTTTTCACTTAAGTATAAAGTCATACCCTTCAGAAATCAGGTCACCTTTTTTTAGACCAAATGATTAAAGGCCAAGCTATAAAAAACCTCAAACTGTAAAATCTTTTTAGCTTACTCAAGTACACTGTACAAACTTTTTTGTTGTTGTTTTATTTTTGAGTTTAAAATTTTTTTTTTTAAAGGACAATGAAGAGGTCGTCTCGGTGCGACTTTTGTGTTGACTTTAAAGAGTTTAAAACTGTTGATGTTATCTGTTTGTTAGTGTGCATGTTCTGACGTGTATTTGCAATGTACTTCTGTAGTGTGATGATATTGGGCATGATATTGGGGAAAAATGAACACTGTTTACATTATATATATTGTGCAATATAATAATGAAAAAAAGTTGAAAAATCACTTTCACTCTGAAGACAGTTTTGTGTGCGAACCATCCTTTTAGGGCTGAAAATTTAGGGAAAAACTTGATAGATTTGGGTGTTCACACTTGGGTTTACTCTTTACAAGAACCAACTCAAACCTCTATCAGAAATCATAAAGTCTTTTTACTTTTCAAAGTCAATATTGCCCCATTTAATATAATTATTTTTAATAAAATTGAATCTGTATTCAATTTAATTTAATACAAATATTTAAATAAGAACTGTTTGTAGTAGTACAATTGTAGTGTATAATAAAAATAGAATATTTAATAAATAAAAAAAGTGCATCTGTAAAATTAGTGTTAATAATTCCATCCTAATTTCTTGATTTTCAAATGCTAAACCATCAAATTTTTATATTTATATGCACTGCAGGTTTTAGAGTGAAGCACAGCACTGTGTTATTTTCAATGCAAGCAGCTCATGATCCAGTGTTTTCAGCATCTCAGAGTGGCTCTGGTAACGGTAAATAAACAGTGCAGCGCGCACTCTGAAACCTGCAGTGGTTATAATTATTTAATTAAATCACAGCATGCATGATTTAATAATTGTGATCGATCTAAGCCATATCTCATTATTGATTTTATTTTCGTATATCCTGCAACACTAAGAAACAATAAGAAAAAAATAGGACCAGACTTTGTTCTGTCCATTGTGAATGCACTTAATCAAGAATAGTGTCCAGAGTGGAACCAGTTTGAAAGAATAGGGTTAAATAAAAGAGGTCTTGGTGATGTCATCCAAACTAAAAAATTGATTTAGAGACCGAGTAAGTTATTATAGTTTGATTGTTATTAACTACGGAATAATAAATACTGGCAAATATGACCAGGAATGTGATCTACAATTAGTATTATAATTTTTATTTTAGTTCACTTAACCAGCTTTTCCTGTTAACAGAATTATAAACCCAATTGTTCAGAATTATATCCGCCATTTTTAGTTACAGTACAGCTCCCACGGCAGAAGTGTGTCTCCCGTCCCCTCTCACCTCTGTAGAGTCTTGCTTTGTTTTTATCTGTTCCTGACTGCCTCTGAGCTGTTGACCCTCTTGAGTGCTCAGGTGCTCTGTGGCACAGCGACACTGGCAGTTATACAGAGAAAGAGAGAGGGGGGGAGGAAATGTAATGGCCTGTGAGAAAGATAGGTTATGAGAGAACGAGGGAAGAAAAAACAGCAGCTATACAGAGAGAGAGAGAGGCCTCGCTGACGTTTCCCTGCTGCATATGCAGCTGATAGTATCTGGCAGGGCCTGGCTCTCTGGGGAGCCCTGTAATCTGTTCCATCAGCGTTTACTACCGAACAAATTAACTAAGACAAGCACCGCCGCCTGAGCCAGCAGAATTCTTCCATTAGGAAAATTATAAAGCTATTATGGGGAACAATTTGGTACTTTATATAAACGACTCTCTTTGGAGGGCTGCAGGGCTTCCTTGAACTACACCAGGGGGGTTGGATGGAATGCCTCAGGGGGCATTAACACTATTGATACCAATAGAAAGAAAAATCATGCTCTTTAATATCTCAAACCTTTCTCTTTGACAGCAGCAAGATTAAATGGAGAGTTTTTATTAAGCCTCTGAGAAGAAAAGACCCTAGGAAACTCAGTTGTGAGTTTCAAGCGAGACAGTCTTAAACTGTGCTCAAAAGATCTCGGTATAAATTAAAAAATGTATATGATTCTTCTGAAAACAAATAATCTGCTCTATTATATGCACATTAATTTTACAGCCTTATACTGTTTCTGTTTGTCAACAGTTGTCGTAGACCTTTTCCGCAAGGAATTTGAAAAACATCTGAGACTTGGTACTTCATTGAAGTACCTTCCTCAGCTTTGAAACTTTATTATATATTATGATTCATATTTACTGCAATTGTGGATGCTCAACCTTAAAAATCACATTGTAGTATTTTAACAAACATTTTTCCCAAGGACCTTTAGGAGAAACATCTGAGATGAAGTTGATACTTCAATGAAGTAGCTTCTTAAACCACGAAAGCACAGCCTTTGCTGTATTATGATTCATACTTGCTGAAGTTCTGGCTTCACAACCTAAAAAAAAATCACATTATAGTGTAAGACAAGAATATATATCATGATTGCATTCACAAATCAGTTCTGAAGTTGACATTTTTGAATCCAACTCAGTCGTTTAGTTTAAATTATGAATCAAATCAACAGATTCTTTTCAATGAGCCCTTGATCCTGTTCACAGTTCAGAATGATTTATTCACGGATGGGTTCCTAAGTTGAATGTGCAATTTTTTGCTGTATTATGATTCATATTTCTTGTCATTTTCACTGGCTTTAGCAATCAGTTCTGAAGTTGACATTTTGAATCCACCTCAGTCGTTTAGTTGAAATTGTGAAACAAATCAACAGATTCTTTTCTTTGAAAACTTTGATCTGGTTCACAGGTTAAAATGATTTATTCACATATGGTTTCCTAAGTTAAAAGTGCAACATTTCCTGTATTATGATTCATATTTTCTGTAATTTTGGCTGCACGACCTTAAAAATCGCATTATGGTTTAAGACAAGTATATATATATTTCATGATTACCTAGAGGCAATGTATATAGGCTACCCTTAATAATGCTCATGTACAGTGCGTACATGTCATGTCAGTGCATTGTTAGAGTAAACGCATTATGTCATAGTTTATTTCCGTCACGGTCTCACCGCTTGTATTAATAACAAGCCATTTAGGAAGACCAGAACCATAGCCCACTTACATAGCATGACGTTTTTTATCTAAAACATGTCCCATTGACCCAGAAACCAGTGATCCACACCCATCTCTAGGGATGGTATTTTAAAACCAGATTTGTCCCTGGAGATCAGCCCTTGTGCTTTTACCTTGCCAGACTAGCCGAACGACGCTCCATCGGAGTGTTTTGCGGAGCCATGTGTCTTCCTGTGTGGAAGGAGGAGGTGATAATAACAGAGGAGAGTAAAACTAGGGCGAGACTGTGGTGACTCAGCCCCCCAGTTGTTGTGTTGGAGGTTTGGGGAGTCTGGTGCACAGAGTTCCAGCCTAATTAAGTTGATTTGTTCCCAGCATCTGGCTCCCAGATGTCAGACGATATTCTTTAGCTCAGCTCCCTGCTGTTGAGAGGAGAAGAGTGGGACGGCAGGGACCGCAGACTGCTGACTTTTCACGAGGCCCACCAGGGGTGGGACTGCAGCGCGCTGTGGGTGACTGACGGATGCGACGGCCAATCGCGGTGTGTTTGTCGCAACTTTCCTGGGAATCTGATTGGCTAGTCAGAGCAAGAGGTTTATAGCCACAGTATGCCTGCAGGTGCAAACTGAGCTGTATTCCCACACCTTATAAAACACGTGTTTCCTGCAAAATAGACGTGATGTTTGGCGAGAAGGTTCTGTTGTATTGTTTTTACAGCTTTCGATTTTGGCAAACGCGATTGGTCTGAGGTTGATGACTCTGCTTGTGGACAACAAAAAGCTGTTGCTAACCTCTTCATACAGTGGTGCCAAGTTCATAATTCGGACTGAATGATTAATTTTTTAATCAGTTCTTAAGTTGACTCACTGAATCGTTTAGTCAAATTGTGAATCAAATCAACTGGTTCTTTTCAGTGAATTAATTGATTTGATTCACAATTAAGACTGAGCAGTTCACTCACAAATCAGTTCCTATGTTGATTTTTGGAACCAATTTACTGACACTTTTAGTTCGAATTGTGAATCAAATCAACTGGTTCTTTTCAGTGAATCAGTTGTTTTGTTTTTCAATTCAAACTGATCTATTCATTCACAAATCGATTTTTAAAGTGACATTTTGAATCCAACTCACTGAAACTTTTAACTCGAATTGTAAATTTAATCAACCGCTTCTTTGCAGTCAATCAGTTGATTTGATTCACAATTCATTGATCAAACTGAGCAATTCATTCACTTATCTGTTTTTAAGCTGACATTTTGAATCCAACTCACTGAATTAAATCAACTGGTTCTTTTCAGTGCTTCATAATTGAAAGAAATGGTTCATTTCTGATTCACAATTAAAATTGAATAAATCATTCATGAATTGATTCTTAAGTTGACATTTTGAATCCAGCTTGATTTATTTTTTTATTTAGCCCGATTTGGATAAACTAGTTCTTTTCAACGATCCTTCAGTGTTTTCAGTGGTTGTTGGAACAAAGTTGGCACGAGTAAATAACAGGAAAATTATCATTTGACTTTTTTCCTTTCAAATCTGATAGTCACATGGAAGACAAATCGGTTCTGATAATCCAAAAACTGAAATAATTGCCAATTCTGTCAATCCAAGGTTGATATTTAGGCACTATTTTAATGACTCGCTGATGTCATGTCATTTATTTACCAAAAACGTTACTCTGGAACCTCATCTGAATCGTTTCCCTTATCTGTCCACAGAAAGAACTGGATGCCACCGCCGCAGCCCTGGCCAACAGACAGGATGAAACTGAGCAGTCCAGGAAAAAACTCATCGACCAAAGCCGCGAGTTCAAGAAGGATACTCCAGAGGTGAGCAAAACCGAGAAATGGAGTGAGAGACGATTTTCCAAATGATAGGAAGCTCAAAGGTAGTGGAGCGAAGGAGAATTTGAGCACCGAATTGTCATATGTCTGGACCGGCACATCCTGGTCTCATGGGTACCTGTGAAGCACCATGTTTCAGCAATTCAGATCAGTTAAATTTCTCCTGCTTGCGTTCTGCCTCCATTTTGACTGCTTACAGGATTTTAAACATGTACCCTGTAGAGTTGCGTTCTTGTTATTACGATTGTTCCACGCGCCGTTAGATTATTTTTCTGATTTTGCACTTGTCTGAAGCTCGGCATGGCCTTGTAAGAGAGGTCGGTAGCAGAGAAACCAGAGGATATTATGGTTTATCCATTTAGGGAATACTTGGTCTGCATGAATAGCGGCAGACGGTCGTGTCCAGACCATAGGGTTGTCTGTGAGGTCATCTTCCAGGGGAAAAACCGACGATGCATGTTAGCAAGACAGTAAGGATCAGTGATTCTTTATTTACTGAAAACCGTCTCTGATCTGACAGAGTTCTGAAACAAACGTGTCCTGATAGTAGGAGAACCTCACGACCATTTGATCAGGATGGTTATCAGATGTTTCTTCTGTTTTGAAACAGAAAGATTATTCTTAATGTGTGGACATGATAATGTTCATAGACTCCTGTTTTCATACCATAGTATTTACAAACTCTAAATCTTTAATACCATGGAGTGTTAGTTTTCGCTCGCATTTTGATGCATTGATGCATTTATTTGTAAATCAAATCTAGGTAAGATGTAAGAGCAGAATTTAGAATTAAATATGGATGGGCGTTTTTAACACACACACCCACACACACACATTTTTTAAACTTTAGCTATCTATATATATATATCTATTATATATATATATAGATATTTTAGGTTTTTTTTTGGAAATTTTTTTTTTTTTTGTATATGAATTAGTATTACATTTACATCCTTTATTAATATACATTTTAAATATAGTAATTTTGTTTGATAAATTTCAAATCTGATTTAAGAAAACCAATAATAATAATTAAATACAATATATAAATAATTGAACTATTAAAATAAAATAATATAATTAGTAAAGTATAGGTAAAAATATATAAGTATAATTGTCATACAATCTGATTCTATATGTAATTTAATGTTTTCATTTCCTTAACAAAAATAACTGAATGTGTAAACAGTTATTAAATAAAGGAAATTAATTTAGGAATTACTGTATTATCTATTTATAGAGGCTGTTTATTTGTTTGCTGTTTATTGTCCGATTTCGTATCGTGCTGAAGTCAATCGATAATGGGTCAGAACAGTGCAAGATTTAGTAATCAAGGCAAAGAAGTAAGAAAGAGACTTCAGACAGCTGTCAGAAGACATCTGGAGTTCAAAATAACCTTGGGCTTTACTTTTAGTCTTTGATTTATAATATCCTTATCAGCATAAGAGTGCTTTTGTGAAGATTTCAGACAGGTGCCTCCAATCCTCCAAACAGCAAATCCGTATAATTCTTCGTCGTGTTTGGTTTTGAGAAGTCTCTGCCAACCCATCTGTAGTGTGGAGAACTCAAGGGCACCGCGGTGCTCTGGCCAGTGATATCTTTGATCAGGGTTGCTGTTGCCTCCTGCCCTCCTCCCTCTCGCTCCCTCTTTCCTGCCTCTCGTTTCGTGAATTCCTCGCGAGTTACCACTCCCAGAGAGTGCCGATGAATAAATGGAAAATAAAAAACCTGTTTTGTCTCCGGAGCCTCAATAAATCAGTCCCCCTTTTCCATTTAAAATGTCCTGGGCTGCAATTTATGTCTGAGCTTAATAACCCGTTACTAAATTAATCGTGCTGGGGGTTTTGGCTGGGAGGCCACGCTTTCAGAGATTCTGTGAACCCTGTTAAAGAAAAAGAAAAAGTCAGTCCGAGTGCTTTTCTGCCCGGTGCCCAAGGTGCAAGACATCAAGGGCCTCTGTCAGAGAGGTGGAAATTCTATCTCTGATGAGGGAAGCTGGAAATTTACCTTAATGGCTACTGGATGTGGAATTAATGTGCTATGGCTACCTTACTGTACCATTCCTTTAGACACAGGGCAAGCCGTAGTTCAACCTCAGTGGACTTTGTTGTGTCAGCAGTTTTTATGTTAATTTGGGATGTTTGTGCTTAATTTACTCAGAAATTTGCATCAAGTTCCACTAGCTAAAGGACCAAAAAAAAGAGAAAAAGGAAACTTTCCTACAAAAAAAACTGAGAGGTTTGAGTAAATATATCCTTCAAATGACAAAAAAATTTTTTCCCATTTCACGTCTCATAAAGGCAAGATTGTTGATGCCGTGATGTGTAACATTTGTGAAATATATATAGAGAAATACAATATAATATGAAAATTAAAAAAAAATACTGGTGCGATTGCTCTGTTAGTGCTGTTCATTTGAGCATGTCTGAATGCTGCCATCTGAACCCTGGTGCGCACAAAACAAGCGGACCGAGACCGCTGAAAAGATGGGTCTCGGTCCGCTTCCAAACAAACTTTGGTGCGGTTCGAATGATATATGAACGCAACACGGACCAAATACTTCGAACCAAAAACAGGAAGTCATGACAAGATGCAACGCTATGCGACATAATTTGAAGACGCGGTGTAACCAAAACAAAATGAGCAGAGGGCAAACGTGGAGCAGCTCCGCTTTAAGTCAACGCACCTTTTGTTTGGGGTGTTCGGTGAGTTCCGTCACGATATACATGTCATTCAAGCTGACCAGTCAGGTTGTGAATGTATCACTATGCCTTTAGGTTCGGTGTCAAAAATGCCAATGTGAACGCTAAGCAGACCAGGACCAAATGTATTATTTTCCTTTTTGGTCCGGACCAAATGAACCAAACGAACCGAACTACAAGTGTGAACACACCTTAAGTGTGTCATCCAAATGAATATAATTTTAATATCATCTTTTTAATATCATTTCAGTTTTGTTCCTTGAAAAGAAACTGAATTTTATCAGAAAATTAGGATATTGTTGCTGAAGATCATAAAATCAATATTTGTAACATAAGTAAATGAAGACTGGGGATTTAAAGCTACAGAATGACAAAAGTTTAATAATTATAGTCCGAAACTGCTTGTGTGCAAACTCTTCTGAGGCCATATGATTTCTTGATGTGAGAAACAGACTGAAATGAATTGTTCATGAATTTGATTTTTTATACTTTTTTCTTTTATTTTAATACTTTATGGTGCTTTTGTGTTTTTTTGAAGCTTGAAACTTCCAGTCCCTAGAAAAGAGTGACCAGTATGTTATTTAAAATTTCTTCTTTTGTACTCCGCTGAAAACAGGAAATCATACAGGCTTGGAAAGACATGAGGAAATAATGACACAATTTTCATGTTTGGATGAACTGTCCCTTTAAAGTTTTCAGAACTTGTCTGTATATATTTAGACTGATGAATTGCCGTTTTTGTTTCTCTGTCTCTCCATATCCGTTTCCATTTTCAGTCCACTAATGTTGCACTGTTGTTGTTTAATTGTTATTAACTAGTTATTTATGTAGCTCCTTCATGGTTCTGCTTCACCTCAGGATGCAGGTTGAAAAGTTTATTGTCCGCTATGTGATGTCAATGTGACAGATAGGGATTTGTTAGGATGACCCGTTATTTTCCAGCTGATTACATAACGTCTGTGTTTTCCTCGCCGTGCACCTGTGAAATAAATAATCCTAAGCAGCCGTTAAATTTGCCACAGATCACTTCATTTTGTCTTTTTTTTTCCCGAACGCATAAATATTTAACCCAAACAACCGACACATTTGGCCCTATTTTCGTTTAGCTTTTGCGTGCTCATTTAGATGGAGTTTTAAATAGGATGTGATGGAGACTGAAAGAGACCAGTGTGTCGGCGCTGAAATTATATTCAGAGCTGCCTGCATGATGGAAATATTTTCATAAGGTCATGTGCATTCCCTCCCCTCTAGCTCACATATTTTGAGTTTATGCATTAGACACCATTGATAAAAATCACATTTTTTGCATTTCTGCTGAGAGTGTTGCACCACATGCAAACACCATAAGCGCATTTAAAGTTTACGCTGAGCGTTTGATGGTGAATAAACCACACAGTGCTAATATACCTGCTCTTTATGTACACTCTTTAAAGCGAACATGAAGGGTTCGCAAGCTGTTTTATATCCGTAATGTGGCATTTTTTAAGTTAAACAATATTCATATACAAAAATGTATAGTGGTTGGAGGATAGGGGTTGAAAATTACGAATGTTTGGCAGCTTCAGATGAGAAGGAAAGTTGCACTGAAAGATGAAAGACATTTTTTACTTTGTTCAGTGATGAAAAGTTCCTAAGATCATAAATGTTTATTTATAAATTAAATATGGTGAATTTTGATTGCATACTGACTTAATTTGATGTTTAAATCATGAACAATTTAGAACTAAATTGTTTATTGAAAATTAAAATAAGTAAATTATTGATTTATAAATTCCAGTTTGAATCCAAGTTGATGCAGGGTGCTGAATTGTAACTTGAATTTAAGAATTAAAATGGACTGCTGTAACTTTTTAATAATACATTTTTGAGTGAAATTTATATTGATTTTTAGTATGCTTAAGCCAAACAAGTTAACATACACAAAACACTTAAGATGTTAAAAATTGTATTATTTTAATAATCAGTATATGTAAATATATATACATATACATGATATAGTAGAGATATATTATATATATATATCTAATTCATGTGTGGGTGTGTGTGTGTATATATATCTATATATATAGTCATGTGTGTGTGTGTGTGTATAGATATATATATATATATATATAGTATTCATGCAAGAAGTATTTGTAAAATGTCAATTCAGTTCAGCTCATAAATTGAAAGAGCTCATTGTTTTTAGTTCTTCGGCTGATCTAAGAAAAGTTTTTTTGTACTGTTTTTGTACTATATTTTTATCATATTGCCTACATGTGCACTGATGTTTCTTCTGCTGATTCTCAGCATCAAAGGCCACTGCAAAGAACATTGAGTCAGTCGAATTGAGTCAGTTTTTTTTGCCGTTTTGATTGTTGTATGTGTGTGTCAGCCATTTTGATTTTTGCTCCTTCACTGGCTTTGATGTTGCCTTAAAGGGGACGGCTGGTTGGCCTCTGGACGTTGTGATGCTAGTGTCCAGAGATTTCATTGGCTGCCAGGGCTGGTCAGAGAGAGCTGTGAACTGAATGGTCCTGACAAAATGAATACAGTAATTAGGGCTGATCCACTGGCACGCCGCCCACGCTGGCAGACTGGCGTCTTACACTGTTAATTATAGCCGTCCCATTCGTAACACGACGTTAGGGTATTTACCAAGGACTGAATTTGTTACAGTGTATTTGTGTGTGTTTGTGTATCTCTAGTGAGAGAGAGAGAGCATTGTGTGACTAGCACACTGAAAAATGCCTTTGATGTTGACACTGTAATGGAGGCACGGGGGGCTGGGAGGCACAATCCAGTGAGGTCTGGGGTCGACATATCCGGTTTGTAGACCCGAGCCGTTCACTATATTCGTACGTGACCGATAAATGTAGGAAAGAAAAATCACAGATCATATTTCTTTATATATGTCAATTGTTTCTTCTAGGCTGCAGTGAGATTAAATGAGGAGACTTTTCCCTGACTTTTTTTCTTGAAGAAAATAGCCTAGTAATCTTGCATGTGTCTCTGCTATACTTTCAGAAGATGTCTGTGGGATGGGCAAGATATGAACGTCTGCACTCAAAAGTTAGAGATTTCAATACGAGCGGTGCGCAAACAGTTCTCATTGCTGTTGTCTCATTTGTTTTTATTTCTCATTGAAATATTGTTGATACTTAAATAAGTATACTTAATATTGACAAAACTGAACACTTTATTAAGTCTCTTGAACTATGAAAGAGCAACCGCTGAGCAGCATAGTTTTCCTGTGGGAGGTTTGCACAGGTTTAGTCTACCTAGTTCAACAGATCTTATTCAGAGTTTCAGTCATGTTTAGTCATACTCTTTCTCAATATTTTGTGTATATTTGAAACTTGGTTGCTATTTTCATAAACGGGAATTCTGGAATTGCAACATGGCTTAAACAGCAATTTAAGCATGATCTATTTTTTTGTAATTTTGTTTAGATGTGAATGTAATATTAAGATATGCATGTTATGTTTATTACTCAAAGTTATTTTGAAAGGTATTTTGGTGGTATTTTAGATAAAAAAAAGAACAGTTTTATTCATCAAGGATACATTACATTAATCAAAAGTAAAGACATTTATAATATTACAAAAAAAAATGTTTCAAATAAATGCTGTTCTTTTGAACTTCTATTCATCAAAAAATCCTGATAAAATAGACACAGTATGCACATAAATATTAAGCGGCACAATGTTTTCAACACTGATAATAAGAAATGTTTCTTAAGCCCCAAACAACATAATTTGAATGATTTCCGAAGGATCATGTGACAACTAAGACTGGAGCTAATGGCTGCTGAAAATTCAGCTTCAACATCAAAATAATAAATACATTTTAAAATATATTAAAACAGAAAAAACATCTTTTAAATTGTAATAATATTTCACTGTTTTTAACTGTATTTCAAGGTTATTGCTCAGTAAGCATTAAACATTTATTAAAAACAACTATGAAAATAAAATATTCAAATATTTTACTGACCCCAAAACTTACTTGAATTATAGTCTATATATATAGTGCTATAATGTTCATAATGGACCTTGTATGGAGTTTTATTGGCTCATTTATGTCTAGCTTTTGAATACATTTGTTTAATATATGTTTGAATGTGATAACATCCTGCATTTTCAGATTTTTTTTTTTCACATTTCTTCTGTGTTCTGTCAGAGGTGATTTGCTTTTACATGGTATCCTTGAAGATGGGCTGACCTACTAAAGGCTTGTGTGGGAGAGACGGGTCAGGGATATCTGTCTCTCTGCGTAGCCTTCAGGTTCATGGTGGGGTTTTAGCATTAGTGCCTATACATCTCCTCCTGACAGGTTAGTAGAGCTGAGTCAAGGGAAGAAAAGTCGAGTAAAAAAGCAAAAACAAACCTCAGATTTGTTGTTTTAATATTTCGTTTATCACCCTTCCCCCTCCCTGTGTTTTTTTTGTTTAGTTTTTTTGTGTGAGGTTGAGAGCACTTGTTTAATGTACTGGTTCATTGTATTTGTGCCTGTAGGATTTGATCCATCTGCTCAGCCAAAGCGGGAACGAGACTGGAGTGGAACTGATGGGGCTTGACTGTGTGCCACTTCCTGTCTCTCTCAGCTGACTTGATTGGCTGTTCCTCAGAGCTTCCTGTCTGATAGTCAACACTGGACTTTGCTGAGTGTTATGCATTTGGATGTTCTGACTACTGTGTGTGTGTTTATGAATCACGCTGCCCCACATTTCAAAGCGAGTCCACTTTAATTTCTCTTGGTTGTATTTGATTGGTAGTTTTTAAAACAAATGCTGATTCCTTCATAGTTTTATAATATTTCGTCTAATTTATCACCGCCCACCTGGTGACTTTATTACGGATTTGAAAATTCAAAAATGAGCCAATTTCTGTGACGTCATAAGAATTCATTTATTTTCCCATCAGAATGCATCACTGAGCATGTTGTGAGTACCTTAACCTGACACTGCGCCCTCTGAGTCTGTAGGAAGACGCACGACTAGGGCTGAATATAATTTTCCCTCCTTGTTTAGAATCCCTTTGTGCTGAGAAATTGCACTGGGTCATTAGAGCCGACAGGAATGGGACAAGGAATGGGAATAGGAGCCGGAATGGGAACCCTCCCTCTGGAGTTCTGGGGGTTCGTCTGTCCCTGAGCTGCCTGGAGAAGAGTAATCTGTCTTCTCGAAGCGGCCTAGCCGACAACAGATTGGTCACGTTAGCCGAGCCTTTGCAACCCCCAGCGATCCTTTCAAAACCCTGCAATTCACAGTCCTGCGGTCAGAAATCAAGCCTTAAAGGGATAGTCCACCCAAAAATAAAACTTCTTTGATCATTAACCCTCGTGTCCTTTCAAACCTGTCTTTCTTCTGAAGAACACGAAAGATATTTTGAAGATCTGTTCTTTCCCATGTAACTAAAGTCATTGGGATCCAAAACGACACTGAATCCAATTATATTTTTTATTCTATTTTGTAAAAGTCATAAGGTTTGGAACGAAAAGATTAATTTTTATGCAAACTATCCCTTTAAATCCCATAACGTCCCCAAGACTAGGAAGATCTTGGATGGGAGCCTGGATATATATGGAAAATAAATTCCCCTGTCTGTTTTTATTACATTAAGCCACTGAATGCAAAAAATCTCAAATTAGTTTGACGCACACATTGCCTTAAGCCTTTCCCCCATCCGCTTTTTTTTTAACAATGTCGTTTTGTGGGGTTTGATTAGAAAATACTAGATTACAGTTGTTAGTTATCGTATATGCCATTTACTTTTTTTTTTAAATTATCGTATGATTCTTACTCTTCAGCTGAGTGTAAATCAATACAGTCAATGTTTGCTTATGAAAGATCCTTTATATGTCGTTCACATATATGTTCTTTGTGCTTATACAAAGAAAATTTCTACTATTGTTTGTAGAGCAAAAAGAATACGAATATTCTTCGAAAGAGAATACATGCACAGTCCTTATTTTTTAGTGTCAAAAGTACACTTGTAGTCTTTGTTTGGGGTTGTTTTCGCAACCTTAGGCTGCCTAAACATATTATTGTGTCAGTGAATGTGTATGTGTGTTTGTTTGTGGGTTTTAGTGTCTGCAAGCACCCGATAACCCACACACTCATCTTCATCTCCTTGGGTGGGCAGTGTACCGGCCTTGGGAGCCTGATCAGATTTCAGGCTGTGCTCCATCATTCCCGAGCAAAGGGCTGTGCTGTCAGACGCCTTCAGATGCATGCTGAAACATGCACACTTAAACATACGCTCTACACACTCGTAAAGACGCTCTTCGTGTGTAAAAGCACACAGGCAGGCATGCACACATGCACAGACACCATTAACCCTAGATCCACTTACTGCTTTTCAACACTGGGCTCGCCTGTCCTGTGCTTTTCAGCGCCGCGGCTCATGGTAACCTCCGGAAGCCCGTCCTCTGAAGGGCCCCAGTCTCAATCACCTGGTCCCCAGTGTTAGATGTCCTAACAGAGACCTACTTTTACTGATTAATGTACCTCAGAGGTCGTTGTCTGACTTGGGTTACCGATTTTAAAGTAAATGCGCACACGCACCCACATTTGCACGAGTCCTTTCAATAGACCTTAAAGAGAGTTGTTCACTCAAAAATTATAATTTGCTGAAAATGTACTCACCCTCAGGCCATCCAAGATGTAGATTAGTTTGCTTCTTTATTGGAACAGATTTGGAGAAATTTAGCAATACATCACATGAACGGTACATGAATGGGTGCAGGCAGGTCGAACAGCTTATAAATTAAGTCTATTAGTTAACATTTTGTGAAGTGAAAAGCTGCATATTTGTTAGAAACAAATCCATCAAGATTTTTAACTTCAAACTGTTGCTTCCAGCTGAAATACAAGTCCTCTATCCGTAATACTGCTTTTCTCCAGTGAAAAAGTTGCTTTGTCTGAATCAGGAGAGAAATATGTACAGATCAAGTGAAAACAATCCAAAACAAATGTATTGGTGGGTTTTAACTTGGATTTTTGGACTGGACTACTTGTAGAATTTTGTGATGTTTTTATCAGCTGTTTAGGCTCTCATTCTGACGGCACCCATTCACTGCAGAAGGATACATTGGTGGGCAAGTGATGTAATTCTAAATTTCACCAAATCTATTCTGATGAAGAAACAAACTCATCTACATGTTGTATGGCCTGAGGGTGAGTACATTTTAAAACTATTCTATTCTATTTTAAAACAAACTATTTATTTAAGGTAAATGCACGCACGCGCACACACAGCATCCTTTCAACAGTCCTTAAACTATGGGTGTGACATGAGATCTGGCGTGTTCTTTTTTCCAAGGCCCATTAAATCGTACACTTATTTTAGCAGTTTGCACAGGATATTTTAAGCACCCACAGTCAGGGCCGCCTGACTAATGTGACAATCATTCCTGCCATCTCTTTATTTGGGTGTGGCTGCCATTTTTTCACCAGTGCTGAGTGACAATGCCGAAAGCGAGCTCAGATGTATGGATGCGGCCGCCCCATTCCTTCACCCGGCCTGCCCTGTGCCCGGGTCTCTGCCCGTCACTCCATCTGCCACCTGCGGTTGGAGGTGCCAAAGCTACAGACCATTAGCACAGAGCAGGTCTGTATTTATAGTGCTTAACGGGCATGACTCAACAGCATCACTGTTTGCTTTTAGCTGTAATGGAATCTGTGCTTTGCAGAACACAGAAAAGCCATTATTGTGTATGATAATATTGTTTCTGTCGATGGGCGAACCGGGACTGAAATTTCCACTGGACTGCTTGCACCTGCAGAAACCTTGTTCATAGTGAGAGAGAAATGGGCAGGCGAAGGTGTAAGTTAGTGTGGTGTGTGTGTGTGTTTTCAGTGTGGAGCATTGACTGATGTCATGCCGGCCATGTGACTCTGCTCTGGAGATGAGGTAATGGCTGTTGACGTTTACAGCTCCCCCTAATGAAAGACTGTGTAAAGTGTGATGGTTGTAACGGGACGTAAAACCAGCTAGTAAACCTCTAATGTCACGCAGGACTACATGACATAGACTCTCAGGTTTTAGACTTTTCAGATGATTTCCAGATGATCGTTTTTTCCTGAATTGCAGTCGTCTGGACATCTTTTTGGTGCAGTTTAGTGTAAATGGCAGAATGCGTAATAATAATTCATATTTTGAGGACTTAGAGGACTCAGCAGACAAACACAATATATACTGTATATTAATATATGAATTATAGAAATTTGTTGCTGCCCTACATGCAAGGGAATAATGGTTAAATGTGGTGGTAATATATATATATATATATATTATATATTATATATATATATATGTATTGTGTATGTATATGTTATGTATGGTGTATAGCATATAGAATATATATATCTATATATATATAAGATGTATATTTGTTTATATTGCCTGGTGATATAGTTTTGATATCTTATATAGTTTAATAATTACAGTATATGAACTTGTGTGTGTGTGTTTATATTATCTTTAGATATTTTTCTTATAGGTATAGTTATAGATTTTATAGTTAAATATAATTAATAAATAAATATATTATACATTTATATATATTCTATATATATATATATATACCATATATATATATATATAATATACATATATATTATATATATATATAATAATTATATAATAATCTTAAATAATAATATTTTAATAATTAGGTAAATTATTTTATGGATTGTTTGGGTGTGTGTGTGTAATGATGATGTCGCAAGGTATGGCAGTGCTCGTGTGTGGACTGCACTGGGCCTCCCCCTTGGCAGTGTCCTATGTTCCCATTACAGACCGGAGAGTCAGAGGTCTGTGAATGCAGCCGAGGTACAGCAGCACAGTGACGTTAAGTGTTTTCGCTCTGGGCGACTCCTCTGTACAGTGGGTGCGCTGACCTCACATACAGGAACAGTCCATTTTTTAAGCCACATACTCCCTCTCCTCTCAAAAACAGGACACAGTATCTCCTTTACAAACAGCACAGTCTATTCTTTACATGTTAACACAGTGTCTCTATTGCAAGCTAATGCAGTTTCTCATTTACAGGCTTACACAGTCTCTGATTGAAAAATGAACACAGGCTCACCTCTTCAGACAGATACAGTCTGTACATTACAAGCTAACAATCTCGTTTAATAGCTGACTCATTTTCTCCTTTACTGGGTAACATAGACTCTCCTCTTCAAAAATAAACAATTTGTTGCACAATCCAGTGCTGTGCTTGTTTGTAGGGCTGCACAGTTTGGCCAAAACTTTTGTGGTTGTATATCAATGTGATGATAATAATAATTATAGTAATAATAATAATGATTATTATTGTCTTTATTCTAATTGTTGTTATTAATTTTTATTATCATCATTATTAATTATTACTGCTAAATCAAAATACTCAAAAAAGATACAATATAATTACTTCACATCCTACGAATAATAATAAAATAGTTGTGTTGTTGATTTTTCATCATCATCGATTATAATTACTGAAAAATCTAAATACTCAAATAAAAAAGGTAACATAGTAATATTTCATGTTGTAGTAAAATAATAATTGTGTATTAATATCTATATATATATTTTCTAAAGTATATAACAACTGTAAAATTACAATACTAATATTGATGGCTTTCTTAATTCATTTTTAAGCAACCATCGAGCTTTACCAAGGCCTTTAAAACTTCTAATTTGGTTTATTAATGCTTGTCATTTCACATTTGGGAAGATGGTTGGTGCATTATGCGTTCCCAAATGCATGTTATAACTGTCCCTAACTCACAGCACATGCAGAGATGAGTTAATTCAGAGTTTGTGAGAACTGAGCCGTTCTTAGATGCTGAAAACACCAGATCATGAGCTGCTCACGTGTAAAAGAACACAGTGCTGCACTTCACTCTGAAACATGTGATGCATTTATTAAAATTATATCACATCCTTAGCAAGTTGATAATCACACTAAGCCACATTGCGATTTCGGTTTTATTTCGATTAATTCTGCATCCCTACTTTACAAGCTAACACAGTCTCTCCTTTACAAACTAACTTGGTCTCTTTTCTTCAAAGTCTCTCCATTTAACACACAAACACAGTCTCTCATTAACAGACAACACAGCCTATCCTCTTCAAACAAACAGTTTGTCCCTTCCAGACACAGTCACTCCCGTTCCTCCTGTCCACAGATTACATTGTCTTTCTTTGCACACAGAGCCGCGTTTTCTTTCCTCCGGTCTGAATGTCTGTGGAGAACAGACTTCAGTTTCACTTTATTCAGCAGCGGTGGGGTGTGGGGGAATTTGCACAGTTGTGGTCCCTCCTGTGAACAGCCATTGCTGTCAGTGAAACATTAAACTGATTTGTGGGCTGTGCGATTCTCCTCGGGGAGGTGGGCTGGCAGTCTCCTTGCAATTCTGTCCCTCAATCTCAATACTGATCTTGAATCAGTGCGGCCTGAAAACCTATCCACTAAATTGATGTTTTATATTAAACAGCCAGTGTAGTTCATGCTCGGCGTCCAGACACTGTGAAACAGATGTCTTCTCAGCTGTAACAAATTGTTGTGTGTATATATTTATAGTCTTGGCGTACGATGGACCTCGTTCCGTTTTTTTTGCCGAATGATCCAGGCGTGTGACCTGAATGTGCATTAAGTGTGTGCTGTGTTGGTTCCTGTTGCTCTGAGCTTTATTTAATTGTTTTACAATTCTTGCCACCTCCACTTTTTTTTTTTACCCAATATGATTAAATCTAGCAGATTCTCACCATACCCTGCCCATTCGTCCTCGGTTTATGTCCGTTTCTCTTTTATGTGTCCTCTGAAATGTCTTTGTTTTCCGAGAGACACTTGCATCAGCCTCCTCCCACCACATGTTTTATTTGAGGTAATTTTCAGAGCCCGAGACCCCCTCCACCCTCTGACAGAATTACAAGGCAGAAATAATCGTGCAACATAAAACACTATTTAAAGTTTTCACAAGGTTCAGGCGAGTGGAGGGGGGCTGTTTCCATGGAATATGCTTTTAAGAGGAATGCTGACAATTATGCACCCTGAATGGAAAAAAAGCCTGAGACGCATATCTGGTTGGCACTTTTTAGTTTTTTTGGGCAACTCATTCCCACGTGTTCGTCTGTAATGTTTGGTCCACAAACCCGCCCGACTTAAGTCAAAATCACTCCTGGTGCCATAATAGTGCACTATTTGAGATGTGATTTTAGCATTATCGAATCTGAGTAAATGTGTGTGTGTGTATATGACTATATTATATATATATATATCTCTTCTATATCTGTATATACTATCTAAAATTCACTAGTTTATACAGTACTGGTTTTGTAATGCCTGATCTCCCTATAATTTGGGTTGTTGTAGAAGAGAGATAGCAGACTATCAAATGGGTATATATTTTAATAAGTGTAAATTTAATTGGTAATAGTTGGAATAATAATCTTTTAGTATAATTTAAAATGTTTATTTAATAATAAATATTAATCTGTCTAATCATTGTCATTTAATCTAAACTACCATTTAATGAATATAAAATAATGAAATTTAAGAAAATAATTACATAATATAATAATATAATTTACATTTTTTCATTACATGATCGTGTAGTAGCCGGGGATGATTTAATTTATTCAAATATTATATATTTTTATATATATTTTATATTGGTATTATAGTGATTGAGTTATTTACTCACTTAATTTTTTTTAAATTTTAATTATTATAATTTTGTTATCTAATATATGCATGTATATGTCTGTGTGTGTGTTTGTGTGTAAGGTATCTATAGTACTGTTGACATACTGAATAAATTATTTATGACTTCTATTAGGGACGAATGGGGGCACTCATTATGTGTCATTCACCTATATAGGGAATAGTCAATGAGTGAACAATTTTAAACGCATCACAAATGAATGAATAATCACTGTATTGAGTCACTCTGTCAATTAATGACTGCATGTTCCGCTTTAAGCTGTGTCCACAAGTGCAAACTGGCATTATGATACAAGCGAGGTGATGTAAAAATAAACCAAATAACAAAAAACGCAAACAAACGCATCATGTGGACAAGGGGGCAGGCAGTATGTCCACTCATTCGCTGCGAGACCGTTTCATCACCAGATAGAGGCTGCCCTGCATTCCTCTGAGGCAGAAGGCCATGTCTTTCTCCCTTTTTTCACCATCCCCCCTTTTCCTCTTTCATTTCCCTTCTTTCATCCCCCTCTCCCTCTGATCTGCATGGCCGCATCTCAGGTTTTTCTCCTGAAGCAATCTCTATAAATAGACCTTCAATAGCTGCTGCCTAACAAACCTGCTCATCAGAACTAATTGCTAAAGAAAAGTTCTTTTTTCCCAGCTTTCTTTGCATTAACCCTTTCCTCCCCTACGGTGGCCTGAGCTCACCATGTGTCGAATAAAGTAGGTTTTCTGGGACACTTTTTGAAAAATATGAAAAGGGTAATTCAGTTATTTATATTATAAAACTATTTCAAATGTCTTTACTGGTACAGGTACATATAAAAATATGAAAGCTTTTTTTACATAAAATTATAAATAGGAAGTTATTTTCGTGTATAATGATATATATCGAATAAAGGTCTATATATATATTATATTCTATTATAAAAACTTTTAAACCTTGGCACCTAATTGAAAGAAGTTGGTACTAAAATCAATAAAACCTGAAATCAATAAAATGAAAACAAAAAAATGTAAATGTTTAAAGCAAAAAAAACGAATTAACGAATAAGAACGGAATTATAAATCAATATAATATAAATAATAAGATAATAAAAATGACAAGAACAGACTGAAAATAGAGATATTCAAAAGATAATTCTGTAATACACTAAACTTTATATTATAGCCTATATTATCGTATTTATATTAATATATTAATTATTTTTTAAACCTATTTGTAAGCCAATTTCGGTTGGTTTAGAGTTAAGACTGTCAGGATTTGGGATGTTGTGGTGTGTATTATTAAGGGTGTGTGTGTTGTGTTTGTGTGTGTGATGATAGCCTCCATCAAGAGAATGTTTTAGAGCCGGCCGGGTCCTAGACACCAAAGTTGGTGTCTTTGTTGGGGGGTCTGTCTGACAGTTAGTGACCTCATTACCAGACCAGCGTCTGGGGGCATTCATCTCGTGGGGACCAACAGGGGCCCTCCACCCCCATACATACTCAATTTTCTCTCTATTTCTCTTTTTATCATACTGTAACAACTCTTATTTATATGGTTACGCCGCACACGGTTCCCTCTCGTGTTTATGTGTGGTTAAGAGAGCGTGTAAAGTTTAAGGTGGAGCTGAAATTGGTCTGAATGCGATGGGGGTCTGTTCTACTTCTGCTTTAATTGACTGTGACCTTAAGGGTGTGGGAGCACAGAATAGGGGACACTGACACGCCCACGCGCAGATATGCGGACCGCTGCGTCACACAAAACACACACACAACACACACACACACCACACTGGGAGCAATAGCGTAAGCACAGAGCACTAAATAATAATCGTGGATTCTTATAGGTTTGTTTAAATCACTAATGCTAAGTATGCAAGTACCTTTCTTTTACCTTTTTACACGAAGAACCTGGGAAACATCTGATATTACAGATTCTTGCACAGAAGCTGACGGTGCACTTTGGTATCAGCCACCTTCAGTAAAATGCCACAGTTCTGTTTGCTGTAGAATGTTTGGAAGTGTGTGTGTGTTCCTCTATAATGGAGGCACAACGGCCTTTCTCTTATCAGTGTTGTAAATCTGCTCGCAGCATCATGGCTGCGCTTGCTCACATGCAGAGTGTGTGTGTGTGTGTGTGTCCGTGTAGTTTTGAATAACGAGCAGGGTGATGCTCCTGGACTTTGTTGAATGGAGATTCTACATCCAGAAGGCAGCAAAAGACAAGAGAAGACATCCAGTGGACAGACAGTACCATGTGCTTTCCTGTTTCCACCGTTTCCAGCGCTGGGTTTTTTTAGATTTACGACCCGCAGAACAAGCCGGTAGCCATTTTCCAGGAGAATCCAAAACATAAAACTAGATTCACTGAGCTGAACGTAATTCATTGCTGTTGTATAAAATCTAATACTGAAGCTTCAATCTTACTGAAAGTGCTGGATTTAAGAATCTGCCGCACAAAAATACAGTAGAAATCCAGACAAATTTGAGTGCCTGTTATTTATGACATTACAAAGCAAGTTTATTTTTTTAAATGTTGTAAAATCATGTTTTTAGCACCCAAAATAATGTATTCTCAGCTTTAACTCATTTTACCATGTATAAATTCTTTCTTTCTGTTCATATTGAGAAACTAAAATAGTCTCAGCTTCAACTCAATTCAAATTCATTATTTCACTAATTTTCCACAGGAATCAATGTGGAAAAATCTTGCAGTTAAGTCAGCTTAAAATATTTCCATTTTATGCAGAAGCAACATGAACGTCTGTGAAAACAGATTTTGACCTGCATTTGTCTAGAAAGAATATACATAAGGAGGAATTAGGAAAATTATGGGTGTCCATCATTTTCCACAATCTGCCCCGTGTATATTCTCTCGGTCAATCAGATACGATTAAACCTATCTGTTGATCACCGTACCTACTGAGCTTAGATGGTATTACGGTAGACACCAGCAGCTTAAAACAGGCCTGGCTCGGCTCCACTAAGGCAATGCCACCCTAGTGCCAGATGCTAGTGTGCCAGGACCAGTTGGCATGAGATGCACTATATAATGGAGCGAGTGGGAGGAGGGAAAGGCTCGCGTTGATGGTAAATAATTTACCAGGCTGGCCCATGCAGCTGTGTAATCTGCCAAACTGGCGGGTTTAAAGATGCAGGGGACAGCTTTCAGGGACTTTAGGTGGCTTTGGATGTGGGGACGCAGTAAGAACGTGTTTCTGCTGGGTGATTGGCTGCAGCGTCTCACACAAAGGCCCCTAGAGGATGTGATCATTGCTTTGGAGGGTAAAAAGTCCTAAACATTATTGCACAAAATATAAAGGTCTGTTTCTCGTTGACCGATTTAATAATTAACAAATTAATTTTTATTTGAATTTAAATTAATTTGATTTTCAGCTTTTTTCTTCTTCTAATGACTGATATTGATATTATTGCTATAAATACTTCATCTATAATGCTAATCATGATGAGAAATTAACCAGAACTTTTTATTGAATTGAATTGTATTATGTTTACAATTTATTGTACTTTCTGTTAAATTTATTTAAATAATTTATTATTTAAATTTGTTGATATTTTATATATTCTGTTTAAATTATTGACCTTTAGTTGCCAGATATCTGTAATTGAGTCAAGTGTTAAATATAAAACTAATATGAAGTGGCTTTTGATTGAAACTGTGCTGATAGAGGTTAAAATGCCCCTTAAAATCAGTTCAAGGGGCAAATATTTCCTCTTAAGTTAATTTCTGACTCTGTATTATCTTATGACACTGCAATCAATGTAATTGTATTAATTAGGATGTATGTATCAATATTTACTCAAATGACTAAAATTATTCCAGATCCGAAATTGTGCATGATATCAGCTGATGCTGATAATCTCACAATGACACAATGAAATATTTGATTCATAGCTTGAGAGTGACTATAATTTCCCTTTTCAGACATCCATGAGGTGCATTTTGCCTGCATCAGTTTTGCACGTTCAGCTGTTAAGCTTCCGTCATGTCACGTTTTGACCTCACCGTCTCTTTCTGTGCCGCAGTATTCCAACAGATTGCGTTTCCGTCTTCAGACCCCTCTGGATTTAACAGCGACTTGCACATGCTCAAACTTGGCCCGGTTCCTGGAGATTTACTTTTATTGCAAGCTTTTTATCCATTCGCTAACAATATAAATGTACTTTTATGCACTGCTGTCTTTACATATGAATGCGGGCAGATTGCATCTGCAGAGAAAGATGGAGTATGAGAGTACTGCTCAAAGCGGGCAGGGGAACTCTCTTTTGGCCAGGCCTCGAGTATTATGTTGAAACCAGATGTTGAGAGATGTTTCCTCCTGGTCACGTGGGCCCCTCTGGTGCGGCACTTACATAAATGTCATCTGTACAGTAGCCAGTGTGGGCGGGAGAGCAGGAACGGAGGCCCAGCTGCTCGCTCTGGGAAGATGAAGAGTGCAGTGGGGTCAAAGCTACCCTCCACCACTTCTGTCTGCTCTCTGCCAGTGCTCTTTCTCTGCAAACATGAGTGAGACATGCAGACGTCAGCTGTTCGCGGCAGTCTTGCCTTGTCATTGTGTTACCTGCTCATTGCGTTCAACCTGGCAGACATGTTGTGTGTATACAATGCTTAACACTGGTGGTTAACATGGGGGGGGGGTTTGTACCGTGACTATATTTGTTGACAGGTAAAGATTAGTATATTATGTTGTTGCGTCACTAGTTTTGTACAAAAGCCCAATTTTGACAAAATGTAGTTACGAATGGTAGTACACAACTTTGTAAAAATGCTATTTGTTGGGATGGCTTGATACCACTTTTTCAGAACCGATACCAAAAAAATCTGAGTATCTGCCGATACCGATATCGATCCAATACCAGCGCAGTTTTTTGTTTAAAATGAGTGTAGAATTTCTATACCTCAATGTGTAGGTCGATCATCACTATTTTGTATGTTACACACAATCTACTAAATACAGACAACTTAATTATAAAGAAAAATAACAAATAAAAAAAAATATATAATCATAATCTATGAAAATAATACTATTATAAACTAGGGCGTCATGTTAATGCTCCTGTGTGGCAGAAAAAGTTGCTAAATGAGACTCTTTTCTTTAAAAGAAACTCATATTTCCCATTTCAGCGGTTCACTGCGAGTAATTCACAGACGCTCCGACTCATTATTTTGCACTTTGTTTATCTACACAGTATTTCAGGAGATGTGAACGCTCCATCAGGAAAATCCTTACTAAACAGCATCAGATTATCACGCAGTCATTGTGAAATGTTTGTGTTTCTGACTTGGCTATTATTTTGAGGACAAAACTGATGATGAATTTCCTAGCCAAACCTGAAAAAACTCCTATTGAAGAAAAAAACAACAACAAAAATATATTTTTTTATTATTTTCTGAAATTGACAAAAGTTATATTTTAGGGTTTGGGATAGTCTGTAATATAATTAATCTCTAATTAAGAGCAACATATGTTAACGGAAACTCCCCACATGATTTAAAGCATGCCATGAGTGTGTTTGTATGTGCTGCTGCAGTACCTTCACTGCTGATTGCGCTGATGCCTCTGTGGAAATCCTCAAAACTGATCACACCCAGACCGCTGGGATCCAAGAACCGTGTCAGATCCTTCACCTGAAACCACAAACACACAGCACTCAACAAACATGAAAAAAACACAAACTATTCATTTTACACAAACTTACGCATCATGGACTACATTTATGACACCAAAACATGAACTGACTTTTCCACAAAAAGGAAAAAAGGAAAAGAGGAGGAGAAAAGAAATGTAATATTATTTACACATATGTGAAGATGTTAAATTCTCCTGCACAAATTACATAATCAAAAATTGACAGTAAGGGAGTCAAAAATGGCGTGGGCTCATTTTTAGCATTTTTCCAATCTGTTATCTTGTATTTAGGAACAAAACATTATACTTATTTGTAGCTCAAGGATAGACAAAACACAAACATAAGTCTGTCACCCTGATATTGCAGGTAAAAAACATTCTCTCTCTATCTCTCTCTCTCTCTCTCTCTTCCACACACACACACACACACAAAGTTAATGATACATCAGTGAAACAGGGACCAATTACACACAGTGGTAACCAGGCAACAGCAGAACTGATATCCAGCATGGCACTCGTGAGTTCCAGAATCAGAGTTCTCAAAGAAAAACACCAAACATCCTCAAATACCTCCAACCGAGAGATCAAAACATCAAACTGTTGCCTAAACATTACACTCTGTTTGTGTGTGTGATATTTTAGTCCTTAAAGGCATTAATTTACACACAGAAGAAAATACAATGTAAGTCAATGGCTACCGTCAACTGTTTCGTTACCATCATTCTTCAAAAATCTTATTGGTGATTAAACAAAAGAAAGTCATACAGGTTTCGAATGACATGAGGGTGAGTAAATGAAGACAGAATTAGCACTTAAAAGACTGTAGGAACAGGGTTATTATTGCTAACTAATACAAAAATAAAACTACTAAAACATGTTTTAATTGAAATGAAGTTGAAATATAAATTATAATACAATAA
>JADLZN010000198.1:0-28583 GCA_018155175.1 Sinocyclocheilus anophthalmus
TGAAACTGGTCTTCTGGATCTTCTATGTCATGCATGACCAGTGTCCTAGCTACTTGCTTGTATTGTTTCTGCTGGACATAATCATGTGGGCTTGGGTGTGGTTGTTTTGGTTCATGTTTGCTCATCATTTCATCCAGCTCCTGCTGCAATTCGTCTACAGCTTGTGTGAAATCTTCTCTTGTCATGTGGACAGCTTGTTTGAGACTGTCTCTTGTTTTGTAGCATCTATCCTCCATATCTTCCAGAGCTTCTTGAATTGAGTCAGCATCTGCCATTGCTCCTTCAGGATGCTCGTCAAGGAGTCCCTTGAATCGCCCATCCAGTGAGTCTCCACTAACTGATGTCTGCTGTTTGTGTTGGTCTTCCATTTCTTCAAGTATTGCTGAATGTCTTCGGTATGCGAGTGACTCATCATCTCTCCCCTCCTCTCTGTAGCCCCTGGCTCCTTTTCCTCCAAGCCTGTCACTCCTTGGCTCCACCCTGTGGGCTGTTCTCTCTCTCACTCGGTATCTTGCTTGAGGCTTTGGTGTTGATGTTCTTAGTCCCTCCTCTTGTAGCTCCAGCCCCTCCCTTGTGGCTGTGTGTTCGTCTCTCTCTCTTGTGGTATTTGCTAGTCTCCTTATTTCACTCCTGCAAATCTGCTCATCTATGTCAACAACTGTATTCACATCCTGAACATAGCCCTCAAATTCTACTGCCCACTTTAAATCTATTTTTCCCTGTACTATAGGCATCTGATTAACAGTCTGATCGCAGGAAGGAACATATGGAGGTGGCCTTTCTCCTTTTATTTCATTACCTTTATTCTCTCTTTCTTGTTTCTCTAATTTTAATAATTGAATTCCATGTTGTTTGAACAGAGTCAATACCCCAAATTCTTGCTCTCTTTTGTCATTTCTCTTTTTTAGATTTATCATTGGTCTTATAATTTTTACCAATACCTCCATTTCTCTAAACATTGTCATATTAAATGTTCCCTCTTCCGGCCACTTAGTAGTCAATTTCTTTGTTCTCTCTGCCCACTTCCCTGAGAGCTCTCTTATTACTTCCTTACAGGCTGGATTTTGAAAAGCTAAAAATTCTACTGGAGTTGACATCTTTGTGTTGAACAGATTGATAACTCAAATTTCAATTAAGTGAAGTGAAAGTGAATGAAAGGACGTGAATGTGGACAAGTTGGTGACCCATACTAGGAATTAGGCTCTGCATATCCCATCCTAAGGCACACCACACGCAGGAACACACAACACACTGTGAACACGCACCCCCCGGAGCAGTGGGCAGCCATTTATGCGGCGGCGCCCGGGGAGCAGATGGGGGTTCAGTGCCTTGCTCAAGGGCAACTCAGTCGGTCCTGAGACTCGAACCCACAACCTTTGGGTTACGAGTCCGACTCTCTAACCATTAGGCCACGACTTCCCACCATTAACTATTATTATTATTGTCCCTTCAGTAATTTACCTCTCTAATCCCAGCGTTTGTAATTACTAGCTAATTTTCACCAGGCTCATCAGACGAGGATCACTAAAAGTATCCGACCCCTGATTTTCACCTGGATTTTTGCTGGGCGGAGGACTTTTCACCTTTAATAAAAGCTGTTTAGATTGTCTCAAATACTTCAAAATAATCACAATGTGTTTTCTAACACAAGGCCTTCTATTTCTTCCTCCTGGATATTGCTGTTTGTCCAAATGATGTTTTCTCCCAAGCTGAATGCCTCAAAACTCCATAGTCTTCTCAAATGAAAGTGACGACCTGTCGCTGTAATTCCCCCTGCCCAAATTGAGTAGGTGAGAGATGATGTTAATTTTATACAACACTCTTCTATTTTACATACACCAATGTTTAAATAATCCTTTGTACAATATTTTAGATTAAGTGGTTCCATATAATCAATCAATAATCTTTTCTCTTGTATTGTTAAAAATTTTCTGCCTCGCTTGCCTCTTCTATTCCTCTTTCTATTTACATTTATCTCATCTGCCATTTTTATTTTATTTTAACTAATTTATTTAAGCAGCGTTCTCAGTGTGCTGAACTGTTAGTCCCGGGCCCCTTTTTTTTCTCTGCTCACCATCCATAATGGCATATATTTGTGGCACACCTCTCAGCTCAATTGTCACCAACAAACGTCTCACTGTTCTACTAGGTATAGTCACTGGCATAATGTTTCCCATTTCATCTGATTTGACTATCACTCTAGATATCCAGTCCACTTCTCGTGTGACAACTGTCAGTGAGAGACATATATTGTCAAGGATTGTAGCTACTGTGGTATCCACTGACCTGCCAGACACCGCCTAGCATAGGGTGCCACAATTCGACCAACTGGGATTTCAATTACATTAGAGGCAGCTTCTGTTGGGGAAAGTGTTGGGGCACAAAGGTTCACTAGTTGATCTGTCAATTGTCGAACTGTTATGTTATTATAAACAATATTTTCCCAAGGTATTGTTGGCCATTCCTCTGTTATGTCCCTTAAATTTATAATGCTAATCAATTTTCTAAGAAGACTGTTCTTCTTGTAATCTGTCAATCTTTGTACCTGCCCTTTCCTGTCAACAAAATCTGATTCCAACCAAAAATGATTACAGATGCCTCTTGTATTTCTCAAAGTTTTAAAAAATTCTTGATATTCTTTCACACTTCTCCATTCACTTTGGTGTTCATAATTTGCATCAAAACTGAACTCATCTTGTACATCGAATATGCTCATTCTGTTCTTTTTTAGGATCAGGACAGGCACAAAGATAATCTGTCTAATTTCTCTGCTTTCTTCCCTATCTCAGCCTTCACTTTTATCAACGTTTACTCACACACATACACTCCACTCATGCACACACAACACTTTCTCTTTGTTAGTCACACACACGCACACAAATCAAATCAACATATGGTTCTCACTCTTTCTCATGTGCACACACACGCATTCAGGCACACATATGCATGCTCTCTCTCACTCACATACACACACACACACACACACACACACACAAAAACCACAAACACACACACACACACACACAGGTTCCTCACTTGCACACACACTCAAGGCCTTCTCTCCCACACTTTTTGCTACATTCACACAGAGCGAAGAGAAAAAAACACCAAGCAGCTTTTGGTCCCCTTCTCTTTCTTTAGGAATGAAAAATCAATCACTTCTTTATCTGTTTCTTTATCAATAATTCAGTTTCACAATTTGGATCACAACATCGGCAACTTGGACGGTGTCCAAACAGCCGACAGAGCCAATTTCTTGGAATATTTTTTGTTTTTTCAACTCTTACAATTCTCTCAATACTTACAATTCTCTCAATAAAATCTATATTGTTCATTTAGTGTATTTGTTTTCAATTGTATTGCTTTTTCATTCCAGTTAAATCAAAGCGCGTTTACATAGAACATATATGTCACACACACATTCAGCTTTCCACACAGCGCAAAGCAGCCAACACAGTTAATCATTCAGCCAAAACATTCAATGCTTCAATGTTTCCACCACTTTGACGCACATACAAATATTTTTACAACATATAATGGACAAACAAAGACTAACAGTCTAACTCTACTTAGACTGCAGACACCTGATTCAGCCACCCTACCCTCATAAGCACCCCTCAAAGCCACACTCCACCATCTGAGCGGCTCTTTGATTCCTGGGCTTGCATATTTTGGGAAGTCTCTGAACAGGTTTTTAGTGCCCCTTCACGACTGGCACAGTGCACTTCTTATATACAACTTATATACAAAAGCTCTGTGTCCCTTGACACTGTGTACACAAAAACTTAATACTCTGATCAAAGCAACCCATCCCTCATAAGCACCCCTCAAGGCACACGCTCCACTTTATCTAGCGGCTCCTTGATACTGGGCTTTGCGTATTTTGGGAAGTCCACATCCTAATACCCCTCAAGGCCACGCTCCACTGTCTGAGCGGCTCCTTGATTCCTGGGCTTGCTTATTTTGGGAAGTCTCGACCCAGTATGTGCCTCTTCTCTGCACAGCACGGTGCTTCTTCTTATTTACAATTTATATACAAAAGCTTTTTACTACTCTAGAGCATGTGAATCTTTTGACATCCGGAACTCCTCAACTCCACTTTTATTTTACTTAATTTAGTTCAAATTCAATATCTTAGATTCATTTATTGGTGAAGCCCTGTCTCAGATTACCATCACAGGTGTGACCTTAGTCAACCACACAAACAGTCTTATTTCCAATTTAAGCAAAATATTGCCTACCTCGTTTTTTCAGGGCCCCTGTTAGAGATCTGTTTGTATAGCCGTCCAGGTACCCCACCCACGATGGCCCTCGCGGACGTTGGACCCCAAGCCAATCCTGTTCGTGACGCCAATCTGTTGTGGATTTTTCTTGGGTGCGGCCAATGAAGTAGAGAAGCAGAGTTCCAGATGTCAAAATAAGACCTTATTTAACAAAGAAACAAAGCCGGGAAGACAGTCACAGCATTCCAAATCATTCCAAAGTCTTTGTTTATCAGCTCATATTATATACCCTTTGTTCTCTCCAAATTTGGTCATTTTCTGTTTTTTCTTTGTTCCGGTTATTTTTTATTGGTTATAGATACCTGATTTGCCACAATTGTTTCCAACCCTTTTGGCCTTGTTTTTTAATGGTGGAAGCTTTTATTTCATTGGTTGGTAGTGGTCACATGAGGAGAGGAGGTGTGCGTCAAATCCCTTCCACCGGTCCTGATAAGATAGATTATTCAAGTTCATGTTTACTGTCTAATGAAAGGTCCACTGTCTAATGAAAAGACTATTATTCGTTCTATGACATCCAGGGTGAACATAATTCAGCATATTAATTTATATAGTGATTACTTTCATTTTCACATAATACTTCAATAAAATTACACAATAATGGTAGCTGGTGCAATAGACGGATGCCACTTTTGGATCAAACCACCAGCAAGAGATGCCCCATGCTATTTTAACAGGAAGATGTTCCACTCTGTTCAGCTGCAAGCCATCACCGACCACAAGGGGAAGTTCCTCGATATCTTTGTTGGATATCCCGGGTCTGTGCACGATGCCTGGGTGCTGAAGAACAGCCCCGTTTACACTGGTTGCCTGTATCCACCTGCAGGAAAATGCATCCTCGGAGATGGTGGGCATCCCTGTTTGACTGTGCCCATCTGCCTCATCACACCATACAGAGAGCCTGTACAGAATCCTGTACAGGCTCGCTTCAACGCCAAGCATGCTCGTGCACGTAACATTGTTGAGAGAGCCTTTGGGATGCTGAAGGCACGCTGGTGCTCCATCTTCTTCAAGGCCCTGGAAGTGAGTCCTGCCTTTGTGCCAGATGTTACTTACTGCATGCTGTGCGGTGCTCCACAACCTCTGTGTTCAGAACGGGTACATTGTTGATCCAAAAAAAGGGAGAGCAGTAGAACAGCGCCGATCATCTTTCCTGACTGTGAAGTACATGATAATTCGTGGACAAAACCTGTATTTATTTTTATCTATGATTTGTGTTCATTTGTTTTCTGTTCATTTAATAAAAAATAAAAAAAGGTATTGCTCCAAGATGGCACCAGCATGTTGCACGGCAAGCCATCGCGTTCCTGGCTTTTTAACTGTTTGTGTTGTTATGCTACTTTTGTCCATGTTTTTGAACTCTGTTTTATCTGTGCTGAGGTACGATCGCTCAACACTTCTGGATATTCAAGCCTCAGTAAACTGTGTGGATTATCAGTATGGTTCTGGCAACCATAATTTTAATTTCCCTAAGCACCTGATGTTCATACTGCCAGAGTTATCTCGTCTGCACTGGTGCTCGCTCTTCAAGAAGAAGCAGCACAAAAGACGAGGAATGTACGCAAAGTCCGGACAAATTATCAGCTTCTACGGACGTGGCTCCTACCGGTGTACCCTGTGCAACCCGTGCCAGTACTTCGGATTTTGCAGCGAAAAACGCAGTCGGGAGTGTCCGGTCGGATTTCTGTCTTCTAAAGGAGCTGAAATGTTCGGCGATAGTACATAGTCCCGGGATCTCTCCACGGTTAAAGCTCCACTGCTGAATGTGAGGTCAGTGGGAAATAAAACGTTTATTCTTCAAGATTTTACTACTTCACAGAATTTGGATTTCCTGTTTTTAACATGACATGGCTGGATCCGGTGGGCACCTGCTCTCTCTCTGAACTGTTGCCAGTGAACTATAATGTTTTAAATACGCCTAGATCCATTGGTCGAGGTTGGGTGTATCCACACTTTTCAAGGACAGATTTAAATGTGTATTTCTCCACTGAAAGTAGACTACAAGTTTTGAATTGCAGCTGTTACCTCGAATAATAGATTGGTTGACTTTATTTCCGTCCTGTAAATGAGATTACAGCAACGCGTTTTGCTGAGGCGTATGAGGCAAGCCCAGGGCCTCCTATCATTGAGGCTTCTGGATCCTCTCGAGATATAGAGGAACTGACTGCTGTTTTTAATTCTGTATGTTTGGACATTATGAATGATGTTGCTCCACTCAGACTTAAAAGGTCTAAACCACAGTCTCAGCCTTGGTTTAATGATGAAACTCATGCTCTTAGATGGGCTTGTAGGAAAGCGGAACACAGATTGAGAAAAAACAGATTACAGTTTTCTTATGAGATGCTAAAAGATACTCTTAGCACTTACCAGCGTGCAGTCAAAGTGGCAAGAACAAACTATTTTTCAGACTTAATTAATAGAACTGCCCATTGTCCGAAAGATTTGTTTGGCACAATAAACTCTGTGCTAAACCCAGCTATAGCACCCTTTTCAGATTCCACTTCTCTTACTTGTGAGGATTTCTTGAACTTTTTTGTGAACAATTGACAATATTAGAAAAGAGATTGTCCCCTCCAATATTGTTCTCAAATCCCCTGCGCTAAGCCTTATACATTTGACTGTTTTGATCAGGTCACCCTTCCAGTCTTAGTTAAGCACATGAAATCATCTTCCTCTCCACTGGATCCTGTTCCACCACAGTTTTTAAAAGATTTGTTTGGCACCATGGGCACTAGTATACTTTCCATTGTGAATAGTTCCTTATCCAATGGTTGTGTCCCATCTTGTTTTGAACAAGCAGTGGTTTCTCCTTTAATTAAAAAACCTGGCCTTGAGGTTACAGAATTGAACAATTTCCGTCCCATTTTTTTAAACTTCCATTTTTATCTAAAGTTTTAGAGAAGGTAGTTCTGACTCAAATCACCACTTTTTTTGTGGGAGAATGATCTCCTGGACAAATTCCAATCTGGTTTCAGAGCTGGCCATAGTACTGAGACCGCTCTGCTAATGGTGTTAAAGGGGTCCTATTATGCTATTTCACTTTTTTAATTTTTAGTCAGTGTGTGTTTGGGCATAAAAAAGATCTAGAAAGTTACAAATCTCAAAGTCCACTCCAAAGGGAGATATTTCGTTTTTTAAAAATCCCTTTTCAAGAACTACAACAAATGACTCATTTGGACTACAGCGTTTGTTTTCCAGGCTTTGTGATATCACAAAGCGGTTCATTGGAATATCATTACAAATAATTCCCGTCTACAGAAATTCGAATGGTTGGGGGGTGGGGCGGGGCGAGGTTGTGGTTAGAACGCTTGGTTGAGTGAGTGCGTCAGAGAAGACGACGACGAAGAAGAAGTGCTACTGCAGAGTTAGTGCATCAGAGAAAACGAAGAAGAAGAGCTGCTGTGCTGTAGCATCAAATGTTCGGCATGTCTAGAACAATTCTTACAAACATAACACGACGTAGCTGGGCGCCGCGGACAGTCGCCGCCGGTGTGCCTACACTCATAGAAAATAAAGTATTTGAATTTTTAAGACGTAGCGCGATGTGACGCTGCGCTTCTCGTCCGGTGTGCGACTGCCTGAAACGCTGTTTTTTCACCTCCGTGCCCAAATGTCTTTGTTTGGGCTTCCGAAAGCGGATGATGTCAGGAAACAGTGGTTGCAATTTATTTTTGAACTCTGTCCCTGAGCATTATAACTCCAATTTTCTATTGTGTGCTGTGCATTTTACTGAGGCCAGCTTCCCCAGGGGCCTGTGTTAGTGGGGAGGAAAGTTCCTGCCGGATTCGCCCAAAAGTTTTTGTTGAAAGACAGACCAAGGGGCGTGGCAGTACTGAAACACTGTCTATGCTGTTCGCCAATCACAACGCACTGGAAGCAAACCAATCACAACACATTTTGTTTTTCGGAAAGCGGACCTTCATCAAAGCCGTAACTAATCGAGCCGTTTGTGCCAGCCTGGGGAGAAAGGTATTGTAATAATGTAAATTGTGTGAAAAATAATGCGTTTTTATTTTGTCCGTCTAAGGCTAAAGAGAAGATAGCTAATGCTCTTGCACCCTTAGAAAATGACAGTGAAAGACATGAGAAATCTCGGCGTCATAATTAATTCATCTCTTAGTTTTGATAAACAGATTAATTTGGTTGCAAGAAGCAGTTTTTATCAGCTTAGAATTATCTCTAAAACCTTTTCTGAGTTTTATAGATTTGAAGATTGTTATTCATGCATTTATCACTTCGCAACTGGATTACTGTAAGGTACTGTAGGGATGTGTCAACGGCAACTATCTTTATTGCAGCTCGTGAAAAATGCTGCGGCTAGGCTTCTGACCGGCACAAAAAAAAGGAAACACATCACTCCGGTGCTATCGTCTCTCCACTGGCTACCAGTCAGGTATAGGATTGATTTTATGATTTTATTATTGGTTATTAAAGCTTTACACAACTTGTCTCCAAATTATATTAGCAATCTCTTAGGGTCTCACACATCGACTAGGACACTTAGATCAGTAAATCAGTCGTTGTTGACTGTTCCTTGATCCACATCAAAGTCTGCAACTCAAAAAGGTGACGCTGTCGCGACCTGTACTTGTCATTCTAGTGGATAGGTCACAATTGGTGGAAAGGTCTTTCCCTGTTATATTCGCAGTCTCCGTCTAATCGAGTGGTTTTAAGTCAATCAAGCTTCATCTTTGGAGTCCTATTTGTAATAGCGCCTTCACGATTACAATCTTGCAAATGGTGGGGGCAAGGTCGGTTGACTAAAATTTATTTTCGTACCATTATTGGTAGCTTATCAGTGGTGACTGTCCATTTAATGGTACATATGGCAGGAAATTGGTGGGGTGTCGCATGGAAAAATCAATTAAAGACGTAGTAAAACAGACGATGAACACTATTAACATCAGTTATTATATGATGCAATCAAACTTTTAGCAAAATTTGGTAGTTCTGTATGTTTTTCAGGGTTGGCATCATCTGGAGTGTCCTTTGAGGTGCTGGCAATCATCTTTTTTCCTCAGGTGTTGGCTCCGCTCATCCTCATTTCTTGTAAGGGCTGGATTCATACTGAAGCTTGTGAAATATAGTTTCCTGTGGCAAACAAACAAGAACAATATAGACATAATTAGCCATAGCTGACTTGGCTTTTTTCCAATTGCATCAAAATTTATTGTGGTTTAAAAAACCCAAGCTAATATGTAATTGCATTTCAGATCAGAAAAGCTTTATATTTATTGCCAAGTAGTGTTTGCACCTACAACGGACTTATGTAGTGTCTTTTCTCACCTAGGCGTTCCAGAAACGGAGACCCAACAACACATCAGATTATCAACTAATTTGATCAGGTATAACTCAGTACAAGATTCTGAGATGCATTTTTGAATGCTTTGAGATCAGATTTAAACATATCTAGAGTTTTCTGAACCCTTGACATTATCAGCTAAGTTGCTATTTCCCTATTGGGAATCCAAATGCGGTACCACATGTTTAATGTTACGTTTGCTATCCGAGGTACTACCAAAATCCAGAATTTGCGCGACCTTAGGGAGCATGAGGTTGTTAGCTGGGTAGAAACTGTTAGGTATACAGACTACACCAATAAGGCCGTATAGGTAAGGTGTTAATAATTAGTTGTTAACCTATGATATTCAGAACTCTATTAGGTAACCAGTGTAGTGCCTGCCAAATTGGGGTAATATATCATATTGTCTTGACCTAGGTTAAGTGACTGCTCTTCCACCCTCTTGCACCTCTTCTCGCGCATTTTGTGGAAACTACCTGAGCTTGTTGGTTGAGGTAGATGCAGGCTAACCACCTAGCAGTGCATTAACAGTAGTCCATCTAGGGTCTGATGCCATCAACTGAGGCTTTTCTGCATCAGAACAGCCAGGTTATCTCATGTTTTCGTAACTTTGCAATTGTATGCTACCCCAAGGTGTAATTGCTCTGTTTGTAACATGGAAATATTAGTTGTTGTTTTGCCGCCTGTCCCACAAAATACAGTTGGCTATCCTCCTATAACACCCAGATTTTTGACTTTAGAGGAAGTAACCGTACATCCGTCTTGATGCAAATTGTAATCCAAGAGATTCTGTGTACTGTTTTTTGTCCAATATGCAATATCTCTCTGTATTATCCGAATTCAATAGGAGAAAATTATTGGTCATCCAATCTTTTACATTTTTTAACACACTCTGTTAGCTTAGATCTTTTAGAAGTTTCATCTGGTCTTGTTGAGATTATATAGTTGAGTATCATCAGCATAAAAACAGTGGAAATTAATCCCGTATTTCCTAATAATATTAACAAGTGGCAACATGTATATCGAAAATAACAGAGGACCTAGGACAGATCCTCAGCACCTCCTACTTGTTACATCTGTGCGCTGCGATTATCACATTTGAATGACTTCCCCGTATAATAAACAATTGGTAGCGAATCGGACCGGTAGGATCTAACCATACTTAAACCTTGCCCTTAATACCCGTATAGTTTTTGTAATCGACTATGAGTCATTCTGACATAGTGTTACCGCACACTAAGATCAAGGAAAAACTAGCAAGAACCAGCTTTGGTCTGACGCAAGAAGCAAGTAATTTTTGTAATTTTAACAAGTGCAGTTTCTGCGTGGTTTCTATGGTGGGGCCTGAAACCTGACTGTAATTCTTCATAGAGATAATTTTTTTTTGCAGTAAGGAGCACAATTGAGCAGACAACTTTTCCTAAAATTTTAGACATAAAAGGAAGATATTGAGATGGGTCTGTAATTTCCAGTTCACTAGGATCTAGTTGTGGTTTCTTAAATAAGAGGCTTAATAACCACCAGCTAGAATGGGACGTGACCTAAAGACAACGACTAGTTAATAATATTAAGAAGCGGTTCTTCTACTACAGGTAACAACTCTTTCAATAATTTAATGGGTACAGGATCTAACAGGCATGTTAATGTTGGTTTAGATTCGAATCTAAGTATTTAGACATTTCTGCGCAAAACCCCATATGACTCGGCGCTGTGTATACTGCTACTCTCACCTGGGTTCTTCTTCGTTTAATAACTTACTACGCACTCAACGCGTGGAGTGCCCTGTGTAGTTTCATCTGCTCGGCTTCTATCGCGTCTGCTGAAATCATAACATTTAACGCGTTCTCTGTCCATCAAAGGCTTTTTAGTTTATCTAACCCTTATTATAGAACAAAGCTGGACCTGTGGCTGGTCATTTAATTGATGTTTTTATTAACAAATTTCGGGAGGATCACTCGCAGATAATTACACGGGCCAGTCCTCATCATATTACCCATCTATCAATAGCACAAAGAGAACCTCTATAAATATCCAAAGAAAAAGCAGCCTTACCTCATTATCCTAGTCTTTCAGCATCGCCTACACCACCCCATTCCCTCCACCACCCCGACTCTTCACCTTCAGCCCGTTCCTACCCCAGCATGGGGAGGAACACTCGGGGGGGGGAGTGCTTTGGGTCCGGGCTTAGACCCGAGCTTGGACCCCTCTCCCCGAACAGGGGGAGTACCCCGGGCTCGAGAGTAATTACCGAGCTCGGAGCCCTCTCCCCGGACAGCACGCCAAATATGCATAACCTTTACTCTGTTCATTATACGTAAGTGTGAATTCGTGAACTGAAACATGGCACAAAGAATCTGACGGTCTTCGTTTTAATTAATTGACTCCTGCTGGCTATGGATTATTTGATCTCCCGCATTCCTATGGCAGAGGTGGGGGTATCATTGTGTTGCACAGTCTACAGTACAACATGTGTCCCGTGGCTGTTCCCAAATCTGACTCATTTGAATGTTTTGTTTTGAGTGTTTCTGCACCCCTCTCTACTGCAGTGGCAACAGTCTACAGGCCTCCTAAGACAAATAAAGGCTTTTTATCTGAATTTTCAGATACATTGTCTTTTCTCTGCCTCAGATTTGAGAGAATCCTTCTCTTGGGGGATTTCAACATCCACATGGATATAAAAGACTCCACAATAACAAAATACTTTTTGTCCATATTGGAGTGCTTCGAGTTAAACCAACTTGTGGACTGTCCTACACATGACAAAGGCCACACTTTAGACCTTGTGATTTCTAATGGTTAATTTGTGTCTCAGTTGTCAACCTCTGATTTAGGTCTGTCTGATCATCGGGCTGTCTTTTTTAACATGGAATTACCTAACATGAATACTTCCACTTCTCGCATCATTAATTATCGCAAGTGGAGATCTATTGAGCCCACTGATTTTTCAGATTTTATTGACTCTTCTTTATGTTGTGTATGTCTGACGATCTGGATGATAAAGTCTCTGTGCTGAATTCTGTTCTCTTGTCTGGCCTGGACACGCTGGCTCCCTTGAAATCACGGTCTGTTTCTTTTGTACGCTCCGCTCCTTGGTACAATGATGATCTGCATGCTATGAAGGCTATGTGTCGTAAAATGGAGCGTAGATGGCGCATATCAGGTTTAACTGTTCATCACAGCTTACTTGAATATAAGGCTGAAATTGTGTCAGCTAGATCTGTTTATTTTTCTCAGATAATTGTCAGCAATCAGAGAAACCCTAAATAACTGTTTCACTCAATCAACAAGCTGCTTAAAAATCACAGCCTCTCTAATGTTCCTGCTTCAACTCACCTTTGTAATATGTTTTTGGAGTTTTTTTAGCACCAAAATTGATAATATACGTAACCACATTATTACTAATACTTCTGCTGCCTCTTCCTTAAATATTTCTGCATTTTCTGGTATTTCTCTCTCTCCAACTTTGCTATTCATGACTCCCAGTCTCTCTGTAATATGGTTTTGAAAATGAAAGCTTCGACTTCCAGAGTTGATCCGATACCATCTTGTCTGTTCAAATCATGTCTTGATTCCCTTTGTCCTGTTGTTTTCAGAATTATCAATGACTCTCTGTGCACTGGTGTTGTGCCAGCAGCACTTAAAATTGCTGCTGTCACCCCTGTACCAAAAACTAACAACATAGACTTTGATAATCTGAATAATTTTCGTCCCATCTCTAATCTTCCATTCCTCGCCAAAATTTTTGAACAAACAGTGGCTTCTCAATTGCTTTCTCATCTTTCCTCTAATTATCTTTTTGAGCCACTTCAATCTTGATTCAGTAAACTCCACAGCAATGAAACGGCATTAGTTAAGGTCACTAATGACTTGTTAATGGCTTCAGATTCTGGTCGTCTATCTATACTGATTCTTCTTGATCTTAGTGCCGCTTTTGACACTATAGATCACTCTTTTTTTATCACCCGTTTAGAGACTATCTTTGGGGTTTCTGATTCTGCATTGAAGTGGTTTAAGTCCTACCTCTCTGATCGCAAGCAGTTTGTTGTGATGGGTGGTTGCAGGTCTGAAGTCGGTGTGGTGCACTCTGGTGTTCCTCAGGGATCAGTTTTGGGCCCTTTACTTTTTAGTGTTTACATTTTTCCATTTGGCCAACTTTTAAGAACTCTTGGTCTTAACTTTCATTTTTATGCCGATGACACTCAGATCTACATACATTCAAAACCTGATGTCAATATGTCTTTTCTTTCTCATTGTTTTACTGAGATTAAAAAATGGATGTCTGAAAATTGTCTCTGTCTAAACAGTGACAAGACTGAAGTGATGCTTATTGGTTCACCTCACCAGTTGCGCAAAGCAGAGTCCGTATCCTTAAGTGTGGATGGCTCTGCTTTACAGTTTCAAACTAAACTAAAAAATCTGGGGGTGATATTTGACGCCAACTTAACATTTGATCCGCATGTTCGTAATACAGTCAAAGCATCTTTTTTTCATCTCAGAAACATTGCCAAATTACGTCCCATGTTGACTTTTTCTGTGGCTGAAAAGTTAATCAACACTTTTGTTTTTTCGAGTATTGATTATTGTAATGCTTTGCTGGCTGGAGTTTCTAAAGCTACCCTAAGTAAATTACAGTTGGTACAAAATTCAGCTGCTAGAATTCTGACTAGGACCAGTGCAAGGGAGCACATCACACCTATCTTGGAAAATTTGCACTGGCTTCCTGTTAGTTTTCGTATTGATTTTAAAATTCTCATGCTCACTTATAAGGCCTTGAATAATTTGACTCCTCAATATTTGTGGGAGCTATTAACCCCCTACACGTGTTCTATGCTCTTCTGAAGCTGGTCTTTTAACTGTTCAAACAACTCGGCTAAAAACCATGGGTGATCGGGCTTTCTCTTCTTTGGCTCCTAAATTGTGGAATTCCCTGCCCTCTGAATTAGAAATGCAGAATCCATTAGTGTTTTTAAATCATCCCTTGAAAACGTCTTTTTTAGGGTACGTTTATGTGAGTTACTTTGTTTTTTATTATATTGGCTTTGTATTGTTTGGTTAGTTCTTTACTGCCTGTTACTGTTGTGGTGTATCTTTTGACCTTCAATTGTTATATTACTGTATGTACAAGCGCTTTGAGATGCTCCTTTTAATGGTAGTTGTCTTATACTAAAATAAAAAGTTTTAGTATTATTATTATTTAGTTGTAAAGCACTGCATTTTTTCTTTGGGTGCTATGAATGAAGCTGAAGTAGTAGACGCTGTAGAATCTAAATTTGTTGTTGTATTTCTGATGTTATCTATTTTTATCAGTGAAGAAATTCATAAAGTCATTACTATTACACTGTGAGGTGATATTTAGCTCGTGTGGTGTCCCTGGTTTTGTTATTTGTGAATCTAGCCACTGTGCTAAATAAAAACCTTGGATTTTTTTTGGTTATTTTCTATGAGTTTGTGGATCTGCTCGGCCCTGGCAGCTTTTAGAGCCTGTCTCTAGCTGGACATACTGTTTTTCCATGCAATTCTAAAAACTTCTAAGTTAGTTTTCTCCATTTGCGCTCAAGACTACGAGTTTGTTTCTTGAGAGAATGGGTATTACTGTTGTACCATGGCACAGTATGTTTTTTCTCTAACCTTTTTCAATTTGATGGGGCAACAGCTTATAATGTATTAGAGAAGATAGTGTCCATATTGCTAGTCATTTCGTCTAGTTCCTTTGTATTTATGGGTACAGAAAGCAGTTGAGATAAATCTGGCAGTTTATTTGTGAATCTATCTTTAGTGGTTAGAACAATAGTTCTGCCTGGATGATAAAGCGGAGCCATATAGTTAATATCAGTAAAACGCAGCATGCACGATACAAGGAAATGGTCAGTAACAAGGTGGGGGGGGGGGGGTCATCGCTTTGAGGTACGATATCTTTATCAGTAAGATCAATTCCATGCGATGTAATTAAATGTAGTGTATGATTAAAACGATGAGTGGGCCCGGTGACATTTTGCTTGACTCCAAAAGAGTTTATTAGGTCAGTAAACGCAAGTCCTAATGCATCATGTGTATTATCAACGTGAATATTAAAATCTCCGACAATTAGAGCTTTATCAACAGTAACCAATAGGTCTGAGAGGAAATCTGCAAATTCTTTTAGGAAATCTGTATATGGCCCTGGTGGTCTGTACACAGTAGCCAGAGCAAGAGATACAATAGATTTATTTTTTCATATCTGACAGTGTAACATTAAGCAGAAGTATTTCGAATGAGTTAAACCTGTATCCTGTCTTCTGAGTAACATTGAGAATATCACTGTATATTGTTGCAACACCGCTGCCACGACCAGACTGACGGGGCTCATGCTTATAACAGTAGCTTGGTGGAGTAGACTCATTTAGACCAATATAATCATTAGGTTTTAGCCAGGTTTCAGTCAAGCAGAGTACATTAAAACTATTATCATTTTATTTACAATAACTGCTTTGGATGAGAGTGATCTAATGTTTAGGAGCCCAGACTTTAAAAATTGTTTTTATTCATTAATTTTACATTTTTCTGGTTTAATCACGATCAGATTTTTTTCTAGATCCTGCATTAAATTTTTATTTTGACCTCACTATTCGGGGAACAAACACAATCTGTATAGATTGGACAGCGCAAGTACTTCTATAATTTAAACGGGTAGAACAAATGTCATCATAGCAGTTATTTGAGATTTGGATTACTAGTCATATGGAGCGCAGCGTCCTGGAGATGTTGTCCGACAGGAGTTCCGCACCGACTCTGCTGGGGTGCAGGCCATCACCGCGAAAAAGCCTAGGATGCTCCCAGAAAAAAATTCCAATTATTAACAAAGGGCAGTTTCTGTTCTTCACACCATGACAATAACCATTCATTTAAAGCAAAAAGTCTACTGAACCTTTCGTGTCCTCGTCGATACGTGGGAAGTGGTCCTGACACGATGATTGTCGTCGTGGGCGATGTGTTGTGCACCGTCTCGATCAGGCTCCTGAAGTCCCTCTTCAGTGTCTCCGTCTGCCGCAGCTTGGTGTCGTTAACCCCCGCGTGAAGCACGACCGCTCTGGTGTTCTCGTCGCCCTTCAGGATCGTGGGTATTTGCGCAGAAACATCGAGAACACGAGCACTAGGGAAACAGTGAGTGTGCACTTTACCTTCAGCTAAAGTAGCACGGACATGCCGGACGATGGAGTCTCCGATGATCACAGCGTCGCGTTCCGTCTCGCGGAGGGGTGCGAAGCGGTTCCGGGTGGAGTTCTCGAAGACCGGAGGCGGCGGAGGGTGAGAGGTCGTCGCCCGGGGCCTGGCTTGCGTCTTTCGCTGCGGGTGCACACAGGGTCTGTGGTGTCCCGGTGCCAGAGTGAAGGACATCTGAGAAGATCGCGTCCTGGGTGCAGAGAAACACTCGGAGTAGAGGTGGTGGGAGAGTTAGCAGCGCGCTGTATACTTACCCCGGACTTGTGAGCATCAGCCCGGGATGTTTCCAGCGCGGCTCTCCGCTCTCTCAGCTGGGCCTGTTTCTCCAACAGGTCGTGGATCTGCTTCTCCACGGCCTCCAACATGTCCTCACCTGCACTCAAAGGTAGACACACATCCACCATTAAAGCAAGTAACAGTGAGTAAAACAATGGTAATGTGTGTGAATAGAGTATTAGCAATGTAAGCGAGATTAGCGGCAAACACGTTGGTGATGCTAATGGGCTATAAGCTAATAGTGGACTCGGGGAAATCAAATTAAAACTACTGATAACAAGGCGCTCTGATTGTTTTAGTTGTAGAATACGATTGGGGATATATACACACGTTATAAAATTATGTGTAACAATTGATTTTATGATAAAAAAATTGACAAAGAATTAACTTGACGGAGCTCAAACTCAAAACATGCAGCCGCACAAACAGAAGCCTGTTTAATAGTAATAAGTTAATTAATTCAATTCATCGTATTTAAGCAGACCTGCTTTTTATCCAACGCAATTTACAGCGCATTCAGGCTATACAGTTTTTAACAGTATGTGAGTTTCTTGGGAATCAAACCCACAACCTTTTGCACTGGTAACGCAATGCTCCACCACTGAGCCACAGGAACACTAGTTAGGTGTGTGTGGCGCCCACAGGGTGTTGTGATGCGAATCGTGCAGTAGCAGTAGTTAGAGAGCGGTGGAAGTGCATAGCATCTGTGTGCATTCCTCTTGCTTACTGCTCACTGCCAGTGACAGCCCTTGTGATGAAAAAGCAGGTTTTTCAGTTTTACTCACCCCCGATGCATCCTAAGTTTATATTACTTTCTTCTTTCAGATGAATACAGTTGGAGTTATATTAAAAATTTTCTTTGATATTTCAAGCTCTATCATTGTACTCAGCGGGTGTTGCATTGTTTCTGTCCAAAAGAAGTTAAATAAAAAGCAGCCATCCATTAAAAAAAAGTGTCTCAGACGGCCTCCTGTAGCGAATCGATGCGTTTTTGTAAAAAACTATCCAGTATTAAAACTTAATATACCTTGAATCTAGCGTGTGCGCCATGTTTGAAAACGTAAGCAGCAGTTTCCGGGGAATGACTAATGAGGTCAGCTTGGCGGCATGCCCCACTCAGAAATGAACGCACGTGGAGGATCGAAACCAAACAACGTCACTATTGAAGTACAAAACGAGGAATTTTTGTTGTAAAGAGAATGTAGAGGATTCGTATAAGCCATGGGAGACTTGTGTTCCTTGCTAAAGGTAAGGAAACGTTGCTTCTTTGAGCCTGTAAACACACGTTGTTTTCACAGACGCACCGCCATGTTTCCCCCCCCCCCCCATGCGCTCCAGAACGGCTTCTTTGTACAACTGCTGGCGCAAGCTAGATTAAGGTGATTATTACGTTTTGAATATGGATATTTTTTCTTACAAAAACGCATCGATTCTCTACAGGAGGCATTTGTTCACCCCCCGGAGCCGTTTGAGACACTTTTTTTTTATGGATGGGTGATTGTTATTTAAGTTATTTTGGTTTGAAGCAATGCAACACCCGCTGAGTGTAATGATAGAGCTTGAAAGATCAAATACAATGTTTAATATAACTCCGACTGGATTTGTTTGAAAGAAGAAAGTCATATACACCCAGGAATGCATCGGGGGTGAGTAAAACACAGCCTATTTTTAATTTTGGGGTGAACTAACCCTTGAAATTATTCAAATGGAAAAGTAATTTTATAACCCATTGACAGATATTATTCTTGTTTTAAGCATAAACAAGACAACTTCTTAATTTTGCATCTCAAATAAATATCTTGATTTAATATTTATATTCAGTATTGTATTGGAACAAAAACTCAGGAAACTTCCAGTCTTTTGCAGTGCATTTTAAGAACATTTTTAAGGCTTAAAATTGTGGAAGGGTGTAATAAGACTTAAGACCCCGAAAAATCCTGTTTTTCTACAAGTTTTCCTCTGCCAGTGCACAGCCTCTCCATCACCAAGACTCCTAGTCGGGCCTCCTCATGGCTACACATGGTAACTGGGGATATGGCATCCGCAGGATAATCGACAGGGGATCTCGGAGCTGCAGTGGTCCCCAGAGGTGGCACCGACAACCCCTGTCGCACTGCCTACAGGCTGTGTGTGTGAATTTGGAGCTTAAGTCTCTACAGTATGTAATTTGAAATTCCTAACTGAACAAACTATCACAAATGTTACTATTGTTGGTTTATACTTCTAAATTTAGTTGCATCCATTTAAGATTGGTACTTGATCTGCTTTATTTTTGGTGGTCTTAACAGTTTTCCTATCCCCGCGGATTTAGAAATGGATTACTAGATATATCTTTTACTACATTGTAAACCTCAAGAAACTTGACATGGTTACCGTCTCAAGATGCTGAATTAATTTTCCTGGCACTATTAATAAAACGTGTTTAGAAATTTGTCCATTTGGTGTTGCTATAAACGATTATACTACTTGTGATGCAAAAGTGATTTTGTTCACTTGTGCTCTATTCATTAGAAGTGTTTATTATACACAAAAATAAAATGCATACATTTTTAAAGCTGTCTGGTCTTTTTTTTTTTTTTTTACATTGCGGCACTCTGTCATTTTGTTACTATTCCTTCCTTTGCTTTTCGTTTAATACAACAACAGAAATATCTATAAATCAGTGTTCCACATGTCACTGTGCTGTGATAGTAGAAGTAGCACGAGCACGGAGCGAGGAGACCAGGAATACAAAATGAAGGAGTTTAATTCAATCACGGGGAATCACACATAGCACAAAGAGTTGACATACAATTCCAGACAAGGGAGAACTGAACGGACTAGAACTAAATAGACAGTAGAGCCTCCCAGGGCGGATCAGGAAGCCATGGTGGAGCAGGCAGTTCGGGTTGCCATGGCGGAGCCGGGGACTCGGGTTGCCATGGCGGAGCAGGGGGATCGGGAGCCCTCCGTGGGCTTAACGGGGAATTGGGAGCCCTCCCTGGGCTTAACGGGGCTTGCCATATTAATGTTCAGGGGGCTTGCCACATTAACGTCCGAAGGGCTTGCCACATTAACGTCCGAAGGGCTTGCCTGAGGAACGGCCGGCTTCCTTGGGGGAGCCGCGAACGGCGGCAGACTGGTTCTGGCTCGGGACCGGACACCGGAATACACCTTCTCTCCAACACAGTCCAGTGGTGTCTGGGAGGTCCAAAGGGCGATGGGTGTTGGCCCCAGTCAAGACAGTTTTATTAGGCAGCGTCTTCTATGCCCGTCACCAAAAAAAGTGCGAGCTTGCAGCTCCCTGCGTACTCGGAGAAGGGGAATCTCCGGCGGATATGGCAAGGACACAGCAGCGATCTCCCTGCCGTGGGAAGGACAAACAGGAACCAAAAAAATAAACACGTAGAAAAAACCAGAAAAAGGCAAAAACGAGATGGGCGACTGCTACTTTTGTTTTTGGCTGGAATTCTGTCACGTTCTGGTGGTAGGTGTGAGAGCACGGCGCGGGATACCAGGACCACAAAACGAATCTATTAATTCAATCACGGGGCATCACCCTAGCACAAGAGTTGACTTGCCATACAGTCCCACACCCGGGAAACTGACGGGCTAGCACTAAATAGGGTAGATAACGAGGGGCAGGCAGGTGATGGGGATAACTAATTACAAGGAACAGGTGATACTATGTGAAAAGGAACTGGAAGGACCAAACAAGGAAAACAGGAACTCAACGGGAACATACACATGACAGTACTCAGTAAGTGCTTGAAAATAGTTTTACTCACTGACATATTAACACTTTACAACTGACAAATCTAGTTTACTGTAAATCCCTGGAAAATAAGACTGCAATAAAACTTGATAAAACAGCATGAAACACTGAAAAACATAAATAAATGGAAAGAAAGTGTAGTTAATATTTATATTCTTTATATAATTATTTTTTGCAATAAGCTCTAAAAGCTGAAGAAATCTCTCCTCTCTCTCCTTTGTCTCCCTGTCTCTTCTTTCCTCTCTCAGTCCCTTCTTTCTTCTCTTTCCTTGGCCTCTCGTTCTCGTCTCTCTCTTTCTCGTCTTTCCTCCCTTTCCACCATCTCTCTCCATCGCCTCTCCTCCCTTTCAACAGCTTCCATTTCTCTTTCTGCTTCCCTCTCCTCCATCTCATGGATCAGCTCCTCTATTTCCTTCCTCTTCCTCCCTACTCTTTCAGCCGTTGAACTTGCCCACACGTGCCCCGCATTTCACGCCGGTATCGGGGCCCACAGCGGGCTGCCCGCGTCTGCCCGCAGGGGCCCACACGGGCCCCAAAGGGGCATGTTTGCTGGGTAGCAGTTGCAGAATAAACAGAAGATTAAAATGCTTTCACTGATACAAGGTGACTAATAAACACAGCACTACGGCAATATACGGTTTATCTGAGTTCTTATACTTTATTATAATGAAAAATATAATAATATCTATAATGCAATGGTAATTGACATAGCCTTTATCACTGCCTAGAATACTATGAAATATGTTGCGCGCCTTATTCTGTTTAAGAAGCCACATCACCTCACAGAAGGATTTATTTCAAACACACGACTGACGTTATGAAGTGAGTTTGGAGTAAAATTATGTTATTAAATGTGGTATTTTCACGCTTTCAGGTGAAGCAGCATTTACTACACAGAGCCGTAATTCACTGACAAGCTACGCAAACAGCTGTCATTATCGCAAATGATTTCTTCAATTTCATAATCGTACGATTATATCGTCTGCAATTTTTTTGTGTAGCTTGTCAGTGAACTACGGCTCTGTGTAGTTAATGCTGCTCCATCTGAAAGCACTCACGTGATAGAGATTTACTCCTAATCCAAAACGAGCATTCCTGACTAATGTTCATACATCGCATTCAATAATCGTGCAGCGTAGTTACAGCCGCATCTGTTCCAGATGAGGCAATAAGGGCAGGTGGAGTGATGGAGGGTCTGCACCCAATTGCCTCATCCATGGCACTGTACCATTTCCAGGATGCTGCTGTGGGCTCTCCATCCTCAGTGCTCACACCGGTTGCTGGACATTTGAGATCCTACAAAAATGTAAAAGCACAATATCAAGACAGTCAATTGCATTCATTAGATTACTGCATTACTATCACATGGAAAAACATAGCATGATCAAATCATGAACGAATTCAAATTTTGGGGTGAACAAAATATATATATATTTTTTAAAATCTTTATTTTTTTGTTTTAGGTTCTCGCACTTTCTTTTGACTTGAGCGGCAGAAATTTTGCGGGTCCCTGCGCTGTCACAAAAGCTCTGTCACAATAAATGCACAGAAATCAAGCATAAAAAGAAGGCAGTAAGACCTTTGCTTGAAGTGTTAGTATTTACTACATTCAGTGTCAACAACACCTGAATAAAAGTACATTTTACATAATTTCTATACTTACTCAAAACCTTTGATGGCAGCATTACGTTTTCCAGTGAAGAGGACTTCATTAGCCACTCTCCACTGAATGAGCTGAGTGTGTTCATCAGTCCCTGTAATGTCAAAGCAGTAAACATTAGTCATTATCAAGCCATTAATGCTACATTGACAAGCTGAGGCATATACTTACCTACTATATAGTAGGAGAAAAGAGTATGTGAAGAAAGAAGTATGTCCGAAACCTCAGTATTCATAAAAGAGTAGGCGAGAAATCGCCGGATGTCCTACTGCTTCAGTCCAGATTCAGTGCTCATCGATGGACACTTTTCAATCCCAGGAGGCCACGCGAGAGGATACGTCATCATCAAATGTGAAGAACAGCGACGAGGGTGTTTACAAATGTATTATAAACCAAAACACGGTTCCTTGTGTTAAAATCGCATTTGTTGATCTACTGTAGAGTAAACTGTTGAATTGCTGAAGGTGAAGGTCGCTAGACAGTATAGTATATTTGTGATTGTTCTGTAAAAACACGTTTTATTATGTAATAGCGAATACGGGAGCTCATGTACGTCTCCAAAGTGAATTTACATAAACCATAGACATCTTAAAGATGATTACTAAATGTCTATTTAATATGTGTCAGGAAAATGTTGGAAAAAAATTACAGATGGGCACACCTAATAGACATGAAATAGACATCGGAGTGACGTATGTGCGCTAATAGGCTATGTAATAGAATTCACTGTTGTCAACACTGCTTACATTATATGAATGTAATGTAAATAAATAAATCTACATAGAGTAACTAAACATACGTTATCTGTTTTATTTGTTTTTTTTTAGTACTGTTGAGCAGCTAAATCACAGAGGTAACGTAAACTTGACTCTTGTCTGGATGTTACAGGGACAGATGAGACACACGCGAGTTTATCCGCTGCAGAGTGACTGATGAAGCAATGCTGCCATCAAAGAAAGGCTTTGAGTGAGTACATTACAGAAATGAATAAAACATCTTTTAAATCTTAAGTTGTAGTTTATTTTAATTGTTGTAATTTCAAACAGAGTTATTACAGCATTTTTCTGATTCTTGATTCCTGTGCATTTGCTGCAGAGCTTTTGTGGTGGAGCAGGATCTGCGAGGAAAGGTGTGGCATTTGTGGAAAAAAGAGAAAACCTGAAACAAAAATGTAGATCAATGTAAAAGATCATTCTGTTACTTCTAATACAGAAATTAAATGGCATTGTGCTGTTAAAATGACTGCTTTTGTATAATGTTTGTGCATTTTTGCAGGATCTGAAATGTCTGCAGACTGCTGTGTGCAGTGAGGATGGAGATGTCCACAGCAGCACAAGGATTGAACAGCATTGAGGCAAGCAAATAATGACTGAATTTATATGTTTGTCTGAACTAACCCTTTAAAGCCACAAATAGAAATTGCATGAAATATATGTATGCATTTATATTATAGTAGTACCTTGAAGAAATAAACTTGACGAAATAAGCAGCTTTATTGAGCATTTGTGCCCAAGACACAAAAAGGGATTTACAAAAATCACATTTACATTTATCAGACACTTTTATCTGAAGTGACTTACAGTGCTGTTATTACAGGGACCCCAATCCTCCAGCAGCAACCTGGAGTAAAGAGCCTTGCTCAAGGACACAACCAGTGGTGACGACCAGGGCAGTTACGGGGCCGGGGCCCCTGGGCTTGAGGTTATGTTTGGGCCCCGTACCTATACTACAAATGCCCTCAACTAGAACATTATTATGGAGTAACACAAAATATACAAAAATTTAAATATGCTTTCAGGTTCATATACTGTATACAATTAATAGGCAGCATGTCTAGCCTAGTCAAAGTTTAGATGTAATATTAAATAGTCACTATAATACAATAAACAGGATATGATCTCTCAGTTGAGAGATCAAAACCCTGAAATAACACAGAAAAACCAAGAGATGATGAAAAATTATGAAAATGATGTGTAATTTTTATACAAAAATGTATTTTTTTGTCAGATTCTTAAATTTAATAAATTCATCTGATAAAAAACATGTGACTTAACAATCAAATGAAATCCTATAAACAAAATCCATAGATGGATGTGCACAAGGTATTTTAATTTAAATACTTTTAAATTTAGAAATATTAAATAATAGCAAAAAATGCAATACTTAGCTACATTTAAAAAATATGAAAGTAAAGCGCCAGCAGGTGGCAGCAAGTGACTGTTTTATTGAGTGAGTTGAATCCTTAAATCAACCGATTTGTTTAAAATGCTAATTAATTTAACTTAGCAAACGACTGTACTTATAGCCTGTTTGAACCATTTACTGGTCCGTGTAATGCTGAGAAACAAAACACTGTGCATTGATGGGGCAAAACAGAATTTTGTGTCTGTGTTTATTGTACATTTGCCATCGTGCTGATATTCGGAAAAACAGGACTCTAGTTTGTGTGATAGTCTAACTCCTATATCGTAGGCATTCACTCATTAAATGCAGGGTTCGTTCAACCAATACATTTCAATGACTTTTAAGGCAATATTCATGACCTAATGCTCCATTATTTTACACAAATGTTCAGATTTATCATAGCATATGCTAAGGAAAATGTATGATTATTAATGCTATTTGTTTGTTTTCTAATAAGCACAGGCTGCGACTGTGCGAGACGTTACTTATTGCAGAGAACATAAGTTAGGCTACATAATCACATAACTGAATGCCAGAATGTTAAGTATATTGTAATTTGCTTAGCCAGTATTATAAATTAAACTCAGGACCTGAATTTCGTTTTAGTTTAGTTTTGTTTTGGTGGAAAACATTCAGGTACAGAAATGCTGCAGAAATGGAATAAACTGTAAATTAAAAACAGCAAATTCACTGTAAATTAAACAACAGATTAATTCTTAAAATTAAAGTTACAAAGTTATTCAGTCAAGAGCAGTGAGTGATTTTGCCTTTTGTTGTTAACATTAATTAACAATAACCTAATTAATTACCATTGTTAACATTAACATTTGGTATGAAAGTGAGTCAGCTTTCAGTATACCTGCTGTCTGTCTGTCAGTCTGTGTTAAAGAACAAAAGAAAAAAATCACTCTGCTCAAATCTGCTCTTGACTAAATAACTTTTTCATATTTAATATGGATCAATATATAAATATAATCTATATCTATGACTTTATACATCATAGTATTTTGTTCCTGAATAGTAGCAGCTACTGTTAGTTTTAGGCTAGCCTACCTGAAAAAGTTGAAGCACAGTTTGTTTCATTTGTATCCTTGTTCATTTATACTGACCGTTTAACTGTCTTTATGTAACATTATTTATTAAAATGCAAGGTTACTTGAGTCAGAAACACTACATTTTCTGGAGTGTTTTGCGCGGCTTCATATGCGCGCTCTTTGATGGTTTAAAAAGACCGCAATTGATAAACTTTTGTGATGATGCCACACTGACCCGAATAGGCAGGTTACAGTCCTGTCTCTATCGAAAGTCATTGTATTGGCAATGTGCATCAGGCTGCTCTTAGTGCAGACCGATCGCTGATGTTATGTCGGCGAGTTCTATGCCATTATAACCGATCGCCCACTGATGCTGCACCGCGGGTAAATCAAATTCCGCGAGAGGAAAACAGATTTACACGCGAGGAACGGAGTCATTTCAACCCTCGCGCAGCGCGTGACGTCCTTCTGGCGCGCAAACAACCCTCACCTGCTCGCGCGAACAATTTTATTTTTGTCAGTCGTGGGGCGGGGCTTGCTGTTTTAATTGTAACCTCAAATGTAATTGGTTATTCCTCTTTTCCTGAAGTCAGTATTGGACGCCTGTTATAAGATTATTCATAATTCACTTGACTTGACACATGGCTTCATCAGTGGACCAGATACATGTGAGTTATCGTTCCATTTGCTTGTTTTATTCATTTATTTTGTCTTTATTTAATGTAATTTAATGCATTGTTCATAGAGTAGATCTTTTTCAGATACTTTATTAATAGGAAGTCTTCTGTTTACTAATGATTGCAGTCTTCTGATGATAAAGATACAGTCTTAAAAGGGTTCAGGATGGTGTGTACTGATGCACCGCGCGACACACACACACACACCACACACACAGGCTATATAAAGCTATAGGAATGACAGTAAAGTTTTCAAAATGTTTTATCTTTAATCTTGTAAATAGATACAACATTGTAATATTTGAAGGTTTGTTTAATCATGGTTTCACCATGTATGCATTTGATTTACAGTGTTACTAGTCATCTGCTATCAAAATCAGTCCATTCACGATGATGTATATGAACACTGATTCCTGTTTATGGTAAAGAAGCTTGTAATACATTCAGTTCCAATGTATTTATTTGTGTTCTTTTTGTTGCATTATTCTTTTTTTCCTTTGTATTTGCAGGTTGTGTACTTGAATGCAGCAAATAACAACCGCCCAGTTCAGGAAAGTAAAAGCGTTTGAATTTTATTTCTGGAACTTTTCTGGTTCATGTTTTCTTCAAGAGGCACTGACCAAGGAAGTTTCATGTGCAGTAAAAGTGTCCATAATTAAAGGTAAAGTACAGTTGTCTGAAATTTCATTTAGGCCTAAATTTAGTAACAAGTAATCTGGTGGTAGCTTTTCAATGTCACTTTTAAGTTAAAAATATCTTACGTTTATTAATAAATAACTGATCTGTTTTTAAACCTAAATTTATTTAAATTTGTACTGTTTCCATAGGATTGAATACATTTGGTGTGATGTCAGAATCATGGTGACCAGCAAGTACTAGACATGCTGCACTCGCTGGAAGCATAACGATTGCTTGACATATCAGTGGTCGAGGTCCTTTTCAATGTGCACTTCACTTTTCTCCCAAGAATTCAGGCAGACTTGGACACATTTCCTCAGAAGGCAATCGAAGTTCAGAGCATCTGTGGCGCATTGGACTGATACACACAAAATGTATCAACCCAAGAGATATTAGGTATGGAGAATCTGCTTTCTTTAATCTGTCACCACACTGCTGTTTATGCATTAGTCTTAAGTGGATTTTTAACTATGTATTTAACTGCTAAATCATTAGCTATTGTTCAAGAATTTGAATCACTTTTGAGTTTGGATGGGTTGAGGGCACTCAAACACCTTCTGAATTAAACTGGTCCTAATATCCCTGTTAAAGATCTGTATTTGCTTTGTCAGTTTTTTTTTTCAACAAATATGGGGTAAATTTAAAAAAATCACTGCTATGTCCCAGTCTAGATATGGCTCTTTGATGTCCTGAAGATTTAGCAGTTAAATACATCATTAAAATCTACTTAGATTCATTCATAAACAGCAGTGTGGTGACAGGGTAACTAAAACAGGGTCACCATACCTGATCTCTTTACCTTTAATTAAGGACACTTTTACCCTTGTTCAGTGCCTCTTGAAGAAAACATGAACCTGGCAATCTGTACATCCTCCACTCACTGGTCTCCCTTGACCCTGTTTTAAAGAAAAAAAAATACAATACATTTCCAGAAATAAAATTCAAACGCTTTTACTTTCCTGAACTGGGCGGTTGTTATTTGCTGCATTCAAGTACACAACCTGCAAAAATACAAAGGAAAAAAGAAGAACAAAAAGAACAAATAAATACATTGGAACTGAATGTATTACAAGCTTCTTTACCATAAACAGGAATCAGTGTTCATATACATCATCGTGAATGGACTGATTTTGATAGCAGATGACTAGTAACACTGTAAATCAAATGCATACATGGTGAAACCTGTGTTTTATAGGAACACAGACTAAACAAACCTTCAAATATTACAATGTTGTATCTATTTACAAGATTAAAATGTGATCACAAATTAATCGGCGATTCGGCGCAGCGCAGACATGATTTAATACGCGTGTACTTTTTCTATGTGAAAAAAAATCATAAAGTCCGGTTTATGGTGTTTGATTATGGCTTCGAATGTCGTAGTTGGAAGCTGGAGGTTGTTAGCCCCGGCTGGCCCGTGCGTGCTGTTGAAATGCGACTAATAATTTCTGACTGGCACATAACTGAACAAATGTAAACGGGTTAATGCGGGGCCCCTGGGCTGCAGCCCAGTCAAGCCCAATAGTAAGTCCGGCCAT
>JADLZN010000199.1:0-115867 GCA_018155175.1 Sinocyclocheilus anophthalmus
AATGGTATATGGTTTGTTTTTTTTAGTTTTGTCAGCTAGAAATAAAGTCCCCATAGGGATTTTTAAAAAAGGTCTTCATTAAAAAGTTTTAAGCTTTGAACCAAACCAGCTATTAGGATGAAATTGCAATATTACAAATGTCAAATTAAAGCAAAATTGTTTCAAATTGGACAAAAAGTCAAAGGTACAAGACTACATAATGGCTTTAATGAGAGAAAGAACTACCATCCCATGAAGCATTGCAAATGACAATCAAATAAAAAATGATGGAGAAATATAAAACTATTGATTTAAAGATGTTGACTGCATATGGAGACAATTATATTTTACATTTACTGCAAAATATGAATGTTATGCTTGGGGATACTCTAATCCCTAGTCATACTCTGCTCTACATCATTCACAGTGCTTCATGGGAGTTGGCGGCACTAAAGTGTTCTTTTGCTGTGATTTACAATTCTCTGATAGGTGAAGATTTCTTTGCAGAATCATGGTTAATGTAGTTTTTCACTAGGAATTCTGCTTTTGAACACAATTATTTAAGAAATAAGTTGAAATAATGCTGCTTCAACAGATGCGTATACCATCAATAAACCACCTCTGAGCTCATAGTAGGTTTTAAAAAGTCTTAAAGTTATCACTCAAAATCAATTTGAGAAAATGAATATGATTTTTTTTTGTTCTGAAACCCGACTGTTCCACTCTATTACTGGCACTGATAATGGGAAGTCCCAGCAGATTTTCTTGCTTTCATTGAAATTCTGATCGCATAATTCATAATAAAAAATGGTCCCTAATTAAAATAGGAAAAAGGAAAAAAAAAAAAAAAAAAAAGGAAGCATTTCACTAGTGGTTCCAAACTTCTGGGTTCATTGGATCTTAAATGTACACCAAAATGTCCTTGTTTTCTCATTCTTATTTGATTTTGACCGGTCTCAATTTGTGCTATCTTGCAATTCCTTTTCTCTCATTTTGTAGGTGAAAAGCAGGACCTTGCTGGTGCAATGGATTCTAAGCGACGGAGTCAGGCTGAAATGGAAAGCGAATGTATGAGTTTAGAAAAAACGCAGCATATAACACAAGACAAAATCTGTATGAAATGACAAGACTGAAACGATGATCAGTAATACGCACTTGTGCTTGCCCTCACATTTAGTGCACATCATTGTGTTCATGGCTTCTTTCAGGTCATCCTGCAGTTTGGTCAGAAACTCATTCATGGACTTTGAAAGCTCCGTAGCTGCCATACGCTTCCTGCAGACACAGAACCCAAATATATAATCAACTTTCATAGTTATATGAAACGTGTACAGGTCATCTTTCTAAAAATTCTTGTAATATTGAGTAATATTAAGTTCAGCATGAAATGCAATACAACAGATATACAACTATTAGATACAACTATTCCACGTTTTCCACATTACATCAACTTTTCAAGTTGTGTTACGGTCATTTTGCCCAGCAAAGGCTTTTTTAAAGATTAAATGATAATATAGCATTAATGAGAGATTTTCAAGCTATTTATAAAAAGGCTGGTCATTTTTGACAGGGAACACCAAATTAGGTAAAGGATTTTTAGCACAGCACAAGGCTTTAAGAGAACAAAATTGTTTTTCATTAGGATAAGAATGTGTAGGTAAAAGTGTTTGTCAAAATGAAAATATTGTCACAATGCAAAATAACAGAAGCCATTTTCTTCATAAAAAAACATTTCATTTAGGATGACGATCAATGTACTTGTTCTTATCTAACAGCACTCACAATTCATACTCTCGCCGAGTCTCTGGGTTACTGACGATGTCCCACGCTGCTCTTAACACCTTGAAGGCCTCGCCAGCACCTGGGTGCTTGTTTTTGTCTGGATGAACCTGTACACAAACAATACATTAAATCTGGACAAATCAATACAATCCGTAACTCATCCCATGTTTCAGGGCAATGATTTTCTGTCATCTCACCTGTACTGCCAGCTGTCTATAAGCTCTCTTGAGTTCTGATTCAGTGGCATGAATATCCACTCCAAGAACATTAAATGGGTCCAACTCCTCTTCAGGGATCTGTACCAGAGCAAGAGTTGATAACATAGTTAAGGCGCACCTTAGTTTCAAAGATGCGTTACCTGTCTTTATACAGTATCCAAAATCACTAAGCAACACATTAATATTTCTTACTGAATGATTACAGGCTTGCACAGACTCTGTCCCCACAAAATAATCTCTTTCAAACACATACCATTAAAGTTGTAAAATGGATTTTATAAAAGTTCAGACTCGTGTGATGTCATGCAAGAACAACTAAAAATGGCAACTAACAAATAAAGGTAGTTTTGTAGCTACTTCTACATATTTCTGCTTGATATGTCAATTTATGAAATATGATGCCAGCCTTTAGATTGCTTTGTTCACACAGAAGTGAATAATATAATGCTTATTAATTATATCGACAACAACAAGCAGCACTCTGTGTTTGAGGACGAAAACAGTTCAGAGTTGAACGTCAGAGTGCTGTCAATTAGGTGTCAGTCTAAAATGACGTGAATGCAATATCATCATGTGCCTCTCCAGGGTATTTGATTGTGATCGGTCAATTCTTTTGGTATATTCACGCACATTTCCTAATCAGCTGTGCTAGTTTCAAGTCTATCCTATCATTCTGCATTCTCTTCTAAAGTAATAAAATAAACTCACATCAGTACTTTGTGTCAATGAATACACTTGTTTGATAAGTAACTGTGTAAGCGGGATAAAGCACAATCAATCAGTCAGTCTTTAATCATAAAGTAAACCCTCACATCGATCACAAAGCTGACTGTACATTATCCATTATTAATCGGATAATACTTCATGATGAAAAGGAAGTAGGGAAAGATCTTTTTTCCATATTGTGATCTAATATACATCCGAGTGTAACAGATTACTGAAAAAGAAAAATGTATGTTGGTAACACTAACTTAACTTAAAGCCTTTATGTATAATGCATTACATAGCTATCCACATTGTAATGCATTATATCATTTCATAAATAATTGTAACCAAAGTTAAAAAGCATTATAATATTTGCATATTTGTTATTACATCTGAAATTGGTTGTTTGTCATGTTTTAATGCATTATGCTTTCTAAAGGTGTAACAATGAATAGATAATTATAATGTATTATAACTGTTGTTACAATTATTTGGATATAACAAATATATACACCCACACATATATATATATAATTATATATATATATATATATATATTCACTTCCGTTCAAAAGTTTGGGATCAGTAAGATTTTGAATGTTTTTTACAGGAGTTTCTTCTGCTCAAGGCTGCATTTATTTGATCAAAAATACAAGAACAAATGTAATATTGTGAAATAGTATTAAGATGTAAAATCATGTTTTTCTATTTTAATCTACATTAAAATCTAATTTATTTCTATGATCAAAGCTGTATTTTCAGAATCATTACTCAGTTTCAGTGTCACATGATCCTTCAGAAATCATTCTAATATGCTGATTTATTATCAGTGCAGTACTGTTGTGCTGATTAATATTTTTTTGGAACCTGTGATACTTTTTTCAGGATTCTTGATGAATAAAAAGTTAGAAAGAGCATTTATTTAATAGAAATATTTTCTAAAATATACATTACTGTTCAAAAGTTTGGGGTCAGACATTTTTCGTCTTTCTTTTTTGTTTTGAAAGAAATTAACACTTTTATTTAGCAATGATGCATTAAATTTACGAAAGTGATAGCAAAGATTTGTATTGTTAGAAAAGATTTATATTTTGAATAATGCTGTTCTTTTTAACTTTTTGTTCATCAAAGAATCCTGAAAAAAGTATCAGTTTCCTAAAAAACTGTTGATAATTCTAATAATAAATTAGCATATTATACTGATTTCTGAAGATTCTTTATACTGGAGTAATGATGCTGATGGAAATCAGCTTTGCATCACAGAAATAAAATATATTTTAAAGGATATTACAGTTTTTTTCTGTATTTTAATCTTTTAATATAATATTATATTATATTATATATAATATATATCAGCTATATATGTTAGGGCTGTACAGTTTACACGCGTTTAACTTAATTAGTGATAAAATTTATTATATTGTAAACAATATGCGTTTTGCTCAAATTTTGCAAAGATTTATTACTTTTAAAGCCATAGCAGAAGTTGTGAGTCATTGAGCAGGCACAGCGGTGTTAATTTCTGAATGAAGCACGTTTTGAACGAATCGTATGAACCAATATTCCAAAGACTCAGTCTAGAGAGAGCCATTATACTTCATTCATGAATGAATCGCGTTTGAAGGATGACACGGCATTTACTGCCACCTTCTGGCAGATTTAGTTTGTTATTTAGACTAGAGTATCATTTCATAAAAATAATAATAATACAAATAAAAACATTAAAGGGATAGTTCACCCAAAATTTTTTTAATTCTGTCATCATTTACTCAAACCTGAATGACTTACTTTCTTATGTGGAACATAAAAGAAGATATTTAGAAGACTGTTGATACAGAGCTGTTTTGGTTAATGACTTTCATTGTATGAACAAAAAATACTGAGATGTTTCTCAATTTATCTTCTTTTATGTTCCATAGTTTGTTAGGCTGTTGTAGCCTAAATGTTTGTGTAATAAATTTTATGTTCAATCAAATAAAATATTTCTTTCTAAAACTACAATTTGTAATGTCTAATGGATACTTTCTCATTTAACACAAAAATAGCTGTAAATAATCTTTTGTGGGTATTTTCACAGCCAATTTTATTTCGCGATTAATTAATCAAAACATCATGCAATTAATTATATAAAAAATTTTAATCGACTGACAGCCCTTATATATATATATTATAGGGATATGCGGTATCAATTTTCATGTTGCGATTAATGCTAAGGTTTTATCACGGTATACGGTATTATCACGATATTGAAATTGTTGCAATAAAGTGTTGTCATAATACAGTATAACGGGTTTAATAACTTTTTTTTCTTATAACAAAAATAACTGAACTTTTAAATGCAATAAAGCAATACAGAAAATGTATAAAGTTAAAAGTTTTACACAGATTAAAGTGCAAAAGAACTATAAAGACCAATAGGTATCCCTTTACAATAAGATCTCATTAGTTAACCTTAGTTAATGCATTAACATTCACAATGAGCAATAGCTACATTTGCTACAGAAGTCATTCATCTTTGTTAAAAAAAAATACAAGATAATGAATTTTTAGAATTTTTCATTGGCAGTTTATGTTAACTAATAAATTAACTAAATGTTAACTAATGAAGCCCTAATGTAAAGTGTGGCCGAACAATAAAGAACCAAAATACTTTGAAACAATATCTAGGGCATGTTGTAGTCAAGATTAAAATGTAAAAAAAGTTTGAAAATAAATAGCCTATTAAGTCTAAATATTTAAGTATTTGGAGCTGTGATGAACATCATAGCAAATACAGAAATCTGAATGGCTGTTTAAATAATTTAAACACGATTCAGAAACAGAAAGAAGTGCAGCTGCTTTGTTTACAGGGTTCCGGGTAAGGGCTACATTTAATGAATAGTATTATTATTATTATTATTATTATTGCAGTTTAGCGCCATCTGCTGTCAGAAAGTGAAAGTGCGCTTTCATCCAGAGCACGTTCCACCGTGTGCTTCTCGTCTGCGCTTGTTTACATCAGAGTGCGCACTTCACGCAGCATACAGCGGTGTTGTGCATTTTGACCAGTTTATGGGAAAAGTATTCTTAAAATGCATTCAAAATTCTGAATAACTTGTAATATATAATTATTCACGGTATTTAGAAGGGCCCACGATAACACTATCGGGCAATCATTACCGTGATATAGCGGCATTCCGAATACCGGCACAAGTTTGTATATATACATATAATATATATATATATATTATATCTATATATATACACACACAACACATACAATATATAATTAGATGTGAAATATTTTATATATGTGGTATAATGTTTTTACACAGCATAACACTTTTTATACTAAGAAAGTATAAACTTAGAAATGTATACTCGTAAATACTTGTAAATATATACTAAATACTTAGAAAGCCATAAGTTTTGCTCAGATGCCGCAAACGAGTTATCAGAACATAAGATCATTCAGATCAGAATACAGTTTTCTCCCAAATCAAAATATAATCATCATTTCAAAGGACATCATAAGTTATGATTTGAAATAAACGTTTATATTATCAGAAATGAGGGGGGGGTATGCTCTTTCTAAATGAAACACACATCAGTACTTGGTAGTGCCAAGCAGTCTCTGCAGTTCTTCACCAGGTTGCCACTTGTCTGCCCCCCTACTGGGAGACTCTGGATTCGAGTTTTCATTCAGAATGCCTTTTTTAAAGAAACACTCATGAAACCTTGTGTTCAGATCTGACACTTTCCTCCAAACCCTACTGCTCTGAAGGGCAAGCCACCATTGCCTGCCTCTCTCTCCAGCCAGCCTTCCCACAATACACCTCAACATCTGAGAGCCAGCGCTTAGTGCAGCACAAACAAATCTCCAACAAGAAAGTAGAGCATGTCGAGCCCAACGAGCAGACCTGCCAATGCTTTCTATTACAGCTACACTTGAACACCAGCTCCAGTCCAGGATTCGCCTCAAATCTTGCGACATGCCTGGAATATCTGTGACTTTGGAAAGCATGTGTGCTCCAAAGTCGTATAGTGCAAGTGCAGATGATTCAACAGCAACCCCACAGCGGTGGGTCAAAGAGATGATGAGCTCCACAACAATATGGATGCAGGAAATGCACCAGGGGCTGATGAAATCTGCCAGGAAATCCCGACACACCACGACCAGCTGGATCCCGTTTTTCCTTCGTACGCGGCTGTGATTTTGCAGATGCTGGTTTCGTCGCTTCAGCTGCTTGTGTCTGCTGGGCCCAGATGATGCAAGGAAGGATTTATGAGACATGGAAGAAGTCCACGATGGTGTTTGATCGCAAGGCCCCTGCCCTGATCCACTCTTTTTGGGCTTTCCTTTCCTACCCATTCCAGCATTGCGGGATCTAGACTCCCCATTGCCTCCAAACTCACTCTCCAATTCAATTTTACCCCCTCCTTCACATTTCTCCTTGTCCTTCTCGGAAATCCCATCTTGCACCTGATCATCATTCAAATCTTCGGTTTTGGTATTTTGCTCCTCATTCTCGTCTACTTCCAAATCAAAGTCTTCATCAGGGAATTCACAATCAAAATCAAGCACATCAAGCGCCTCATGTTCACAGTCAGGTGCTTGAGACGATAACACATGGCTGTCATTTCCATAACACGGACTGGCCAGAGAAACAATGGGCGGCTCCACTGTATCCCATTGTACAGCCATGTCTTCTTCCATATTGCTCAAATATCCAAAGGGTCACACCCTCAGGCTTAAAACAGTCATGAGGAGATCCATCTTGAGCTTCAGGGTGGCAGCAGACTTAGACATGCATGCACTGTATTTAACAACGGTCTCATATTTACAAAAGAAACACAATATGGGGTCTTCAGCAAGTCCAGCATGGCAGACGATAAGAGACATTTCCAAATCACGGCGGCATTCCGAGCCCCTGCAAATGAGAAGAAACTTTAGCCATGTACAATAAATAGTTCATATCAACCTAGTCCTTATATTTGAAACCGTACGTTTCAATTCTACACTACCAAAAAAAAAAAAAACTTTATATATACTATATAGTATACAAGGAGCTAACCAACACAAACATCAACACAACCATAGGGTAAAAACAAAAAACAAAAATCCCATTTATTTCCTCAAATGAATTTTTTAATGATAACATATAAACTTTTCAACAAAGACCTAACATCCAGATTGTGATTTAAGCATTGATAGATGTTTCTGTAATTTCTAATTATTCTGAAGTGGAATTAAGCTGATATTCCTTAAGAGATGTAATACACTTGATATAGTACTGTTTTTACCCTATAATCAAAAATTGTAAATCAATAGTTTTATATTGCACCATTGTGATTAGGGCTGCACGATTATGACAAAAAAAAAATCACAATTGTCAATTATTCCCTTGAAATTGTAACTGCGATTATTAATTTGCGATTAAATGAATGATGTTTACACCTTTGCTTGAAGCAACTGCATGCCATATTTTTATTTGAAAAAAAAACAAGCTAAAAACACTCTAACTGAAAAACTTTTATTGCTTTTCTATAGCATTAAGGTTCAAATGTCAACTGTACATTGGATTGGTTTCTTATTTAAATAAAAAAAAGAAAAAAATTGCATGGTATTATAATGTTATACTAAAACTAATATAAAACCTTAAGATAACTTGTAGAAAGAAAAAAGCATCTTAAGTAGGGCTGTGCAATATATCGAAATATCACAAATGTACATATCGCTACAGCTTGCAATATTTGGGGCCATGAACAAAAGACAAAGAGAAAATCACTCACTGCTCTTACCTAAATAACTTTTGTAGCTGAAATAAGAATCAGTGCATATTGAATTAAAAGAGTAAATTCTAAGCAGTGTTTTATTTTTCATTTTTATTATTCAGTTCCTAAACTCATTTTAAAATGATTACACTAATGTTAAAAATGACATTATGTAATGCTTGAGTAAAACGCATACCGTTCACTTTCAGAAGTTGTTGTAAGGGTGCTTTCTTATTAGAATCAGAATAAGAATGAGCTTTATTCACCACTTAAGTGTGCGCAAACACAAGGAATTTGTTGTGGTTTTACAGGAACTCTTGATACATACATACATGCATACAAATAACCATATATATATGACACAAGATAGTTATAGAAGTTCACAGAACTGACTCAGCAACAGCCGAGTAAAACTGTTACATCTGAGCATGTGGCACTTTAAGCACTAAAATATCGAATATCGCATTATTTAATGAATCATCGCATATCGCATTTTTCTTCAATATCGCACAGCCCTAATCTTAAGCATGCAGAATAAAATAAGGGCTTTGAACGATTATGTAATTGTGGCATCCATATTTGTAATTGCGATTAGAAATTCGATTAATTGTGATTCGAGAACAACACTTGCAAAGCATGTTCACGGAGCAGTTCCCCCGACTCATTTTTCAAATACTTTTTGATACTTCATGGCTTGGACCTTGAAGATATTTTGTAATATCATACAGAGAAGATTTAATGGAAGAAGCTTCGTTTACTGTTACCTTCTATATTCAGATTTGTGGAAAACCAATATAGGTATGTTTTTTTTGGTGTGTGTGTTACCTATACAAATACACATGAAACCCACTGGCTTGTATGTTTTGACAACCAAACCATGCATTTACAATTTGTGGAATTACTAAATTCTTGTTTATAGAACTTAAAGAGGTAATTTAGCAGTTTGATGAGTAAGGCCTTTCCCTGTTAGAGTCAGCAAGTTAGCTGACCTACATGTCAAGTCCCACAGTTAAGACTACATAACATTCAGTCCTATTATGGGTTGTCACGAAGATTTTTGAGCAATAAAAGCATATCACACCCATGAGGGAAGTACCAGAGCATGTAAACATGCTAACATCACATGTCTGTAACTTACTGAACACTCAGTCCTGATAAAGTGCATGAGCATCGACTCCTCAAATGCTGCTCACTGAGGTTTTACAGACGGCGCTTGTTGCTGTCAATGTTTAAGTTTAAAATTAGTTTCAACTCTTGCTTTCCGATGCTGTTTTGCTTTAGCAGGCATGCTAACAGAAGAGCATCCACAGCGAGCCGTGCTGCATTACTACTCTAAAAGAACAGTGTATAGACAGGAAAGTTTATCTCGGGTGTAAGATGAGTTTGAAGCAGCTCAGCCTGTCTTCTCACCTATCTTTAGCTGCTTTCACTGTCCTTCTCTCTTCTTCATTCTTGTTCACTTCCGAGTACAGACACAAGCGCTGAAGCGTCACTTCCGATTAAGTAACCCTTTCCTGCCTTCTGTTAACTGGACGGGAAGGAAGGCGTCACGATACGCGATTTCTTCTTCTTCTTCTTCTTTTGGAGTTTTATGGTGGTTGGCAAACAAACGATAGGTGCCAAATTTTTTTCCCCCCCCCGCCACCACTGGGCTGGAGTGGGACATTGATGGATAGGAAGAACAAATAAAATTAAATAAAATAAATAAATAAATAACAAATAATTAATAATTAAAATTATATAATAATAATAGGAAAAAAAATAAATGCAACAAAAAAAATTAATAAATAAATTCTTCTAAATCCTGGTTAAACAGTCTACTTTTTTTTAGGAAGGTCATTAAAGCATTATATATTTTATAATGATTCAAGCCATTATTCAACAAAGTTTTAAGTATCATATTTCCTATCCCTATTTCTTTTCGATACGCGATTTCGTTCAACTGTCTAAAAATAAAATTATGATCAATAATGTCTGCAATTAGCTTTTATTTTCCACAGCTGGTCATAAATACAAGTGCATTTGTTCCAGTCCAGCTACAGTTGAAACACTCATCCATAATGCATTAATGTAGCCTAAAACCACCACTTACAGCAAATGTTCATTAAAAAGCCATTTTACATCAATATTTTATTTTAGCTCCTCATTTTATTCAAGCCAACGTAAAAACCTGCTAGCTACAGTGCAAAGTTTGCTACAACAGCCCACAATTTATTAACATTTAAAATTAAGAATAATTAAAACATTGAACAATTATTTTATCACAGCATTTAGTTTTTCTTACATCTGCCAACATATATTTTTCTTTAATAATTTCGCTCTCTAAATTAACTGCAGAGCTTATGAATATGCTGACGCATGTAGCTATCTAAAAGCTGTACCCAATAAATACTATTATATTCATTTTAAATATTTCTCAAAGTGCTTCATTAACAGAGTTTTGCCTGATAGCCAAGTTTTATTTGATAGTCAAAATCAGTCAACATACTTTGATACCCCAAAATGGTCAACACTATTTTTTTCCTGATAATGTCAACTCCTCTTTCAGCCTAAAAGACAGGAAACAATAGATAAAGTCAAAGTAAAATGAGTATGATTACATAAGTTTATTGATTAACGTATCTTTCTTGATGCTCAGTCTTTCAGTCTTTATCAAGTGATGTTTTAGTCAAGTAAAAGGACTGCTTCGCAGCATTGTCCCATTGTCCCACACAATACAAGAAAAAAATGATGTGAAATGAAAAGTAATAAGTAAATGAATATATATGAATATTAAAAAGAATGGTGGAGAGATAGATAGATAGATAGATAGATGATAGATAGATAGCAGTTTAGTGTCATTATCACATCGTGTGTAATTTTGTTCTCAAGAGGGCATTGTTGTTTCAGTGACTGACTTGACTTTTGCTAAGTGATCTTAAAAGAAGTCAAGTCAAGTCAAGTCAAGTTTATTTGTACAGCGCATTTCACGATACAAATCATTGCAAAGCAACTTTACAGCAAATTAAGTTTCTACAATATTTAGTGGTAGCTTATCAGTGGTGACTGTCAATTAATGTGCATATGGCAGAAATGTACGGTAAAATTCAGGTAATGACGTAATCAAACAGATGTTGAACACTATTAACAGCAATTATTATTATGCAATCAAACTTATAGCAAAATTTTTTAGTTCTGTATGTTGTTTCAGGGTTGCATTATCTGAGGTCCTCTGAGGGGTGGCATCATCTTTCTCAGGTGTTCGGATCCAGACTGAAGCTTGTGTAAATCCTAGTTACCACGGGGTGTCAATCCCAGCAGAAACAGAGAAACAAATAGAGACATAATTAGCGTAGCTGCTGTTCCAACCAAGCAAAATTGATTTGTTTAACCCAAACTAAAGAATAATAATGTGCATTTGATCAGATATAACTGCAGTCCAAGATTATGAGATGCATTATTTGAATGCTTGTCCAAAGAGATGTGTCTTTAATATAGATTTAAACAGAGAGAGTGTGTCTGAACCCCGAACATTATCAGGAAAGCATTCCAGAGTTTGGGAGCCAAATGTGAAAAAAACTCTACCTCCTTTAGTGGACTTTGCTATCCTAGGTACTACCAAAAGGCCAGAGTTTTGCGACCTTAGGGAGCGTGATGGATTGTAGCGTGCAGGTAGAAGACTAGTTAGGTACGCAGGAGCTAACCCATTAAGGGCCTTATAGGCAAGTAATAATATTTTGTAACTGATACGGAACTTAATAGGTAGCCAGTGCAGAGACTGTAAAATTGGCGTAATATGACCATATTTTCTTGACCTGGTAAGGACTATAGCCGCTGCATTTTGGACCACCTGTAGATTGTTTATTGAAGATGCAGGACAACCAGCTAGCATTGCATTACAGTAGTCCAGTCTAGAGGTCATGGATGCATGAATTAGCTTTTCTGCATCAGAAACATTTATCATGTTTCGTAACTTGGCAATGTTCTAAGATGGAAGAATGCTGTTTTTGTAGCATGGGAAATATGATTTTCAAAAGACAAGTTGCTATCTAATATAACACCCAGATTTTTGACTGTAGAGGAAGTAACTGTACATCCGTCTAGTTGCAAATTGTCTTTTGGTCCAATAAGCAATATCTCTGTCTTATCAGAATTTAATAAGAAGTCATCCAATCCTTTACATTTTTAACACACACTGTTAGCTTACATAATTTAGAAGTTCCATCTGGTCTTGTTGAGATATATAGTAGAGTATCATCAGCATAACAATGGATACTAATTCCGTATTTTCTAATAATATTACCAAGGGGCAAACATGTATATCGAAAATAGCAGAGGCCCTAGGACAGATCCTTGTGGCACTCCAAACTTTACTGGTGATAATTGAGATGACACCCCATTTAAATGAACAAAATGGTAGCAATCAGACAGGTAGGATCTAAACCATCTTAAAGCCTGCCTTTGAATACCCATATAGTTTTGTAATCAATCTATGAATATGTCATGATCTATAGTATCGAACGAAGCACTAAGATCAAGTAAAACTAGCATGAGATGCAGCCTTGGTCTGAAGCAAGAAGCAAGTCAATTGTAATTTTTTGCAGTTTCTGTGCTATGGTGGGGCCCGAAACCTGACTGAAATTCTTCATAGAGATAAGTTTTTTTGCAGGAAGGAGCACAATTGAGGAGACACAACTTTTTCTAAAATTTTAGACATAAAAGGAAGATTTGAGATGGGTCTGTAATTTGCCAGTTCACTAGGATCTAGTTGTGGTTTCTTAATAAGGGGGTTTCTTAATAAGAGGTTAATAACGCCAGCTTGAATGGTTTTGGGATGTGACCTTAAGACAACGACGAGTTAATATTATTGAGAAGCGGTTCTTCTGCTACAGTTAACAAGTCTTTCAGTAATTTAGTGGGTACAAGATCTAACAGGCATGTAGTTGGTTTAGATGCAGTGATAAGTTTATTAGCTCTTCCTGTCCTATAGCTGTAAAGCACTGCATTTTATCTTTTGGTGCAATGAATGAAGCTAAAGTATTATAAGCTGTAGAATCTACATTTGCTATTGTATTTCTGATATCTATTTTATCAGTGAAAAAATTCATAAAGTCATTACTATTAAACTGTGAGCGAATATTTAGACCAGGTGGCATCTGGTTATTTGTTAATCTAGCCACTGTGCTAAATAAAAACTTGGATTGTTTTGGTTATTTTCTATGAGTTTGTGGATATGCTTGGCCCTGGCAGCTTTTAAAGCCTGTCTATAGCAGGACATACTGTTTTTCCACGCAATTCAAAAAACTTCCAAGTTAGTTTTTCTCCAATTTCGCTCAAGACTACAAGTTTTTTTCTTGAAAGAATGGGTATTACTGTTGTACCATGACGCAGTACGTTTTTCTCTAACCTTTTAAACCACTGTATCAAATGCCAACGGTGTTGACTGAAAAAATTGAGTGTGCCATAGTTATTTGTGCAGTGTAAATCCAAAAATGCCCAATAACATATATATGCACAATATATATAGATATATATTATATATATATTATATATACGAATATATATATAATTATATATAATATAGGCCTTTATCATATTGTTATAAAATATGCACAAGTACTAATATGTTCTATTATTCAGAGGTAAAATAAATCAGCTGAGCTGAATCATATGCCACATGTTTAACTGACAATTTATGGTTACATTAAGAGGAGGAGACTGGACTTCATTTGTCTTGCTAAGGCTTAGCTAACGGGTTATGTGTCCTAAATATGCAAAATAACGCAAAAATAAAACCATTCTATTCGTATTCTATGAATATTCTGTAAAGTTCTATTTAAAATGAATACATAAAAACCATATGAAATAGATAAAAAAGAATGGTGTATGAAAAAAAGATTGTAAGTCAGTCTTTAAACACACACACACACACAGTCAGTCCACGCTGTGCTTTAAATGAGCGCAGCAAGCAGTCAGAGGCTGAGGTGCCGGGGAATCCCGCTGCTCAAGCCGCGTCACTGAGCTCGATCACCGCCCACAGACTCGGTGATCTCCGGCGCTCTTCCACACAACCGACTGACTGCACTCATGCTTGTTCATGCATTCAATCTGATACTCATTATAGCGCCTCAACGGCTGGCTTTCCCATTGTACAGATCTGAGCTTAAAACTGTGAAACGGACAAAATTCCCCGTCCATCCACACCCTGACGCGAGAGGCGCTCAGACCGGAGAGGAAGGCTCTTATTCGGTCAGATGGCGTGCCGCAGTCCGCCCACGTGTTTCTCGCGCCCACACAGGCAGCGAAAGGAGCGTCATTAACTCACCGCTACTGCCAGCACAGCAGAGCATAGCCGAGACAACACCAGAGTTTCAAGAACATTTGAGTCCAATCTCACATCTGTAGAATAAGGTCTAACAAGCACAGAAAACAAAAATAAATTACGCGTCAGAGGCGTAAAGATACAAGTCTTTCAACAGAAGGAAAAGTTTGACTGATACTGAGTTGAGTTGCAGAATCTGATAGAGTCGGTCGTTTGGTTACTGGAAGCCGAAGTGTTCTGCTGGATCCTGTCTTCAAACCTCTCGAGGTGAGTACTGTAGTAGCCTACACAACTACTGACTCGTATTAGCTACTATCTTCATTAATGATCAGAGGGAAACTACTACTGCGGGTTATATTTTACAACAACTCATGAGCATATGAAGGGAATTTCGTAGATAAACTAGCTCATTATTTGTGAAATTTAAAAATATGCAAGCTGAAAAAAGATACAGAGAAAGATGTTTTAAAAATAAAACATTCTACAGCTACTGTGACTACAAAATGTTTTTGCTGTAGCTTATACATGGCATGCAACTTTTAGGGCTAAGAGGTTTTTTGTAGCCTAATAGTGACCCTGGAGCACAAAAGCAGTCATAAGTCGCTGGGGTATATTTATAGCAATAGCCAACAATACATAGAATGGGTCAAAATGATCGATTTTTCTTTTATGCCACAATAGGATATTAAGTAAAGATTTTGTTCCATGAAGATATTTAGGTTAAATTTCCTACTGTAAATATATCAAAACTTAATTTTTGATTAGTAATATGCATTGCTAAGAACTTCATTTGGACAACTTTAAATGCAATTTTCTCAATATTGTAATCTTTTTTGCACCCTCAGATTCCAGATTTTCAAATAGTTGTATCTCGGCCAAATATTGTCCGATCCTAACAAACCATACATCAATGGAAAGCTTATTTATTCAGCTTTCAGACGATGCATAAATCTCAATAAAAAAAAAATTGACTGTATTGGACTGGTTTTGTGGTCCAGGGTCACATACAGTGTTGGGGAGTAACTAGTTACATGTAACGGAATTACGTAATTTAATTACTAAATAAATGTAACTGTAATCAGTTACAGTTACTGAGAAAAAAAATTGTAATTAAATTAGTTACTTATGAAAATGTTAATGGTTACAAAGGGGGTTACATCTGAATATTTTCACACACACAACACACACCCAATTACAGATGATTGATTTCTTTCCCAAATTGCATTGACTGCTGTAAAATATGAGACACCAATGTTTTAGGAGTTTAGTACACAGAATATGACACGTGCTTATTCGATAACTGATTGTTTTCCTATTTGGGTTTATGTATATGCTGTATTTTTAAAGAGAACTGTTAGATGTGTTTCCTGTCATGCAAAGGTTTGATTTCAAAAACAGTATTATAGCTATTAAACTATTCCTTGTTATGGTTTTAAATCGGTATTTTAACCTCAGAACTATCTCAAAGTAAAAAGAGGTGCTTTTGTGGTGGATGTGCTTTAAAAATAAATGATTATAATCTTAATTCAAATGAAGAAGGATTCTGAAAGTCTGACATTAATCAGTGTTGAGCACTACTGTAAGGTTAACACTGCCTGAACTTTAATCTGCAAAATGAGTAACATTTGAAAACATTTGTTAGAAATTTAGAAAAGCAGTCAAAAAGTAATCAAATGTAATCAGTTACATTACTTTAATAAAGTAATTGAAATAGTTACACTACTTAGTACATTTTAAACAGGGTAACTTGTAATCTGTAACCTATTACACTTCCAAAGTAACCTTCCCAACACTGATCACATATAAAACATTAAGCTTTTATTTAATTGGATAAAGCTTTATTAAAACAGATCTCTTTCTCTCTCTTTTTCTGTGGGACTACTTGAACTTTAGATTTTTAGATTACTATATATTCATGTAGTTAAAGGAGGATGCAATGATGGAACTGTCACATGCCAAATCTGTCTCCAGCTATTATTTTGTAGGAGAGAGAGCGGAAGAAATGTGAGGTTGCGTAAACAACCAATATTGCAGATTAAGAGGCTTCATATTACACTGCAGAAGGAAGAAATTTGACTGCACCTCAACTTGGCTCTTGGATACAGTCTTTAAAAAAGAGGTTCCAAAAGGTGTTTTTGCAGCAGTGCCATAGAAGAATCTTTAAAAACAAAGGTTCTTTACTGGCATTAATGGTTCCATGAAGAACCTTTAACATCAAGAGAATCTTTAGCACAAACAGTACTTTCAAGGTTGTTTAGATTACTAAAATGTTCTTAACGCACACAATGGTTCTTTCAAGAACTGTTCGCTGAAATGTGTGAAACTGCACAATAGTATCCAACTGCAGAGACACAGTACTGATGAATGGAAAAGTAGGCAGGGTCTCAAGACACGTTTTTGAAGTTACACTTCTTTTTTTTTCAGAACATGTTGTTGTGTTCCACTGGATGTGAAACACAACAATGTGTTCTGTGTGAACCAGCCTTGAAGATGTTCTGGATACAAAGAGTGACTTATTCCTTAGGAAGTGTACAGTGTTGATGTAGTGTTTTGTACAGTTGCTGAGTAAATGGTGATTTTGGTGGTGGTGGACCCTCACATTAACTAAAATGTTAGTGTATTCAGAACCATTCAGACCCAGGAGTTTTCTCACCATAGTTATGCTTCTGCTATGCACACATTAACGGCTTTGCATTACCTGTCTCACTTTATTTGCAACTCCTCCGAAGCTCCCTTTTAGCAACCCAACAAGAAATAGTCAACATTTCACTCTTTCTTCTTACATCATGCAATCACTTGAAGTCATTATTTGAAGTCAATATTTCTTGTCCATTTATTTATGTGGCAATATGGTCATTATAGAAAAATTAAACCATTCAGGGGTTATTTTTGTGTTGGGCATCCAAGTTGACTGGCTCACTGTACATTATCCCATACTAATAGTTCATTTATTACTCATTTAAAAACCTTTCACAAGAGTAAAAATAGGTTTTAAAATAAGGGTGTTTGGTTTCATTATTTAAAGATTTAAAGTTCATAAAACCGCAAAAGAAAAAGAAGCATTACGATATAGGCCTGTATGGTTATACATTCATAGTTTAAAAAAAAAGTTTAAAAAAAAAGATTTATTACCTCTCTTTTACTATTGATTTCTTTTTACTTATTTATTATGGATAAATACATACTCTTTATTAGAAAACAACACCCACAACATATTACCTCAGAACCGTTTGCACTAAAACAGACATTTTAAATTAAGTTGGAGCATTTATTTTAAAGTCAGTTCAGAAACTACTGTAATTTATTATTCATAGAAACACTTTCTATTGCTGCTGAGCAGACCTCTGCAGCCGTGAGGTGAATGACACAATCATCATCAAAACTGTATTCATGATTATTCAGTCATTAACTAAAATAGAGCTAACCGTGCACAAAATGTGTCAGCTGTTTGACATTTATCCATTATGTTTTTATTGTAAGATATCATGTTTTCTTATCTACTTGATTAGAGCTTCATATATACATATGTACATTCCCTGTATACATAAATAAAGACATTCCCATAATGATAATTATATATATATATATATTATATATATATATTATATATATAATATATATATATATAAATATATATAAATATATACAGTGGGTACGGAAAGTATTCAGACCCCCTTAATTTTTCACTCTTGTTATATTGCAGCCATTTGCTAAAATCATTTAAGTTCATTTTTCCTCATTAATGTACACACAGCACCCCATATTGACAGAAAAAAACAGAATTGTTTACATTTTTGCAGATTTATTAATAAAGAAAAACTTAAATATCACATGGTCTTAAGTATTCAGACCTTTTGCTGTGACACTCATATATTTAACTTGGGTGCTGTACATTTCTTCTGATCATCCTTGAGATGAATCTACACCTTCATTTGAGTCCAGCTTTGTTTGATTATAATGATTGGACTTGAATAGGAAAGCCACACACATGTCTATATAACACCTTACAGCTCACAGTGCATGTCAGAACAAACGAGAATCATGAGGTCAAAGGAACTGCATGAAGAGCTCAGAGACACAATTGTGGCAAGGCACAGATCTGGCCAAGGTACAAAAAAATTTCTGCTGCACTTAAGGTTCCTAGAGCACAGTGGCCTCCATAATAATTAAATGGAAGATGTTTGGGACGACCAGAACCCTTCCTAGAGCTGGCCGTCCGGCCAAAATGAGCTATCGGGGGAGAAGAGCCTTGATGATTGAAGTAAAGAAGAACCCAAAGATCACTGTGGCTGAGCTCCAGAGATGAAGTCGGGAGATGGGAGAAAGTTGTAGAAAGTCAACCATCACTGCAGCACCCACAGTCGGGGCTTTATTACTCCTCAGTGCAAGACACAGGAAAGCCTGCATGGAGTTTGCTAAAAAAAAAACACCTGAAGAACTCCAAAATGGTGAGAAATAAGATTCTCTGGTCTGATGAGAACAAGATAGAACTTTTGGCCTTAATTCTAAGCGGTATGTGTGTAGAAAACCAGGCACTGTTCATCACCTGTCTAATACAGTCCCAACGGTGAAGCATGGTGGGGGCAGCATCATGCTGTGGGGGGTTTTTCAGCTGCAGGGACAGGACGAATGGTTTCAATCGAGGGAAAGATGAATGCGGCCAATACAGGGATATCCTGGACGAAAATCTTCTCCAGAGTGCTCAGGACTTCAGACTGGGCCGAAAGTTTACCTTCCAATAAGACAATGACCCTAATCACACAGCTAAAATAACAAAGGAGTGACTTCACAACAACTCTGTGACTGCTCTTAAATGGCCCAGCCAGAGCCCTGACTTAAACCCAATTGAGCATCTCTGGAGAGACCTAAATATGGCTGTCCACCAACGTTTACCATCAATCCTGACAGAACTGGAGAGGATCTGCAGGAGGAATGGCAGAGGATCCCCAAATCCAGGTGTGAAAAACTTGTTGCATCTTTCCCAAAAAGACTTATGGCTGTATTAGATCAAAAGGGTGCATTCTACTAAATACTGAGCAAAGGGTCTGACTACTTAGGACCATGTGATATTTCAGTTTTTCTTTTTTAATCAATCTGCACAAATGTCAACAATCTGTGTTTTTCTGTCAATATGGGTGCTGTGTGTACATTAATGAGGAAAAAAAATTAAATTAAATGATTTTAGCAAATGGATGCAATATACAAAGAGTGAAAAATTTAAGGGGGTCTGAAAGACTTTCCGGTAAAAAAGGTAGATATATATATATGTATATATATGTGTGTGCGTGTGTGTGAGCGACCGAGAGCGAGAGTTAGGACAACAAAAACAGTCATATAAGGTGTATCAGTTTTTTAAATTGAAAGTTATGTATGCTTTTCATTGATGTATGGTTTGTTAGGATAGGACAATATTTGGCCGAGATACAACTATTTGAAAATCTGGAATCTGAGGGTGCAAAAAACAATTGAGAAAATCGCCTTTAAAGTTTTCCAAATGAAGTCCTTGGCATTGCATATTACTAATCAAAAATTAAGTTTTGATGTATTTACGGTAGGAAATTTACAAAATATCTTAATGGAACGTGATACTTAACATCCTAAAGATTTTTGGCATTAAAGAAAAATCAATAATTTTGACCCATACAATGTATTGTTGACTATTGCTACAAATATACCCCAGCGACTTATGACTGTTTTTGTGGTTTTGTGCTCACATATATATATACAGTAGTGAAATATATATGTGTTTTTAAATGATACTAATGACAAGCTTTGTGGAAATCCCATTGTAGCCGAGCATCAGGATGTCACTACCACGAACGCTGGGCGAGCTGCAGCTCTACCGAGTTTTACAAAGGGCCAACCTGCTGATGTACTATGACACCTTCATCCAGCAGGGAGGTGATGATGTCCAACAGCTGTGTGAGGCTGGCGAAGAGGAATTTCTCGAGATCATGGCACTGGTTGGTATGGCCACAAAACCCCTGCATGTGCGGCGTTTGCAGAAGGCTCTGCGCGACTGGGCGGCAAACCCAATGCTGTTCAACCAACCTCTGGCCACCAATGTGGCCCCTTGTGGAATCCCTCTCCTTAGGATCGACAGTAGCAGTGCTGCTGGCTCAGGGGTTATTGGTGGCAGAAAATCTTTAAGCAACGGTCAGCCAGGCTCTCCATGTGATAGAGAGGAAGTAGGATCTTGCCTTACGCCACTCAGGGATAACAGTCCAAAGAGCCCCTGCTCACGGGCCTCTCCTGTACCTCCAGACCATCTGTACAGAGAAAAACTGTCCCCCATGGATCCCCACGGGCTCAGTCCTGAAATGTATGGAGCCGCTGAGTTAGATGAAGAACAGGCCATTACCCTTCTGCCTTTCGCTTGCCACTCGCAACTTCTTGGTCCTCCGACGCCAACTTCTTCTTCATCCTCCTCCACTATGACCTCTCCGTGGCCCGTAGGTCAGCTGGACCCAGAGACCATTAAAGCCGTGGCGGAAAGCGTTGATAGGCTTCTAAGAACCATGCCGCAAGCAGATCAAACCGAGGTGAAGACGCTTTTGAGACTCAATAAGAAAATGGCCAAGACGGTGGGACACATATTCCACCTGGAACCTCAAGACAAGAGCAAAGAGGAAGAGATTCGCAAATACAGCCTGAGCCATGGCCGCTTTGACTCCAAGAGGAGGGCAGGGAAACAGCTCACCCATCATGAGGTCTGTTAAAGAGAACATTTTGAACAACTTGCACATTTTATATAAAAAAAAAATTTCTTCTCAAGTTTAGCTGTAATAAACACACAACTAAACTAAAGTATCATCCTGTATCGCTACAGTGAAATTTGCTAAATCCAAACTAAACTAATCTGCTGTAGACATTGTGTATTACAGTACACACAACTCAAAGTAAGGAGAGGTGAGCTATTACTTTAATAAGCAATTAGACTTATCATTTTTATTGTAGTAGACAATGAAATGGGACAATTTTCATCCCAAAGCAACGACTCAAAAAACACTCTAGCAACTGCATAACACACAGAAAAGTTAAGCAACTGCTTTGCATGGCAACCACCCATAACATCTTAGCATTGTGGCGATGACTTTTGCGCAGGGAAGCAAGATTTGATTCTACAATCTTTTGATTACAGCCCATTTTTTAAACCTTTAAAAAACAGCACTGGATTAGATGAATCCAGCAATTCCTCCTGTTCATTTTCAGAGGATTTATTTTATTATCCCACAAGTCTTTGCTTGTGTTTTGACAAGACCTTTTTATGATGAACTTTACAGAACTAATGCAACTCCTAGATTTCACAGTAATATTTGACAACATACTAATTTTAAAATACCAGTTAGGCTACTATAAACATTACAGGAGTTGTTTAATGCATTTTATAGTAGTCAAAATGCCTTGAGTTTCATAGAGCTCAGATGATCCAGTTTCATTTTTAATATTTCCACTTTCAGATGCTCATCAATGAGGCTGCAGCTCAATTCTGCATTCGTGACAATGCTCTGTTGTTACGCAGAGTTGAACTGTTCTCTTTAGCACGACAAGTGGCGAGAGAATGTGCCTACACGTCAACATTTAAGCATAACAGGTCAGGAACTACTTTCATTTTGATTTTGAAATTGTTTCAGATTTTGCATCCAGATGAGGTGGTTACATGTATTGTTAGATATTTACAGGCATAATTAAAATATGCACGTATACACAGTATACTACTAACTATACATAACTACTGTTTCAAATAATACTAATCAACACGACTTTTATAGCATTAATTTGCCGAAAATGATTTTGGGTCAAAATATCAACGATACAGTGCTTCCAGACCTTGAATAATGCAAAGGAAACAAGTTCATATTCATTTTTAAAAATTGCAATACTATTGTTTTAACTTGGGAAGAGTTTGAAATCAATATTTGTGGAATAAATCACATAAATAGTAAATCCACAGATTTCAACTGTACTTGTGATTCCTAGGCTCATGCCAAGACAAAAGCAAACCATGTTTTTATTTTCTGCCCAACTTTTCTTAAAAACAGAAATTTTTTTTAACTCCTCCCAAGAATTTTAATTCGACCTTCACCAAACTTGGCTCATATCATCTTCAAAGGTTTTTCATGAGCCAAACACTTATGTAATAAGTCATCAGACAAAATAGTCATTCAACAGAAAGCACACAAAAAACAAGGCAAGTTTCGCAATGCTATAAGACAATGAAATTTGGTTTGTTATCACAACCCAAGACCTGAGAGTACCAGAGCAGTTTGGAGACAGCACCACCTACTGGTGATGAAATCTGGAAAAAAATGGCTTGTGTCACAATTGTTTGGCCTAAAAGAGTGGTTCTGAAATGGGTGCTTCTACGGTGGCCGAGAAGTGCAAAGCAAAACACAATTCTGAAAACAAAATAAATTACAAACGCAAATGCAAGTCTAAAAAACAAAATAACAATTCTGAAAGCACAACAATTCAGAAAACATTATAACAAGTCAGAAAACACAATGACAAATCAGACAAACCGGAAAAGGTAGGTATAGTTTGAGACAGCGCCATTGGTTTGGGATTGTGCACCGCTGACTGGATGAGACATCTGTCAATCAACGTATACAGGGAAGAACCAGCCGAAGAACAGCAGAGTCGTGGTAGAAAGTTCGGAGATGGTATTAAATTAGCTCAGTTTAAATGTATTGTATGAATTACCCTTACTATGAAATAAAAAATACGGGGTGTATATTTAAATTTAGTAAAAAGTGGCTGTGAACATCAGCTCCAGTGGCGCAGATGGATAAGTGCGTGTCATTGGCTTTTTGACGCGATCGACCCGGGTTCGATCCCGCCTTTTGCCGAACTTTTTTTTCCCTCCCTTTTCAAATCTCGTATCACATCATAAAGGCATTTATTTTCAATAAAAATTAAGAAAATAATCAAAAAGTTGAAAATAAAGTATCGGGTAGGGTTAGGGTAGGTGTAGGGAGGGCTTTATTGTACCAATAAGGTGGCATCCATTTAATAATTTGAATTAAATCTAATTTACACTCAATACGTTATTAATGCATACTGTTTTATAATGTACTACAATACAGAAGTGCAGATAATTGCAAATATTGCAACAAGTAGTATACTTGATAGTAGAAATCCTGCTATTTTAACATAGTAAATAGGTATTTGCACTTAATGTAAATAGCATATTGCTAAAAATACTGCTATTTTCACTTAGTGTAAATAGAATCCATTGCTAATACGAGATTTGAAAAGGGAGGGAAAAAAAGTTCGGCAAAAGGCGGGATCGAACCCGGGTCGATCGCGTCAAAAAGCCAAGGGCAAGCGTTTATCCATCTGCACCACTGGAGCTGAAGATGTACAGTCACTTTTAACTAAATTTAAATATACACTCCGTATTTTTTATTCCATAGTTAGGGCAATTCATACAATACATTTAAAATGAGCTACTTTAATACCATATCCGAACTTTCTACCACGACTCTGCTGTTCTTCGGCTGGTTTTTCCTGTATACGTTGATTGACAGATGTCTCGTCCAGTCAGCGGTGAGTAATCCCAAACCAATGGTGCTGTCTCAAACTATACCTACCTCTTCCGCTTTGTCTGATTTGTCGTTGTGTTTTCTGACTTATTTTGTTTTCGAATTTGTCATTGTGTTTTCTGACTTGTTGTGCTTTCTGAATTGTTATGTTTTGTTTTTTAGACTTGCATTTGCGTTTGTAATGTGTTATTTTGTTTTCAGAATTGTGATTTTTTGTTTTGCACTTCACGGCCACCGTAGTTCAGACAAAGACAGCAATGAGACTGCTCAGTTACCACAATGATTGCGAATCCTGATGAAACCTGGTGTGTGTCATCAGCACCATGTCCATATGTCCATGTAGAGAGACTATTACAAAACTATCAGTTATGTTTGTTGACCATTCGGTTAAAAGGATATAATCAAAAATATAAGTGCAAATTTGAACTGTTGGCGGTGTGAGACTGTTTGAGAAAGAGACCTCAAATTTGAAGATCAGACATTTACCATACAGTTCTTTGCTTTTATTGTGTTCAAGCTGTTATTCAAGAGCCTCAAGCAAAATGTGACCCTGGACCACAAAACCAGTAATATGGGTCAATTTTTTTAAATTGAGATTTATTCATCATCTGAAAGTTGAATAAATAAGTTTTCCATTGATGTTTGGTTTGTTAGGATCAGACAATATTTGGCGGAGATGCAACTATTTGAAAATCGAATCTGAGGGTGCAAAAAAAAGTTGTCCTTTTAAATGCCTTTAATGTTGTCCAAATTAAGTTCTTAGCCATACATATTACGAATCAAAAATTAAGTTTTTATATATTTACAGTTGGAAATTTACAAAATATCCTCATGGACATAAAAGAAAAATCAATCATTTTGACCCATACAATGTATTTTTTGCTATTGCTACAAAAAATACCCAGCAAACTTGAGATGGTTGTGGCTCTCAGGCGGTTTTTTTTTTTTTTTTTTTATTTTTTTTTTTTTTTTTTAATTTTTTTTTTTTTTTTTTTTTTTTTTTTTTTTTTTTTTTTTTTTTTTTTTTTTTTTCCACACATAGATAGTAGTGGAATTTTAGTTTGGACGACAGGAATTTATAAAAAATTATTGATTATGTAATACATTCAAAACCAGTGTGTTAGACTTTAGCTGAGCAGAATCTTCAATGTAATCAAGACAAAAAAGAAAAGAAAAGAAAACTGGTCCAAGGCGCTTGTGTAGAGAAGAATTTATTGGAGGTAGTAGTGGACCAAGGTTCTTGTTTGTGAGACCAGACATTTATGCCTGGTAACAGATGTGCTGCATTTATAAGAAAATGTCAAATAAATGGAGAAACACATTTGGGCAATTGGACATTTCACTTAAATCCTTGAAGTTGCTGAGATATAGGCATTTTCACAAATACCTGTGTGAAAGCTAGCCTTGCCGCCTCTTGTGTGTCGTTTTCTATATTTGCCCTTCAATACTTCAATACTGTGACTTATTTTTACAAGTAAACATATTTGAGCTGGGTTTGTTGTATTATCATCTCAGGCCATACTCAGATGATTGTACTGCCTCTGTTGACTGTTCTGCTCAGAAGAGAATCAAGCTTGATGTAAGTACATCAAGATATGTATCTATATATACATCTGTATAACAGGACTTTGACAGGAATATGCTCAGGTGAAGTTTGGGCAGATGCTTACACTTTCTTAATAGCGACATGACTATATATACTGAACAAAATTATAAATGCAACACTTGTTTTTGCCCCCATTTTTCATGAGCTGAACTCAAAGTTCTAAGACTTTTTCTATAAACTTAGTGCAATAATCTGTGCAATAATCATGCTGTCTAATCAGCATCTTGATATGCCACACCTGTGAGGTGGATGGATTATCTCGGCAAAGAAGAAGTGCTCACTAACACAGATTTAGACAGATTTGTGAACGATATTTGAGAGAAATAGGCCTTTTGTGTACATAGAAAAAGTCTTAGATCTTTGAGTTCAGCTCATGAAAAATGGGGGCAAAAACAAAAGTGTTGCGTTTATAATTTTGTTCAGTGTAGCTACAAAAATGACAAGAAGATGAACAGGTTCCCTTCTAGGATTAAAATAAAGATGTAAATCGATGGATTAAGAGTTACACTGGAGCTTACATTGGATGTCAAGTTGTGAACTCCTTTTGTAGTACTATTGCACTCATATCTGTAATTATAGTGTAACAAGCCAACTACTAGTGACAAAACGAAGTACTGCTTCTTTCAGGTCACCGATTCTGACAGACTGTCTAAGGATCCAGTAGCCAACAGTGACAACAGATCTACAGCGGATGACAACAGCCTCTCTGGAGAAAGTCTAGATAGTTTAACACAAGGTAAGAGTCCTTATTTTCATTGCTTTTATTTTAAACATTGATACATTTATGAATGCCCAGTGTGTGTCAGTAAATCTTGTAACCATCATTGTCCCACATTCTATGTTGCATTTATTGCAAATGTCATAATGGTCATCACAGCCATGAAGGATCACCTCACATGCAAAAAGTGATCGAAGTGAAATGATGTAAAGATCAAGCATAGAAGATAACAAAGCAAATTTGTGTCCATTCATGCTCATGTCAGGGAAAAACATAATTACTGAAAGAAACCGTAACATTTGATTGAGAGGCATATGTTTGTCTAATTCTGTGTGTCTTGATAGATATCAGCCCTCAGTTGCACCCCACCTCATCCCCTCACCCCCTCACCGACACCACTGGCCTCATCAACTGGAGTCGCCAGCTCATGCAACAAACTCTCATGGATGAGGGCCTCAGATTGGCTAGAATGGTGTCACGTGACCACGCAAGCAAAGTCAGCCTAGGGTCAGAAAAGAGACAGATTTCAGGTGAATACTATATGTTTTATAACACACACACACTTGTCATGCACCTACCACAAATAGGGAACAAGACCGAGTTTGGATTTACTTCCCCTTTGTAAACTTAGGGTCAGTAAAAAGAGAGGCTTACCTTCAGATTTTGTTCATCAACATGAGGAAATTTTTTCTGTAACACTTTATTTTAAGGTAACTTAATTACACGTTACATGTACTTACTATGGTAATGGCAGGAAATTATGCATAATTACATGTAACTAACCCTAAACTAAACCTTAACCCAAATTATTTAGTAATATTACTCTGCACGTATTTGTGTAATTACACTATAACAACGTCACCTTTAAATAAAGTGTAACTTTTTTCGGTAACACTTTATTTTAAGGTGTCCTTGTTACACATGTACTTACTATTATAATAACAATAAATTATGCATAATTACATGCAAGTAACTCTAAACCAAACCCTAATCCTAACCATATATTAAGTATATGTAGTTAATTAATATTACTCAGTACTTAAATGTATAGTTACACTGTAACAAGGACACCTTAAAATAAATTGTAACCCTTTTTTTCTGTATAATTTATAAGAAGTGTGTATTTTTGCTGCTTAGTTACATACAGTACAAAATGCAATGTCAGAACTGACAACAAGCTTGGCTATTTAAGTTTTTTTTAAGCCATTATTTGCACCTTGAATTGTCTCTGAGGAATATATAAGAACAGTGACAAACTGATTTATTTTACTTATCTGGTTAGCTAATCTAGCTAGTCTTTAAGGATGGAATGAATCCGAGATCATCAGATTCGAGAAGCTCTTTCAGAGGCAAACATCTCAGTCTGACGTCGTCATTGGGGACCGCAGAATAAAAGAGAAATGATAAGAGAAAATACGTATGGGTGGTGGGGGCCACAGGAAGTGCTATGTGGGTGATAAATTGGAGCCCCCCTTCCCTGTTTGACGTCAAAGCTTATGAAAATGTGTGAGAGGAGGGCGGATGGATGGATGGAGAGAAAGAGGGGTGAATGAGTAGGAGGGAGTGAGAAGGGCGTCGCTTTGACTCAGAGAGACAGAGTAAAAATAAACCATGTGGGCAGTGAAAGGATGCAACCGCTCTCTCTCTCTCTCTCTCTCTCTATCTTAATGAGCAAACACTAGTGCTTCAGTTCAGTGGAATGGCCAAAAATGAGCTTTAATCAGTCTTTCTTTGTATTTTTTTGTGTTGTCTCTTGTCTCAAGCGAAAATGCAAGTTCCTCATTTCATTGCGCTGTCAGTCATTCTGCAGTTGCACAGTCATTCCTCAGCATTGTTCTGCCTTCACATAATAATACAAGTTTTTGTATTATTGCATTGCTGTAATGTATTATTAATGTCTGCCGAAGTGTGGGAATTGCGATGTTCAATAATAGCACAAGTAGAAATGCAGAGGGAAACCCAATGATGCAAATGCTGATTCTCCCAGTTCCAAATTCTAGTCTCTTGATAACTCTGTGCATTAATTGAGCAGCAGAAAATTAGGTAGAGGAATAGTTCGCCCTCAGGCCATCCAAGATGTAGATGAGTTTGTTTCTTCATAAGAACAAATTTTTGAGAAAAAATTGCTCGGCAATGGATCCTCTGCAGTGAATGGGTGCCGTCAGAATGAGAGTCCAAACAGCTGATAAAAACATCACAATAATCCACACCAGTCCAGTCCATCATTAACAGGTTGTGAAGTGAAAAGTTAAAACAAATCCATTATTAGGACGTTTTAACTTTAAACCATCGTTTCTGGTTAAAATATGAGTCCATAATCCATAAATATCAGGCCATAACTTGTCCATGCCCTTTTTCACATCGAAATCCACCAACTTATTTGTTTAGAACTATTTTGGACTGTTTTCTTTTGTAAACGTTGCTATTTATTTTAGCTGGCATCGATGGTTTTAATAAAAAATGTCTGATGAATCTGTTTCTTACAAACATGCAGCGGTCCCACTTTATATTAAGTGGCCTTAACTACTATGTACTTACATTTAAATTAATCATTTGGTACAATGCACTTATTGTGTACATACATGTTTTTACATTGTACTTATATTTTTAAAAATACCTATGTAATTACATCTGTAATTAATTACTGTTATTACATTTATAATTACACTGTTGACCCATCCCTTACACCTAACCCACCCTTAAACCAACCCCAACCCACCCAAACCTGTCGCAACCTTCACCGATCCACTCAATAGCAGCAAAAGTGTTTTGCAATACCATATGAACACAATAAGTACACTGTACTTATTTTTTGATGTAAGTACATAGTTAAGGCCACCTAATATAAAGTGGGACCCATGCAGCTTTTTTTTTTTATTGTGATGTTTTTATCAGCTGTTTGGACTCTTATTCTGACGGCACCCATTCACCGCAGTATCTATTGTGTTCTTGACACTCTTTATTATTAAAAAAAAAAAAACTCATTCTCATATTTAAAATCCAAAAACTTTGTTTATATTCTTATAGAGATGGAGGAGAAAGTGTCAGAGAGGAGAGGATCGAGTAACAGAAGCAGCAGTCCAGCAAACACCAAAGACTATCCATAACTGACAATCTGCAAGTCTCCATGCTGAACTCAGGTTGGATATCATGTCTAAATGCAGCCGTGGTGTTCAGTTCGCTATGTTGAATAGTCCTGTTCTATAAAACTTGTATGCACCTTATCATGTTCTGTCAGAACATTTAAAGACATTTGACGGAAAGTTATTGTGTCTTTGCAAATGAAATTTGAAGCACATACAGCTTAGTGCAAGCAACAAGTGTTACAAATACATTACATATTCTCTGTCAGGTTATAATGTCAGTAAAAAGCTTCAATGGTGCTAATATTGTGTCAAGCAAATTCTAGAATGAAATTGCATAATTTATTAGGATAGATGAAATGCTTCTCGTTCTAAGCGGAGCTGTGAGACGCTGGGATTTAGGTCTCCTTCCATTTTCTCAGTTTCTTGCAAAGTTTTTCTAACAAAAGTTTGGGAGGAACATGTTTATTTAATCCAACCAATCACAATGCTAGAATAAGCAAACTGCTCAAACACTTTATGTACAGCGAGCAAAACATGTTTACGTTTGCAAGTTTTGGATCATATTAACATGTGAAATCCTGAAATTGAATATATTAAGAACCCTTACACTAGTAACATGATGCAGTAAATATGAATATATCAACTCTAAATGCACATGAGTTTTCATACAAAATGTAAACGATTCAAATGAATCATGGGTGGGAAATTGTAAGTAAGAATTGTGCATTGCAGCGCCAATGTTAGAAATAGATCTGTGGCCTCTTCAATGACAGATTATTTATTTTTCAATTGCTCAATAAATTATATTGTAAGGTTTCTCATGTTTATTGCTCTAGATAGGGGGGGGGGGGGGGGGGGTGTTACTTTTATTTTGCTAACAGTGTAAAAATAGAAACTTTGTGTATTAGCAACATACACTTTTACTATTCCTCCACCTACTGGGCTCTTTGTTTAAGGTACTTACTGTATTGTACATGAAAATGTATGGACAATTTTGATGTTTCTGTCTCAATTCTGATACACGTTCACGGTTCCACCGCCCACACTCACCCTAGTCTCATCTCAACAAACCAACTGTGATTCACTTGCCCTACCCTGCCATCATCATCGTCAATCACAGATTAGGGAAATATGTTCAGAGGGAAAAAAGTAAAAAAAAAAAATGTAGGCCTACAATGCTTGTAAACTAATGGCTTGTAAAGGCCTATAATTAAAAGGATAACAGCAAAAATGAGCCAAATGATCATGTCATTAAAACTGTGGGACTCTATATTTCTTTATTCTGTGAAATTTTTTGCAAAAAAATGTAATCATACTGTGGGGGGGGGTTGTGAACAACAGATTTTTGAGTGAACCTTAGCGCCTTTAAGGCTAGCTTCAAAAACTGTGTTGTGTTAGAGGATGTCCTTTTGTGTAGCTGGAGTGCTTGAAGGTTGCCTTTCAGAGCAACAAACCACCAGGTGCGTCCTTTTTTTTTTTTTTTCTGGAGGAACACTAAAAAGTAACTAAGTAGGATGTAAACAAGACTAAAGAGATTTGCCCATGTCATGTAAAAATGTCTTAAAGGGATAGTTCAGCCAAAAATGAAAATTCTGTCATTAATTACTCACCCTCATGTCGTTCTAAACGGCGTAAGACGCTGCCATGTTTTTATTATGTATTTCTGTTCATCTTCGGAAGCCAAATTATAGATATTTTGATGGCTTTCCGAAGAGCTCTCTGACCCTCCCATAACAGCAGGGATATTAGGCCCAACGATCACGACGAAACATAACAAGGACATCAGTAAAATAATCGCTGTGCATCAGGGTTGGGCAGCAGTCACGCCTTAATTTTACAAAGTCTAGCGATAATACTTTTTGTGTGCAAAAAAAAAGAAAAAAAAAAAAGACTTCATTCAACAATTCGTCTCCTCCGTGTCACCCTAGCGCCATTTTGGAAAGTATCCATTGAACGTAAATTGCGTATATGCTGTTTTGTGTCAGCTGCGTCATGCGTATACGCTGTTTTCATTCAAATCAAAGCGTAAACAGCGTATCCGCGACAAATTGTTGAATAAAGTCGTTATTTTTTTTCTTTTGCGCACAAAAAGTTTACGGGTTTAGAACGACATGAGGGTGAGTAACTAATGACAGAATTTTTGGGTGAACTATCCCTTTAATCCGCCGATGCCTTGCTGTCCATTATCATAGCACTGGTGTTCATTTAAACATAACCACTGATAAACTAATGAGGCTTTACAGCATTCATGCTACCAGTTGGTATGATCCATTGATTACAGTGTAACATTTTCTAGTGTACTTACTATTTAATTGCTAGACAGCACTATACTCGTATCTTGTGTTTTATGGTAGTGAAAATTCAGCATTTGGGTAAAAAACTTCTTTTTTCTAAAAATAATGATATATATACCATTTCTACTGGTACAAAACAGACACTTTTAGTGATGGAACCAAATAATTACAAGATCAAACTAGGCGAAGAATCATAACATGATAAAATGAAACAACAAATGTGCATGCATAACATTTTTTTGTTGTTCTTCTCACTTTATCATATTAAGTACTTGCAGTACAACGTTGTGTAATTTAATTTAAAAAAAATCACTGACCAAACCTCCAATAGTTTCAAAATCAAACATATGACAGTCCATTACTGGCATTATCAGTGTGTTCACTTATCATCTCATCTTCATTTTTTGATGAATTTGATTCCCAGCATTGCTTTCCTTCAGGTAATGTGTGTAGTGAGGTGACGCAGAAACTCTCCGCGGGTGCTTGTGTGTCCAGGAAACACAGCGTGACAGAACTCACACACCTGCGACTGCAGCGTGACTCCAGACATGAACAGCCCTCCGGCTTGACTGACCAGCTCACTGTCCAGAAACGAGGATGACCAGGGCCTCTGCGGGACAGAGAAACAGCCTTCTCACACATGTCAGATGTTCAGGAGTTTGCTTATATTGTGTAAGATGTGCAGGAGGTGTGATCGGAAGCAGGACTAGACACAACGAATGTTGTCTTTCAAGTGGGGAGCTTAAAGGAATCAACGCTAACTAAACACAGGTGTGATACGAACCCGCAGTCTTTGTGAAGTCTGGTTAGCATAATAATGTTGCTCAACTCTCCTCAGGTCATCCCAGGCACTGTTTTCTGCCGTCTTTACCGGATAGTGGAAAACTGCTTTATCGTGGTTCTCCTGTTTCTGATCTGGCATGTCCAGGTTAAGATGCAGTTTGTCTAGTCCTCTATCAATATAACTGAGATCATTACCAGCTGAAAAACAAACATACAGGAATGCATAGCAGAAACCTTGATTTGACGCTTGAGGTTGAATGACTCAGAATTGCAGACAAAAGTGAGAAAGTTTGATTTTGAATGGAAAAATTCTATTAGTGTTGAGGCCTACTATAAAGATAACTGGACCGACTATCTGCTTGCCACCAGTGTTGAGGAGTAACTAGTTACATGTAACAATTATGTAATTTAATTACAAAATAAATGTAACTGTAATCTGTTACAGTTACTGAGAAAAAATGTGTGATTAAATTACAGTTACTTATGAAAATGTTAACGATTATAAAGGGGGTTACATCTGAATATTTTCACACACTCGCCGATTTGATTGATTCCAAAATTGCATTGAGTGCTCTAAAATGAGACGCCAATGTTTCTGGAGTTTAGGACAAAGAATAGGGCACGTGTCTATTTGATAACTGTTTTATTTCCTATTTGGGTTTATGTATATGCTTTATTTTTTTAATTAACTGTTTTAAATTTTTTTCATGGCATACCAGTGTTTCCTGTCATAGCTATGCAAAGAAAACAGAATCATAGCCATTAAACTGTTTTGTTACCATTTTAAATCTGTTTAACCTCAGCACGATCTAAAAGTAAAAAAAAAAGAGGTGCTAAAGTCTGATTTTGCGGTGGCTGTGCTTTAAAATTTAATTATTATCTTTATTTATGTGATGAAGGATTTCGAAAGTCTGACAGTAATCCGTATTGAATACTACTGTAAGGTTAACCCTGCCTGGTTTACATGTTTCAAAATGATTAACAGTTTAAAAAGTTTAGAAAAAATGAGAAATTTACATTTTGAAAAGTAATCAGTTACATTACTTTAATAAAGTAACTGAAATAGTTACACTACTTATTACATTTTAAATAGGGTAACTTATAATCTGCAACTTATTGCTTTTAAAAGTAATCTTCCCAACACTGCGTGCCACTGGTGTACCGATGGAGGCCTAGCCGCGGCAAGTTGCAAAAAATTCTGGCTGACCGACAGGTCATTGTTGGCTGGGCTATAACGATAACTATATTAGCATCCATACCTTTGCACAATAACATTGTTTATTATAAGCACACACTGCAGTTCTGCTGTCTTTAAATGCTTGAGCTCTTAAAATTTGGATGGATTCTGATTGGCTGTCAACTTTTTTATTGCTTATAAACTGGAAACAAAATCATTCTGGAACTTATTCTGACGATATTTTTCCTCTGTGCTGTTATTGCTATACTTGTAATGTGGAATTTGCTATTCTTTTAAATTTAGAATGATTTTTAAAACTATATCCACCTTTTATTCTTAAACGTGGAAGTAAGCCTATGGGCGAGACTTCTGGTTCGTTAGCCGCTACAGGGAAATAACGAGAAGAATAACGAATTGCAGTAAATGGTAAAACTGTACAAACCAGTGTGTTCATAATTAAGATAATACACTAAAATAATATGGTAAGACGCACCAATTTGCAGTATCAAGCAGCAAAACCAGTGGTTTTGTACAGCTAAAAATAGCTGGAAGCAAATGAGACCGGAAGCAAGACCCATAGAATTTTTACGTGAGGAAGAAGGTGGATAGTTATAGTTATCGTCCTTGGTGTAAATGGGCCTTCAGTCAATGGGAGAATTTCTAAAGTGAACATTTCAACAGATACAGGGAGAATACTCTACTTTGAGAGCCCAGTATGTGCGGTCCATTGGGATCTCTTAGAGGTTCTTGCTCATGGCGTTCTGCAGCATGGGCTCGGTGTCCTGACTTTTCCTCTGTGAACTGACACGGCTTTTCAAAGTTCCTAGTTGGAGCCGTGGCCAAACCTGAAAGTGAACATTAATATATCACATATCACAGCGTATTCAATCATGTGAAGTAATTAGTAGTATTTTATTTGCAAGATTCTTCTGACCTTGTTGTCGTTGTATTGTGTCAGAGAGATGTTGTATTATTGCTGCTTGTTTTAAGCAGAGTGACTGGAGACGGACAAACTCCTGATACAGTGCTGCATACGCCTCCTCCATCTAAGAGCGGTTATCAGTGGAGTAAATGAAAAATAAAACTTACTTAAAAGTCTTTGAGCTTGCAGTCTTGAAGACTTCTGTACAGGAAGATAAAAAATATATATAGAAATTAGGAAAATTATTCACTGAAAAAATAGAGAAAGAAATTTCATAATTATGAGCAAGAAAAAGTACAAAATTACATTTCATTGATTAGTGTGGTTAAGCTTACTCGGTGAAACCTGCAATTCAAAAGCCTATTATTTTTTTCAGCTAATTTTTTTTTTAGTTATGAAAATGCATTGGTACTCGCCATGGAACAAAATAAAAAAATACTTGAGAAAGAGGGAGTAAACAGAAATATACAAAATATAGCTTAAACATGCATATTGCAGGTTTCTGGGTGTCACATAAATATTTCTGTTTACTTTACCATCAAGAAATATAGGGGAGACCAGGTTGGTTGTAACTGGGTAGCCTACTGTAAAATAACCTTTTGAATGATTACCCACTTGATTTGACATGAATGAATCACAACTTGTCAGGTGAGGACAACATTTCAATCTTTCTTTTTTCTTTCACTGTTGCTTTTTCAGAGGTGGCGATTTTCCCTGCTGGACTATTTCAGTGGACCGATAACGTTAGATAGCTAGGTTGCATTGGAACACTTCTATACGGTGACCGAGAAGTGCAAAACAAATCACAATTCTGAAAACAAAATACCAAATTACAAACGCAAATGCAAGTCTAAAAAACAAAATAACTATTCAGAAAGCACAACAACAATTCAGGAAATATTATAACAATTCACAAAACACAATGACAAATTCGAAAACACAATAACAAGTCAGAAAACACAACGACAAAACAGACAAACCGGAAGAGGTAGGTATAGTTTGAGACAGCACCATTGGTTTGGGATTACTCACCGCTGACTGGACGAGACATCTGTCAATCAACGTATACAGGAAGAAAGTTGGTAGAAAGTTCGTAGATGGTATTAAAGTAGCTCAGTTTAAATGTATTGAATGAATTGCCCTTACTATGGAATAAAAAATACAGGTTGTCTATTTACATTTAGGGCTGGACAATAGTCAATATCAATATGTATCGTGATATTATTTTTAATAACGGTGATATGATTTTTAAAAACATTTCCGATATTTCAATATACGTAATTGAAACAAATAACAGTTTCCCATACATTTATTTATTTGTGCCGTTTGACTTCGTTGAATAAACATGAGCACTGCACGTTTCAAAATCATAACACGGCGCAAGTGTTTTATATGAATGTATCTCTGAAGGTAACCGACTGTCTTCAGAAAAGTTTCGATGGCATTTTTATTTGATCTGATAAAGTAGCATTCATGAGAGGAGCTGCTGTGATTACAGCCATTACTGTAATCCGCTAGTTTTATCATTCTAAAAGCGCCTCCTGCTGGCAGAGAATGAGTTTTTATTTTAAATAAGCCCGTCTCCAGCAAGGTTATTTTTGTAAACGAAAACTGAAACTAAGACTAAAACTATTGGTCAAAAAACATTTTCGTAAACTGAAAAAAAAAAAAAAAATCTAAATAAATTGATGTGTGTCGGTTTAGGGAAATACCGGGAAATACCCGTAAATGGCGCATCATGCACGTGAGGTTATCTGACAGAGAGACGCAAAAAGCAGAGTCTTGCACGGGTCCTGTTAGGTAACCTGCATCCGCAGTACATAGGCCTAACAGAACACCCAACCCTTTATCCAACAGCAGCCAGCACCAATTTAATTCTGTACCCTACCCGTTTGACATAAAGACCGTGACCTGAACCGCACCCGCATTAAATAGGCTACTGCATCAGTAAGGCCAAATTATTTATTTTCTCATGTGACTCAAGCAATCAAACCAAAATAGGCATTTTAAGTTGGTGCTTTGAAGAGAAATAGACAAGCAGCGCAACAGAAGAATGATAAGAACGCACATCCTTCCTGTATACAATACAAACTTTTGCCTACATCTTGTGAACAATCTGCCAGGCTGTTTTGAACAAATGTGCATAAACTACATACTTAAATCGTCATAAATTAAAAGAACATATTTAGATATGACTTTACTGTTAAGTGCCATTGCCTCTCCTTAAACTCTGCAGTGTATAGGCTATGCGGCCGTTAGTCCTTTACAGAAGCATTAAAAATAAATCTTAAAAATAAAATGATATAGGCTACAGAAAGCGAGCAACGAGTGATACTGCTGCAAATCCAATGTTGAGGCTCCGCCATTATTATTGAATTTCATTAGTCACACTTATTTATGCGCGTTTGTTCGCGGGAAAGTGAGCAAGACACGACAGTTACGGTATCATGATTATAGTTAAATAAGATGAAAGACAGGCTATAATATAAAGAAATTAGCTACATTTATTTTCAAATTAAATATCACAACACACATGTATCATTAAGTAGTGCGTTTTAAATATAATGTAAGTGCAACTTGTGTAGATTTAAAAAGGCACGACTGCTTAATTTTGGTGTGTATTTGTATACTTTTACCATCTAATCAATCTCAGCATGCTTTAATTTGGTGTCGCTAGACGTTTGCATCACTAAGGTTAAATTAGCCTAAGTCTTTCTTTGGCCTGCGCTCTGGTAGTGAGCTGTTAAATCTAATAAACTTTAATTACTAAAACTAAAACTGAAACTAAACTATATAAAAACTAAATAGAAATGTGTTCACAAAATAAAAACTAAACTAAAACTAACAAAATTATTAATGAAACTATTAAAAACTAAACTTTATTGCAAATTTGAAAATGATATTAAAATAAAACAAATTTAAAAATGCTAAACTATAATAACCTTGGTCTCCAGCAACATTTCCAGTTTTTGTTATTGTTCGATTTTTTTTGTTTTCTGCAGCGACTCGGAGCACTTTTCATACCCTTTTTTCTGGCTGAAGCACATTTGTTTCAATCTATAACAATAATCAGCCTACACTACCAGTCAAAGGTTTTTTAACAGTAAGATTTTTAATGTTGTTGTATTTTTTTTTTTTAAAGAAGTTTCTTGTGCTCACCAAGTCTTCATTTATTTGATCCAAATACAGCAAAAACAGTAACATTTTGAAATATTTATTTATTTCTTTCTATTTTTAATAGATTTTAAAATGTAATTTATTCCTGTTATGCAAATCTGAATTTTCAGCATCATCATTACTCCAGTCTTCAGTGTCACATGATCCTTCAGAAATCATTCTAATATGCTGATTTGCTGATTATCAATATTGAAAATTTTTTTTTTCAGGATTCTTTGATGAATAGAAAGATCCAAAGAACAACATTAATTTGAAATAGAAATCTTTTGTAACATTATACACTATTCCATTCAGTATAATTTTTATACATTTTTTGGGAAAGAAATTATCGAAATGAATTTTATTTAGCAAGGAAGCTTAAAATTGATCAAAAGTGATGATAAAGACATTCTTAAAAATGTTAGCAAACGATTTCTATTTCAGATAAATAGTGTTCATATCGATATCAGAATTATATCATATCGACCGAAATTAAGAAATATATCGTGATATAAATTTTGGCCATATCCAGCCCTATTTACATTTAGCTAAAAGTGTCTGTAGATCATCAGCTTCAATGGCACAGCGTGTCATTGGCTTTTTGACGCGATCAACCCGGATTCGATCCCGCCTTTTGTCAAACTTTTTTTCCCTCCCTTTTCAAATATCGTATTAGCAATGGATCCTATTCACACTAAGTGAAAATAGCAGTATTTTAACAATATGCTATTTACACTAAATGCAAATACCTATTTACACTATGTTAAAATATCAGGATTTCTACTATCAAGTATACTATTGTTGCAAATAGTGGCAATTATCTGCACTTCAGTTTTGTAGTACATTATAAAACAGTATGCAGTAATAGCGTATTGAGTGTAAATTATCATTTTATTTATTAAATGGATGCCACCTTATTGGAACAATAAGCCCTCCCTACACTTACCCTAACCGATACTTTATTTTCAACTTTTTGATTATTTCCTTAATTTTTATTGAAAATAAATGCCTTTATGATGTGATACGAGATTTGAAAAGGGAGAAAAAAAAAGTTCGGCAAAAAGCGGGATCAAACCCGGGTCGATCACATCAAAAAGCCAACGACACATGCTTATCCATCTGCGCCACTGAAACTGATGGTTTACAGCCACTTTTAACTAAATGTAAATATACACCACGTATTTTTTATTCCATAGTAAGGGCAATTCATACAATACATTTAAACTGAGCTACTTATAATACCCATCCACCCCTTTCTTGAACTTTCTAACCACGACTCGGCTGGTTCTTCTTGTATACATTGATTGACAGATGTCTCGACAAGTCAGCGGTAAGTAATCCCAAACCAATGGCGCTGTCTCAAACTATACCTACCTCTTCTGGTTTGTCTAATTTGTCGTTATGTTTTCTGACTTGTTATTTTGTTTTCGAATTTGTCATTGTGTTTTCTGACTTGTTATAATGTTTTCTGAATTGTTATTTTGTTTTCGGATTTGTCTTTGTGTTTTCTGTCTTGTTATAATGTTTTCTGTATTGTTGTTGTGTTTTCAGAATTGTGATTTGCTTTGCACTTCTCGGTCACCGTACTTCTATTTATTAAAATCTGTCGCGCAGTGTGTTCCTCCGCAACAATACTTAAACCACAGGTGTCGACCGAAGCCACAAGTTACACAGTAGCCTTTGTTTGTACCACTAGATATTCAAGAAAAATATATAGGCTAGGAAATAACTCCGCGTACGTCCTCGGAAATAGATTCAATATCACTATAATATCAATACTGACAAACACGTTATTTTCTCCTAGAAACATTCAGCTTCTGTCGCTCTGTACTGTCATCGCAATAGGTTTCTACAGTGCATTGCGGTGGCCACAGAATGAAAGCAGAAAGTGGAAGAACTTATAGCGGTCTATATAATATACATGCTTACTATATCCAAATATCCGTGATCAACCCGGTACAACTGAAGATATCTTTTACGTCTGCCACTCTACTGTCTCTGATGATGATGGCATATATGCTCTCCGCCGAAAAATTTACTAAAACAAGCAAACAGTATGTGTCAGGAAATCAAAAACAGGAACTCAAACAGGAACCTCCTCCTGGCCCTGGGTCTTTTTTTAAAGTGACCCAGCACAGAAACAGAGCATAGCTTTTATCACGTCTGCAACTCAAGGGTCCACACTTGAGGCGTTACGCGTGCGTAAATAAGATGTTGTAGTTTTACGTGCAGCGTGGAGCGAAATATATATATATAAATTATTTGTTCACACAGTTATCATTTCTGAAATAACTTTCTGCAGAAGTACCAAGTGCAGAAACAATTCATTTGTGCGTAGGCTATATGTAATTAAAAAAAATTTTTTTTTTTACCTCATAATGTTTAATCAAAATGTCAAAACTGGACCTTCTGGTAAAAACAACAGACTTCTCTCTGGTGATGTATGCAGGACTTCTCCAATCATTTAGTCTGCTTAAACCTTGCTTCTACAAGCTTGCCTTCATCTGCCTCCACTTTGAGTCGATGTCCACATCTCAGCAAAAGTCAGACCCTATAAGGGCTGAGAGTTTATCTGTGGAAGAGTTGCCTTTTCCTCATCATTCAGTACAATTCGGGGCGTGGATCTGGATTCCAGATCAATTAGACCTGTTCTTGCAGTGGAGAAGAGTTTGATCAACATCATCTGCATTTAGATGAGCCATTCACTCAATACTCAGCATGGGCTGATATGCTTTCCCTGTCCCTCCCCATCTTTGGGCTGCTCTTAATTTGTGTTTCAAAGATGAACCAAAGTCTTGTTAAGGTTTAGAACAACATGAGGACAAATATAAAATGACGACAGAATTTTTCATTTTTGGGTGAACTACTCCTGCAAGAGTTTTGTTGTGGCTATATCATACAACTAGAACCGTTTGCCAATTGTTTTTATACACTTTTAGCATTCCTTAGGACAACCATGTTACAGGCCAAACCGTGCCTTCTAACACAAGCTCTAGAACAGCTTGTCGCAAACCATATCTGTCAGCATTTTGCACCTGATGTTGATTTCTCTCAGATTTCGCTTTCTCTATTATGGCAATATGTTTTAAAGACAGTCATTTGTTCATTCTTTTTGATGCCTGTCAGAAGTGGGCATGCTTGTCTGGGACACTGGGTAGCAGACACCATTGCCTTTATAGAGTACCGTTCGGCAGGGGTGTAAAACACTTGAGTAATTTTACTTGATTACTGTACTTAAGTATTATTTTGGGGGATTTGTACTTTTTTCAAGAACAGTTTAAACTGACTACTTGTACTTTTACTTCATTACATTTTTGAAGAAAAAAACAGTACTTTTTACTCCTTACAATTTGATTTAATCTTGAAAAGTACATTACATTTTTATTTTATCTTATGCACAATAAATATGATAAACGGATGCTCAAATGTGTGCTTGACGTGAAAACCGATGAACACTGTTTCTACGCATCAAGCACACACATTTCTACTTCGGTTATGACTTTCATCAGGTAAATTTTTGGCTTCAAAAGTTCACCATTAAATCTGAGGAAGCATATTGAGGTAACAAAGTTGTGTTTTCTCCCCCCAAAAAGTTTATTCGTTATTATTTCTGTTTTGATAGAGCCATTGGCTGTGTAATATATTTGCTGAATGCACAAGATTGAGTGCCAATAAAATCAATGATGAGTATTTAAATACAATTAATATTTTTATGGGAATTATTATTTTTTTAATTAAATGTTACAAATCTCCAAAAAAGTGTATAAATGAACATTGTATGTTAAATTAATTGTAATTTATATTTAGTGATGTTCTTACCAGGTAGTGGACGAGTTGTATTAATAATCATTATACTGTATGACACATTGAGTAGCAATTAGGACTGTCAATGTATATTTTTTAAATCTTAATAATTACATGATTTGCTCATTTATTAATCTAATTAGTCGCAAATAAGAATTTATCGATATTTGCTGAGAAAAAACTCTAAATGCCCCGAATAAACAATTACATTTTAGTTACCGTTTTAGACAGTGATGTTGAATAGACAGCACAAAAAAGAGGCTTTTCAAAATGTTAATGTTGTATGTTTTAATTCTATGACTCTCCTCATTAATTCAACACATTATTGTATTCTGTTTGTTCTTCAGATGAACACAAGCAAAGATTTTTAGTCCATATAATGCAAGGGGACAGGGCCACTTCAGAAACCACACAAAGTCAAGTTTAAAATATTAGTATTTGTATTTTTTTGATCGCTTCACCTAAGAAGACACTGATTCATTAACAGGGGTTGTTACTGTCATATTCATTTTTGGACGTTCCATACACTTGCATTGTATGAAGAGAGATGATTTTTTTCTAAAACTCTTAGTTTGTGTTCATCTATGATGAAAGTCACATGGGATGGCATGAGGGTGGAAAAGATAGAGTTTCCTTTTAATCCCTTTCCCTTTATTTATTTATTTGTGTGTGTGTGTGTGTTCTGCTGTGCTGCATTTTAATTATTGTTGTTGCACTAGATATATGCACTGTTAAAAATCACTGTAGATTTAGCAGCACACTACTGTAAAAACCTACAGTACAATACAACATTTATCCATTACAGTAAAATACTGTAATTTACATTGCATTTTAGTGTAATTTTGACTGGCAGAATTTTGGCGGAAATATTTTACAGTATATTTTAGTATTGTTGTAACCTTGCTGTAGCCTGACTGTAATACACTGGCAATAATACAGGATTGCTGTTAATAGTGCGCCACCTGACGTACATGATTTGTAGTGTGGTATGAAACCGCAAGTTTAGCCAGCGAATGTTATAATCATGTGTTTGACCTGTGCCATTGCATTTTGTTTCGTTTTCTCCTTTTGACCAAACTTATATCTGTTAGAAAAAAAGCACTTCTACTTTTTTATTACTTGAGTACAATTTAAAGTTGTACTTTTTTTGTGTGTGGCCATTTTGTGATGTTGCCCACATGTCATGCCTCTTTCTGAAATATGTGCAACATCCACATTTTACAGGCTAAATATGGCCTCTGTTCCTCCTGTGTGACTTGGATGTTTTTGTCTTTTGCTATCTTTACTCTGTCTTGTGTGGTCTACAGCATTGAATGCTGGTTACTGAGGCTATTTTGCCTATTTTGGGCCCCTTAAACAGCATAATGACTTGGGCCACCCTTGGTAGAAATCTGGTCATATAAATGCATATATATAAATGGTCTATCATATCATAATATGGTATTAACAGAAAGGAAATTAACTAAACAATGATTACAGCAGTTCAAAAATCAGAGACCCAACAGACTTAAGTTTGGGATACCAAAATCAAGAGTAAGTCAGTTTGAATTGGAAATGAGCAATGCTGATTGGGGTAATATTTTACATTTAAATTAAGTGAATCAATGTTGCACCTCTCTAACGGAAAATTTGACTATTTTGTTAAATAAGTATCATACCTCTCAGAAAAGTTTAAGAAAAAGAATATCATTACCTTGGCTGAACAGTGACATTCGTAAAAGAAGAGACAAGGCGCTAAAAACCGCTTTATTTTCTAAAGTAAATACAGATAATTTAATCTACAAAGGTTTGAGAAATAAAGTAGTACAAGAATTACGGAAGTCAAAATTATCATATTATGCACAACTACACTGAACAAAATTATAAACGCAACACTTTTGTTTTTGCCCCCATTTGTCATGAGCTGAACTCAAAGATCTAAGACTTTTTCTATGTACACAAAAGGCCTATTTCTCTCAAATATTGTTCACAAATCTGTCTAAATCTGTGTTAGTGCGCACTTCTCCTTTGCCGAGATAATCCATCCACCTCACAGGTGTGGCATATCAAGATGCTGATAAGACAGCATGATTATTGCACAGGTGTGTCTTAGGCTGGACACAATAAAAGGCCACTCTGAAATGTGCAGTTTTACTGTATTGGGGGTCCGGGGGGGGTCCGAAAACCAGTCAGTATCTGGTGTGACCACCATTTGCCTCACGCAGTGCAACACATCTCCTTCGCATAGAGTTGATCAGGTTGTTGATTGTGGCCTGTGGAATGTTGGTCCACTCCTCTTCAATGGCTGTGCGAATTTGCTGGATATTGTCAGGAACTGGAACATGCTGTCGTATACGCTGATCCAGAGCATTCCAAACATGCTCAGTGGGTGACATGTCTGGTGAGTATGCTGTCCATGCAAGAACTGGGATGTTTTCAGCTTCCAGGAATTGTGTACAGATCCTTGCAACATGGGGCCGTGCATTATCATGCTGCAACATGAGGTGATGGTCGTGGATGAATGGCACAACAATGGGCCTCAGGATCTCGTCACGGTATCTCTGTGCATTCAAAATGTGCATTCGGTTACGACGACGAACTACAGTCAGGTCGAGACCCCGATGAGGACGACGAGCATGCAGATGAGCTTCCCTGAGACGGTTTCTGACAGTTTGTGCAGAAATTATTTGGTTATGCAAACCGATTGTTGCAGCAGCTGTCCGGGTGGCTGGTCTCAGACGATCTTGGAGGTGAAGATGCTGGATGTGGAGGTCCTGGGCTGGTGAGGTTACACGTGGTCTGCGGTTGTGAGGCCGGTGGATGTACTGCCAAATTCTCTGAAAAGCCTTTGGAGACGGCTTATGGTAGAGAAATGAACCTTCAATTCACGGGCAACAGCTCTGGTGGACATTCCTGCAGTCAGCATGCCAATTGCATGCTCCCTCAAAACTTGCGACATCTGTGGCATTGTGCTGTGTGATAAAACTGCACATTTTAGAGTGGCATTTTATTGTGGCCAGCCTAAGGCACACATGTGCAATAATCATGCTGTCTAATCAGCATCTTGATATGCCACACCTGTGAGGTGGATGGATTATCTCGGCAAAGGAGAAGTGCTCACTAACACAGATTTAGACAGATTTGTGAACAATATTTGAGAGAAATAGGCCTTTTGTGTACATTGAAAAAGTGTTAGACCTTTGAGTTCAGCTCATGAAAAATGGGGGCAAAAACAAAAGTGTTGCGTTTATAATTTTGTTCAGTGTTATAGAGAGTGCTAGAGGACAAAGCACAGTTTTATGGAAACAACTAAATAATGTAACAAATAAGACTCATAATCAACATGTAGTTAAAGGGTTATATTTAAATGGTAAAGTAATAAATGATTAAGCTACTTTGGCACATGAGTTTTATACATATTTTATTCATTCAGTAGACGAGTTCTCTCAACATTTTAAATTAACAGCATTAGAAAATATAGGGTGGAGGTGGAGGCATTAAATGTATTTTGTATTAAGGAGATTGATGAAAATAAAATAACTGCTATAAGTTTGACCGGCTTATTAGTTAAATATTACAGGAGAAACCTCAGCTCTTATCTTGACAAAGGGACATTGCATTAAATTAAGGCTGCCAATAACTGTGGCACACACACATATGAGAAAAAAATACGATTACTTTAATTAAAGGTTAGATTTTTTCACAGTATGTTTTGGTCATATTTATCAAGGGCCCCACTATTTGTAGAGGGCGCACGTGTATTTCTTGTCACTGCTTCACACTCCAGTTCGGCTGGTGGCGGTAATGCACCAAAGACAGCCAACACATCTCAAGAAGAAAAAGCAGGATCTCAGGCGGCAGATCTCAGGTCAGCTCCTAAACTACAATTATCCCTGTGTGCACGTCATCAGTTGAAGAACGCGTGTGTGCGGTGCATTTAAAGCAAACGGTTTGTAAGTTCACGCGCTGCCTTAAAATATGCATGCGATTCAGTTCGATGAATGAGTACATTAACACTGCATGATTTTATTGCTTGACTGTATTTCGTGAAAGGTAAGTCCGGCCATTCTGTGTCTTATCCCAGCTATCGAAGGCTGCAATAAAATACAATTGTATGCAGTAACCTTACGTTTTATTTGGTTTTGTAGGTGGGGATGGAAAAACAGTTTTACATTGTTATCGTCTGTGCATTGATGTCTTTGCACCTACTGTTAGTCCAAGGAGCCAGACAGGGTCAAGACATCAAATGTGGAGGTATTTCAGCTTTTTTCAAACCTTTTATAATTTACTGTGTACATATATTTTTATACCTAGACTGGCATTGTGGGTCAGTTATCTTGCATGACAAAGAAACATCAGGAATGTTACACACCTTCATAAATGCATCTTCAAACTGTTTTAATACATCTTTGTGATGGAGTACTTCTGAATTGCATCATGCACATGTTTTTTTCCCCCTAGCATGCAGGGCATTAGTTGATGAAATGGAATGGGCCATATCGCAAATAGATCCCAAGAAAATGATCCAGACCGGATCATTTAGGATTAATCCTGATGGCAGTCAGTCAGTAAGAGAGGTGACATATTTGAGGTTCATCGTGACATCATTTTGTGTTTGTTTGTTTTTGACACCAACTTACAGATCTTTATGCATTTGTTTTAATGTGCTCAGGTTCCCTTTTCCCGCTCTGAGAGTCATCTGCTGGAACTGATGGAAGAGGTTTGTGAGAGGATGAACGATTACGGTAAACGGGTTGACCCTGCCACCGATCGGAAGACATACGTGAGACATGCATCCCGTGATGGCACTGCCATGGACCTTTCTGATGTGGCCTTTGACTCCAGAGTCAGCTCTAGTTTAAAGTTTGCTGTGAGAATATATATATATATATATATAGATTTTTTTTTTCATTTCTTCATGTATTTATTTTTTAAGTCAAACCTTAACTTGTATTTGCATTTATGATGCAATTCGCTGCTGATTTGATGCAATAATTGTACACTATCAGACACTATCTTTCTTTGTGTGATTTTTCACAGTGTGAAACAATCGTTGAGCAGCACGAGGATGAACTTATTGAATTCTTTGCTCATGAGACGGACAACGTTAAAGACAAGCTCTGCAGTAAGAGGACGGGTAATGCTGTAAACGTATTTGATTCAGTATTCTTTCATTTCAAACCTACCTATGAACTCCACATGATATGTGTCTCTAGATTACCTGAAGTTCTTTTATTTCATCGTAGTCACAAGCTACATACATTTACCTGTTAAAAACATTATGACGACACCTTTTCAGGCATAGCTGACACATGTACAATATTGAAAAAATATTCAGAAGGACACGTGGAACTGTATCACCAATACTTTTTTCTTACTACACTTGCATATGTAATAGTTTATTTGAACTCCTTCCACAGATCTCTGTGACCATGCCCTGAAGATACCTCATGACGAGTTATAACATGAGCCGAGCATGACATGCCAGCTTTACCTTCGGAAAACAATGTTCAACTTCAGTAAACGGACTGATTCTCTTACTTGTTGAGGACGCTGAACATACAGAGATCTACTTAAGTGATGTTAGGCACAGCATTGCATATGTACTTGACCCTATGGGTTCACTGTTGACATGTATTAATGGCGTTACCATCAAAACTGTTCATTGTCATTAATTAAAGCTGACTTTCTACAGCTAAAAATGAGATCTCTATGAGTCTCTCCAATGGCATACTTTTATATTTAAATGTCCTTGGATGCACTTAGTTTTTAGCTTAGAAGATAACTTGCAGTATATTTATTATAAGCACAGATAGAGCGCCTTTGGAGTACCTGGTTCTAGTGGTGATGTGTCTTGATGGTTTTTTTTTTTTTCAGGTCATGAATCTGATCAGATTACTAGTCCTCAAGTCTTAACCAATTAGGTTACCACCATTTCGTATGGAAGTGAACATTAGTTAACCCACTTTTATGTATTCACTTGTTTTCTTCCCACACGTTATTGCATTGGTTATTGCTTCCAGATTTGTCAACATTCGTTTGTGTATCCATTGAGGACTATGTAGTTGTTATATTATTTTAATATACTTTAATAATAAGAAAGCCCTTTCTTTTAGACACTGAGTGGTCACGGGTGAATCTGTGTTAAGGACAATCTTTTTTCTTTTTTAAAGCCCAATATACAAAATTGAGCCTTAACTGTCAATGGGTAAAAATCTACATATTTCATATTTTCCTAAATTTTGGGAGTCCTAGGTTTTAAGCATTATGTATAGTGCAAACCTAGAACTTGAGCTCAATTGTGCTAAACGTTTAAGGACGAAACTTCAAGCATCAAGATGTACAATGCAAAATGAGTCTTACAAAAACGTATAGCTGTTGCACTAATAAAAATTGAGAAAAAAAAGAAAAATGTCTGGGGACATCTTTTACAATGTCTTTTGTAGTCATTTATGGATAAGCATCAAAATACTCATTAATTTCTTTTACATGTGAATATTGTGATAGATTGTATGAACTGTTTTTTTTTCTGCGTTGGAAGTAATTTATTTTTGGCTCAGTTTTTTAGGTGACTGTGCAGAGTCTTTCACTTATGTTTGTACATTGTCCTCCGAGGGATGTGAAATACATTATTTTAGTTTACTAGCAGAGTCCATAAAACTTCATGAGACTTTGAATTAAGACTTTTATTGTGGTTGTTTGTTTTTAAATATCTTTCATATTATAACTTGTCTTTCTCTTTTCTTGAACTCCTTTAATTTACTACTTATGTTCATGTTATGTTATTTGTCTGTTTCGTTTTTCTTAAGTTAGAGATTTGTTGAATTTGTGCTGGTCAGACAAAGTCAAATTGAGCATCAGGAAAGATGCAACCGAGATTATTCAATAAACTGCTCATTTATCATAACTGTATCTCCTGCCTTATGGATTGATAGAACAGTTGACATGACTACACTGTAAAAAAATAAGTGTAATTTTAACTGTGTAACATTTTGTAAAAACGCTACGGGAAAAAACTGTTAATAGGTTAACAGTAAGTTCCCGTACTATATACAGGGAAAAACTGTAAAATATCTAACCAGACATTTCATGTAATTTTACAGTAAACTGCTGTTAATTTTACAGTTTTTTAGAAAAGTAAAAAAAAACAAATCAATGGATAATTTACAGTCAAAAACTGTAAACTGATATTCCCAGAATTCCCTGCATGACACTCCACATTTGAAAGTATTTTGTTTAAATAACTAATAACAAAAACTTTTTTAAAAAACATGATTATGTATATTTGGGCTTTATGTTACATGTTCTGTTGTTTAATGAAAGTTTAATGCATTATTTAAGTATCGTGTGTTACCATGATGGTGTTTTGTGTTTGCATGAATGACTCTGTGCACCTTCTATATATTAGTATATACTTCTGCTTGTGGCGAAGCTGCTTGTGATGAGCTTTGATTCTTCATGTGGCTTTCTCTTTTACCACCTGCATTATTATGGTGGTTGTCAGTATGTTCAAGGTACAAAACAGATTTTAATAGCAGAGTGCATTGTTGAATTTACTGGTTTACATTCAAATTTTCATGTTTGTAAATTACAGTTTTATACGGTAAATGGCCGTTAAATGTGTTACAGTTTTCTGTATTTTTTACTAAATTTCTGGCAACCAAAGATGCCAAAATTTTGGTATAAAAATAAGAATTTTTTTTACAGTGTAGTTTTGGAAAGTTGACAAAATTCAGCGTTAATTGCTTTTTGATGACAGACAAAACTTGGTGTTGCTGGTTTTGTTTTTGTGTTTTTTAAATGCTTGTAGGCTGTTTCTTTCTTTCTTTGGAATTAGATTGGTAAATAAAACCACTACTAAAACTTTGTTAGATTTAATGTTTACCGTAGTCATGGACCATTAACCAACATCAGAGAACATTAAATAAATGTGATATTTATTTAAAATATTTATTTTAAAATCTCAGAGGTACTTCAGAGGTTCAGATGACATGAGTCTGGGAATGCCGGCATTACATGCAAATAAGAAATAGCATGAATTTGTGCATTTCAATGTTTGAAAGCCAAAAGCCTAACAAAGACACAATAAATGGTTAAATAACCTACTAAGTCATAATTCAAATAAAAATGAATGTGTTCATCAGTTGTTGGTGCAATGTTGAAACACAACTTAAACCTGAAATGATTTTTGTAAATCCACTGGTCAAATGCTGTGTATCCCCCGAACTAGTGACTGGTCTTTGTGTGAATGCCCACAAAACTGGAAGACTTTCTGAATGTGTCTGGTATTTTAGAAAGGGACATTCAAAAGATGAAAAAGAGGAATTAGAGAGAATCAATCAATTATGAATAATTTTTTGCTACTGTGTGAGTCATATGTAATCAATAAAAACGGTGGTCTGATTATGAGTAGGCTATTTTCAAATGAAATGTACTAAATTTTTAGAATCTGATTGCATAATCCAGATTACATGCAGTCAGTCACCCAGCTCTCTTATCCGTGTTTAGAAATCCATTAGGTTCAGTCATTGGTCAGCAAGAACTGATCATAATATTAAGAACATAGAATTCACTCCAACGAAAGAAAACCTGGCGAACATGGCAAGGTGTAGATGTGCAGGTCATCCGACAGTGAACAGTATCTTTATTTATTTTTTGGCTTGAAACTTTGACAAGTTCAAGGCAACAAAATATCTCAGAACACTCAGGGGCAGATTTAATGATTTGGGGGCCCCAGGCAAAATACAGGAATGGGGCCCTATACAATTTCACACATTTACAACCTTGAGGTTTCTTTCACTGTTGCTCGCTGCTGCACGATCGTGTCCCATAGCTGTGTCCAATCTTTTAGATTGTTCATGTACATATTATAAATAAATTATTTATTTAATTTTGTAAATCCCTTGTTCACATTTAAACAGGTTATAATAGTATTAGAGTAGGTTGGACACTAGGTGGTGCGTTGGGGTAATTTTCACAACGCATGTCTAATTCTAAACTTTAAAATATACATTTATTTTTTATTTATTTTAACTACAAAATAAAACTGAAAAAATTATACATTACAGTGCTTAAGGATTATCAACCAAACATGAAGTGTGGCTGTGTGGAAAGTGACTGTGCATGGTCTTTCTTGGGTCTTTCACAAAAATGAGTGAACGCCATTTAAAAGAATTAAAATGGGCCCTATATAATATGCACTGTTGCTTAGTATTAAAGTATAGCTTCAGATGCATATTTGTAGGGTCCTATGAAATCCGTTTTATTTATTCCCAAATGGCATTTTATTTTTCCCAAATTCCATTTTTTCCATTTAAATTTTTCTGGATTACGTTTTTTTTTCGTTTGAATTTTTTTCGGGATGATATATTACATTTTATTAATCAAAAAGCATTTCTAATTAATTAAAATCATGAAACTTTTTTAATTTAACAGCAATTTAGGCCTATTAAAAATGTAACAAAAATTACATTCTTAGGGCCCAAACTCTGCGCTTTCCATTTGAATGTTTATGTATTCCATTTTAATGGTTTAATCAAAAAAATATCTAATTAATTGAATTCATAAAAAAAAACTTAATTTATTAATTTGTATACAACAATAGGGCCCTATGACATTTTTATTTTATTTACTTATTTATTTAGAAATTCTGTTGTTGTGTATTTTCATTTTTCTGGTAATCAAATGAAGCCAAAAACATGACTGTATCTTTTATTCCAATGAAAATTAAACAAACCCTTTAATTTTTGTACATTCAAAATGCTACACAACAGAAGTTTACTGTGTAACGAGCAATGTCACAGAATTCGTCAAATATTGAATAAATAAATAAAATGCAATTCAGTACACTTCAATCAAACCGCGATATGGACTAGTGTATGTGAATATTAAATGGCAAAAATACTATTTAGCTACTACAGACAAGCGTTGCAGGTGCTTAAATAGCAAACTAGCAAACAAAACGTTCATTCCGTCACATTCCGCGTTACACAGTAAATTCTGTTTTTATGAATAGATTCCGTCCCCATTTTCTACATCGCCCTACTTTTGATAAGAAGCATGTTCAACGGACACGCACAGACGGCTGTCGTGAATGAACACCAGAGCAACTACTTGTGCGTCCGCACTGAACTCGCATCTCGCATATAAAAAGCATTTTAGGGGGCCCTTTGCTTTTGGGGGCCCAAGGCGGTCGCCTACCTTTGCCTACTGGTTAAATCCGCCTCTGAGAACACTGCAAGAACCTCTTGTATGGGATGATATTAGACTCCGTATAATTTCTGTTTTTACAGTAGACGGCGCTGTACACCAGCAGCTTCATATTACAGCGCAGTTGCTGTAGTCTAGTGAATCCGCTCACTAGTTACCGTTCATTATTATCGGCCTAAAACATAGAATCATTACTTCATTATCATCTCCTAATGAATAAACTCCGACCGGACTGATCTGTGGAGATGGGAGTATTAAAGATAAGCGAGCAGGTAAGCGTCAAGAACTGCTTTTCGCGTTAGTTTTCTCAGCAGCATGGAAGGCAGGCTCTCTCTGGTATGTTTCAGTTAGATGTTTAATATACTTCCCTTATACACAGCCAGAGGAACCCCGTCACTGTAAAACTAGTTATACCCAGACCCCGGCTCTGGTTATACCCGTCTCGTATAGTAACCTATTGCGCTGTCTGTGAAAAACCACATGTCGGACATTAGCTGACTTTAGTGGATTGAAATCATTTGCGATATAGGTATGTGTGTATCCCTGCATTGGGGAGAAATGCACATTTTTCAACATTGCAGATATTTTGAGTAGGTGTATTTAAGACTTGTTGTATGTTTACTTGACATTGACACAAATGATAAAATTAACTAAAATGTAACTACTAGTTTTGCCTCTAAAATGGCAAACGCTTGTTTCTTATAGTTTACAAAACATTTGTTTTTGATTCAGTACTTGTAAATGAATAAACAAACAAAAAGAAATGAAACTGACCAAAGGCTTAAAGGATATTTCACCCAAATTTTGCCATCATTTGGCAAACCACAATTCAGTTCTTCTGCCGAACACAAAAGAAGATATTTTGAAGAATATGGGTAACAAAACCCCATGGGCTTCAGTAGCATGGAATACAAGATACAAGTTTCGGGGGACCATAAAAAGTTCCAATTTTGACTTCCATTATATTTCATATACTCCAATCCAGGGCAATGTTTAGGCAATGATTTTGAACCAGAATTCCCACCCCTAATACTTTCTTCGCTAAAGTGTTGCTACACTGATCCTGAATCTGTCTTGTCTTCCTCTCTTTTAGTCACTGCTTGTCCAGGCAGTATTTAGCCAGAATGCTGAGATGGTGGAATTTTTGTTGGAGCAAAATGAAGAAGTCAATGAATTGGTACGCGGGTTTTGTCTTGAAGAAATAGTCTTACTTGAAGAAATGTTAAAATTCCTTTAATCCTTTTATTTCTTTGTGAGAAACCGTAAATCCCATAAAGGGGAAGTTGTGGCCTAATGGTTAGAGAGTGGGACTCACAACCCAAAGGTTGTGGGTTCGAGTCTCGTACCGGCAGGGATTGTAGGTGGGGGGAGTGAATGTACAGCGCTCTCTCCCACCTTCAGTACCACAACTAAGGTGCCCTTGAGCAAGGCACCAAACCCCCAACTGCTCCCCGGGACCCCCAAACCCCCACTGCTCTGAGTGTGTGTTCACTGCTGTGTGTGTGCACTTTGGATGGGTTAATTGCAGAGCACTAATTCCAAGTATGGGTCACTTCACAAAAGTGAATACAAACATTTTTCTTGTAAATTATAACCTGAGGTACAGTCATTTGTTGTTGCAGGACGACGAGTGCCGCACTGCATTGCATGCTGCATCTTATGTTGGTGGTGTTTATATCATGGACCTCCTCATCAGTTCAGGTGAGATCAGGAATTTCTGAGGTTTATGGACGAACAGTTACAGACATGAACAGCAAACCACTCTGGTTGTTTTACATGACTGGCCAGCATGAGTGTTAGTGGAGTGTGTGTCCTTGCAACTGTATAAAAAAGATACTCATCCAATTGTGCTTTATTTCAGAAGTTACACTACCAGTCAATGTTTTGAAAAATGTCACCACAAATACAATAAAAAGGATTTCTTGTGAATTATTAGTACAACAACAATAATGAAATAATTTGATAATCGAAAGTAATTTTTGTTTTAAAATGTAGTTTTATTTTTATGTATTGCTGTAAAGCTGAATTTTCAGCCGCCATTACTCACATGATCCTTCAGAAATCATTCTAACATGCTGATTTGTTGTTCACTTATTATGGGTTGTTATTTGTGCTCAATTATTTATAATGGTTTTATTATAAATGTATAATAAAGGAATAAAAAATGAATACTAATAAACTGTTTTTGCAGCTTTTTATAGCATTTATTTTCTGATTAATTGAATGTCCTCGCAGAATAAAGGTATTATTTTTATTGTTATTTATTTATTTTTTCAAATTGTAATTACCACAAATATGTTTGAATGGCAGTTTGTCACGGTTTACCCAAAAATATGAAGCAGCACAACTTGTTTCAATATTTATAATAATAAATTCTCAAATAATTCTTGAGCAGCAAATCAGCATATTGGCAAGATTTCCGAAGGATCATATGACACTGAAGACTGGAGTAATCAGCTGCTCAAATTCAGCTTGCCATTGCATCAATAGAAAATGTCTCTTTTAAATTGTAATAGTATTTCACAATACTCTTTTTACTGCATTTGATCAAATAAATAGTAATTATTCCAAGTGTATAAGTGATTGAAGTTCATTTTAAACTAAACATCCATTGTAGAATATTTTGAGTCACACTTTATTTTAAATGTCCAGTTTCAACATTACTTAAGATTAAAAAATGACTTTTGCCTCAAACTCCTAATTTACTGCTTATTAATAGTTCATAAGGTAGTTGTTAAGTTTAGGTATTGGGTAGGATTAGGAATGTAGAATATGGTCATGCAGAATATGGGCTTTAGAAGTACTAATAAACAGCCAATATGTTAATAATAAGAACTTAGTTAATAGCCAGAATTGGGCCTTATACTAAAGTGTTAGAATATTTAGTCTTTAACACTGTATTTTGTCTTTGATTGCCTGTGATGTTGTGGTCTCAGGTGCTGATGTTAATGCTAAAGACCAGGAGTGGCTGACTCCTCTGCATCGAGCAGCTGCCTCACAGAATGAAGTAAGAGAGGATTTAAAAATTTTTTTTTGCTGTTTATTGTGTTTTTGCCTCTCATTTTGTATTACTTTAAATGCAGGGGTCTGTTGTGCTGCTGTTGAGAAAGGGAGCCGAGGTGAATGCGCAGGACAGGTTCTGTCAGACGGCTCTGCATGTAGCTGCAGCCAACAGAGCGATGAAGTGTGTCGATACTCTGATTCCTTACGTGAGCAGTCTGAATGCAGCAGATCGCTTCGGGAGAACCGCTTTACATCACGCAGTCCACAGTGGACATGCAGAGGTTTGGCAAGAGCTGACACTGAATGTAGTGGACATTTCATAGAGAATTTATCCGAAACACTTTATTCCTGTTGAGGTGTGCATGTTAAGAAAGAAAAAAAAAGAAATTGTCTTGAAGACTAATTAATAATGTTCTTAGACAGTGACCCTGCTCCTAAATAAAGGGGCCACCGTGAGTGCCAGAGACATAAAGGACAGGCAGCCTATCCATTTGGCTGCTCATCTAGGTATCTGGTCCTCTGACTCTGAATTCCTGCCTCAAATAATAAGTTTATTATATTAGACCCTGGAGCACAAAACCAGTCTTAAGTCGCTGGGGTATATTTGTAGCAATAGCCAACAATACATTGTATGGGTCAAAAGGATCGATTTTTCTTTTATGCTAAAAATCATGAGGATATTAATTAAAGATCATGTTCCGTGAAGATATTTTGTAAATTTCCTACCGTAAATATATCAAAACCTAATGTTTGATTAGTAATATGCATTGCTAAGAACTTCATTTGGACAACTTTAAAGGTGATTTTCTCAATATTTAGATTTTTCTGCACCCTCAGATTCCAGAATTTCAAATAGTTGTATCTCAGCCGAATATTGTCCTATCCTAACAAACCATACATCAATGGAAAGCTTATTTATGTATAATGTATAAATCTCAATAATAATAAAAAAAAGACACTTATGACAGGTTTTGTGGTCCAGAGTCACATATAGACGTCTAATCAGAATATATTTCATTTCACTAGTGTGTTATCTGGTTGTGTCTGGTGTTCAGGGCATCTGGAGGTCGTCAGGCTCTTAGTAGCGTGCAGTGCTGATGTGTCCTGCAGGGACAAGCAGGGGTTTACTCCTCTACATGCGGCTGCTCTTGGTGGACACACTGAAGTGGTCAAGTACCTGCTGAAACATGGAGCAGAGGTGAGGGATCATATATTAGTGCTAGATCTCTGTGTCCTGCTTGTTTATGTGTCATGTTTTCATTGGGTCATTGTCTTGTCACATGGGTGCCAATCCCCAAATGGCTGAGCACCCACAGAAAAATACTAGTTCTGTCATGACAACTCTTGGAGTAATGGTAATGAACATGACAATGTTAATGTATTTGGTCATGGTTGAACAGATCTGCTATATACAGAGACTTGCTACTGCCAATACATCCACAGCATGCTGCTTTGAGCATGTAAGTAATATTGCTGCTGCAAATATAACATACATGAAATAACCCCCATATAGCATACATGAATCACCTCGTAGCAGATCTATACAGGTGGAGCTGGGGAAGGTGGAGGGTTTCTGAAGCAAGCTGCAACTGCTACGGCAAGCTCTAGTCATGTATTTGAATGTTGAGCAGCGAGCTCATTGGCTACCGATACAAGAGAGAACCAATCAGCTGTGCCATGTGATAATGATGTCATTAGGTCAGATTGAGTTAGACCTATTGGACTGCGCCATCTAGAGTTTCTGCCAGAACTCTGTATATGTTCTCCGTTAACTTTAAGCCATTGAAAAATCAATTAAGATTCGGGAAACTCCCTGTGGTCTCACATCGTGTCCTGATTTTATTTGGAAAACAGAAGCATGTTGAATGGACTCTTTTGTGAATCTTCAGTTTCAACAGCTCTGATAAGTGATAAACAACTTGATATGTGGCTGGCCAATGTTAAAACACACAAAAAACACTTTATTTACATCCACAAGGTGTCCATTACACATTTTTCCTGTTCGGTAATGTCACGACTGCTAAATATCTGACGACTTGAAAGTTTGTAATTTATTTGCTGTCCACTTTTTCTCTTCGCAAGACAAATAACTTGAATCATAAGCAGAGGGTGGCCCAATATCTGTTAACTACGTGCATCATAAACCCGTCTTTTACCAGATATGTACCATAGTATCAGATATGGGTGTCATGTCATAAAATAATTTTAATACAACTGAATTTAACATGATCACAAATTTAATAAAAATATTGTACGTTACAAAAAATAACGCGGTTTCATTTCCACGGTTATTCAAACAGCGAGTAAATTATGAGGACTTGTCTGGATGCCTCTGATTGGCCATTGCATTCATAAGCTCAGCAGAATCGTGTGTGATTGGTTATAATGCTTAATGCTGTAAGAAAAATGTGTAAAAAGAAATCTAATGCAACAAGAGCTGATCTAAACCTAATGCTGCAGTGGCCACTTTTCATTTCATTTTCACTTTATTTGTGACAGCCCTTATAGATTTAATTGAATTGTGAATGAGCATTTTTTGTCCCAAATGGTTGCACCCACCAGCAGAAACATAAATGGGCGCCTATGTCTTGTTATGTGGTTATCAGTTCTCTTTTGCTAGCGGTTATAGTGATTCCCATTGATTTGTATTTAAGCCCTTTTGTTTGTCATGTTGGGTGTCAAGTATTAAAGTAGCACCAGGTTATTGTTTATAGTCAAGTTCATAGTTCACGTTTATGTTTTTTTATGTCAGGATCAAGTTAGTAGTTTACAGTAATGTTTCTTGATTATCACAATTATAATAAACTGCACTTGGGTTTTCTACAGCATCATCCTCATCTGCTTGTTTGTCAGCAATGTTACATAAGTCCGAAGGCATTCTGACATATTTCTACTGGTAGTTGATTACTTAAATATTCAAATGATGGCTTTTTTCATAAAAATTATGTAGTTACTATTATATTTTTCCCTTTAAAATTATATTTATATTTTCAATGCTTTTAACTTCCATACTGTGTAGTCTTTCAGACTGGTTTATTCAGAGTGGGGGTGGAACATGTGAGGCTGTGATATTATTGGTTAGTTTCGTTACCTGGCCTGCCCATGTAGTCTCAATTACATCCCTGGTAAAGAAAGTTGTTTCAGAGGCAGAGAAAGTTATTACATTGGAAATAAATATTATTCCAGGGGGTCACATCATGAGAAATCAATTCTTAAAGGGATAGTCAAATATTGTGTCATCATTCACTTACGCTCATGTTGTTCCTAACCTGCACTACTATTTTCACCGGAATGGAAAAGAAGAATGTGAACAGTTTTATCAATCAGCGAGTTCTAACGTTCTGTTCTACTGAAGAAGAAGAAAAAAACATTCTGTTGTAAGAAGAAAGAAATGTATACAGGTTTGGAATGACGTGAGGGTGAGTCAATGATGATAGTTTAATTTTTGGGTGAGCTATGGTTTTAAGGTTTTGAAAGAACAAGGAGTTACTTGTAAAAACTAATTGCATTTTTAAAGGGTCATATGATGTTGCTAAAAAGAACATTATTTTGTGTATTTGGTGTAATGTGTTTATGCGGTTTAAGGTTAAAAAAAAACATATTTTCCACATACTGTACATTATTGTTTCTCCTCTATGCCCCGCCTTTCTGAAACGCGTCGATTTTTACAAAGCTCATTGTTCTGAAAAGCAAGGTGTGCTCTGATTGGCCAGCTATCCAGTGCGTTATGACTGGCCGAATACCTCAAGCGTGTGACGGAAATGTTATGCCCCTACCATACTGTGATGATGCCCTGTCAGGCCGGAGCGATGATTCAAAAACATGAAAACCCATTATAAACGAGGCATTCGTTGCATCCAGTGGGGACATAATTACGAATTATAATGACTTATACTGTCTTTTTACGCGTTGCGTTGCATCGCGCCGCGTAAACATAAAACCATGTCTGCATTTGTGATCGGAGAAATGACAAACAACAAGCCCTACTCTACACTGCCCAAAAAACTTGCTTTAAATATAAAAAATATAAAATAAAAAAACTCTTTAAATATAAAAAAAACATACTTACAATCTGAACAGCCGGCATTGTAGTCTACTCTACCAGGATCAGGAAACGGTCCTCCATAAAATGCGCTGGACACATCTGAATATTTGGGTTGAACTGTTCTGGAACAGTGTTGTAAATACAACTTAACCACTGATTTCTAGTCGTGTCCTCTTTTGGAAGGCCAAACAAAGTAGTTTCGCTTTCACAACGAAACACAGCGTCACACACGGCGGCCTAGAGTGAGTAGCGGTGGCCTAGAGTGAGCAGGGGTGGCGGGCTTGAGAACAGCGTGGCCGGCGGATTCGACAAAGGAGCGGCAACCACATGTGACGACCCCAGGCTGGACTCCGCTTCGTCCACGGTGAAAGCCGATCCGGCGATCCAAGCGCAAAATTGCTGTATTTCCTCAGCAACCAGCACGAGCAGCTCAGCATGATGATGAAGCAGATATAGATACGTCCTCTTTTGGAGGGCCAAACAAAGTAGTTTCGCTTTCACAACAAAACACACAGCTCCTTCACGACATGCCAACAACAATACTACAGCGAGAATAAAAGTTACGCCTTCTTTCTTTGCGTGAACATTTGGGCGGTGTTATGCAAATATTCCCACATAGTGACGTAGACATGTTGGGGGCGTGTTAGAACGAGCAGTTTTAGGTAGGTGTGGCTGACTCTTAACTTTTATAAAGAATATCTCTTTGGTTCTGAGACTTTAGTCTTTGCAACTTTACAGATCTTCTTTATGCACCAAGAGCTTGTAACACGCCAAAGAGAAAGGAAAAAATGAAATCGCATCATACCCCTTTAAAACCAATGTGCCCTCATGAATTGTGCACCAGAGACAGAATCCATTATGATTTTTGTTTTGTCTTTCATTTTGTCTGTTAGATTGATGAAGCAGATGGCTCTGGTAACAGTGCTCTCCACATGGTTTGTTACGCTGGGCAAAGGGCTGTAGCTAGTGAGCTGGTTAACTGTGGTGCCAGTGTTAACCGGTCAAACGTGCGTGGATGCATGCCGCTGCACCTGTCTGCTGCCTCTGCTGATGGAGCCCTGTGTCTGGAGCTGCTGGTCAATAACGGGGCAAATGTTCACATTCCGGTCAGTAGACAACTCGAAATGAACAGGTGATTATTGCAGTGTTTTTCTCTGACCTTTCTTGTTTTGATTTCAGAATAAAGCCGGGAAGAGTCCTTTGCATGTGGTTGCCATTCACGGACACTTCACCCGTTCCCAGATACTCCTTCAAAATGGTAAAGCCACGCTCAAAGCAAAAATGTCAAGAGCTTAATACAAGTTAGACCAGATTTTACAGCAGTATTTTCCTGTTGAGTTACTGTGAAACAAAGTACACTGTAAAAAGCTCTGTACGATTAGAAATGACTTTACTTGACTCACTGGTGGACTAGCATAGCAATTGTAATTGTAAAGGGTTACTTCATATTGTTAACTCACATTAACTAAACATTCTTATACTGTCACCAATGACACCGTGACTGCACTGCAGTACCATCACATTTGTAAACATAACGTATGTTAGGAACTCACCTGTCTGATGAACTCTCTGTTAAAGGCATTGCCAATCTTGTAATAACAGTCTTTTATTTTTTTCTCTTGCAGGTGCAGAGGTGGAGTGTGTTGATATATATGGTAATACTCCTCTTCACTCTGCTGCTAAACATGGTCATGAGTTGCTCATCACTACACTCTTGAATAATGGTGCGGATGTGGCCAGGTGTGTCTTTACAAAAGCATTCAAACACAGAGACTACTGAAGCAGAACAGACACTTCAGAGTTTGTGTCCACTTCCATTTATTGTAGTTTGCATGTATGTGGATTCACGCAGTTTAGTCGGGCTTAGTCAGTATTTAATATGTTAAATTATGTTAAATCAGTATGTTAAATTTAAAATATTATGTTGCTATATCATAGAATGAGCCTTGGAATGAATTGAAAGTAATTATTGGCTACAGATCTAATGTGACGGTTTCAGTCATGACATATCTTCAGTTTCTCTTGAGAATATGTTTAAAAAATACAAATAACTGTCCATCTTATAGGCGAGGCATTAATGGCATGACTCCATTGCACTTGGCGGTGTTTTACGGATTTTCAGACTGTTGTCAAAAGTTACTCTCCTCAGGTAAAAATCATATACATATGGCAGATGCTTATATCCAAAATGATGTACAATGCATAAGCACTATCTCATTGCTTTGACATTAAACCAGATATATGTCACCTGTCTAAAAGTGTATGTTTGTCTAACAAACATTTACTCTTGGCAGGGTTTGATATAAACACCGTGGACAGCCTGGGAAGGACATGTTTGCATGTAGCTGCTTCAGGCGGGTATGCTAAATGTCTACCACTTATGTGCTTATAGTTTGTAAGTTATATTTTTTTTAAATATACAATTTAGTTATTCATCCTTTCTTTTTCAATTTGTTCACTGACAGAAATGTTGAATGTCTTAAATTGCTGTTAAACAGTGGTGCTGCTTTGAATAAAAAGGACAATTTTGGAAGGTAAAGGCTTTATTAATCAATAAAAATGTATAATATATAGTATATAGTCCAGTGTGATCTTGTGCCATAAGATTATTAATGTGTCTAATATGCTTTAATACAAACTAGTGCTGTCAAGCGATTAATACAAACTAGTGCTGAATCGTGATTAATCGCATCCGAAATAAAAGTTTTTGTTTACGTATATCTGTGGGTGTACTGTGTATAAATACACACACACACACACAGTATATATTTAGAAACTTATGTACATGTATATTTATATATATAAGTTATATGTCTGAATCTATTTAATATATTAAACCTAACATATCTTTCTTGAATGATATGCATGCATGTGTGATATTTATATTATATATAGGAGATATATAGATATCTATATATATATTTTGGATGCGATTCATTTGTGATTAATCATTTGACAGCACTAATACAAACAAGGAAATCAGATTTATTTTTAAAATGGACAGTGTCATAAAGCTACTCACATTGGCTTAGTGACCTAGAGAGAGTGCAAAATCTTTCATTTAATTCTTCACAGGTCTCCTTTGCACTACACATCCGTGAACGGCTCATATCTGTGTACAGTGGCTCTGGTGAAAGCTGGAGCTGATGTTAATGAACTGGATGTGAATGGATGCAGTCCACTGCACTACGCAGCTGCTGCCCAAACCTCACACAGGTATAACACTTATAACACTGCCCTGCGTACAGCTGATTCGGAAAGTATTCAGACCCCTGCGTTTTTCCACATTTTGTTCTGTCAGCCCTATGCTGTAATGCTTCATCACATCGGTACAAACTCCATAGCCTATAATGACAGAGCAGACTTGTGAGAACTTTGAATATGTGCTAAAAATAAGTACATTTTTAAATTTGTCACCTGTCTTTTCTTAATGTTGATCCTCTCTGCTTTTTATTACCGTCTAGTCTTTTGTTTCTTTACAAGATTATTTTTGGCTGACTAAGTCCAGGCTAGTCTTGTCCTGCCCAGTCCTGTTCAGCTCTGTTGCCATTCTCTGTCCATCTGCCCTGTGCCCACTGCTCTCTAATTTTCCTCTGGCCTTGGTGGTTATAGACATGTGCATGTGCCCAGATACTGCAGTCCCTCTGCAATTTCACTCTGGTAGCTCTCTTAGTCATACTGACCCTTCATTTTGGTATTCGACTCACCTGCTCTTTTGTTCAATAAACACAGGACTGTGGCCGAAGTGAAGTGGGTAGAATCAGTGGGCTATTTTATTTGGGTGTTTTGACATTGTCCATGTCTAATCAAAAATTTAAATACTGTCATTATTTATAAACCTATGTGTTTTATGTGTGGAAGGAAAACTCTCAATGAAAGTACTGGTCAGCCTTATTCTGTCAAATTAGAATGAATACAATGCATAAATAGTCCATACAACGAATTCACTGTATTTCAGGTCTTCAGAAGCCATAGGAAAAGATTTGTGTGAGGAACAGACTAAAATGTTACTTATTTTCTGAAAACCTTGACATCCACCATTAATGATTTAATGTGAGATGTATATACCAATACAAATTAATATTTATACTGAAAAAAATTATAAATGCAACACTTTTGTTTTTGCCCCCATTTTTCATGTGCTGAACTCAAAGATCTAAGACTTTTTTTATGTACACAAAAGGCCTATTTCTCTCAAATATTGTTCACAAATCTGTCTAAATCTGTGTTAGTGAGCACTTCTCCTTTGCCAAGATAATCCATCCACCTCACAGGTGTGGCATATCAAGATGCTGATAAGACAGCATGATTATTGCACAGGTGTGCCTTAGGCTGGCCACAATAAAAGGCCACTCTAAAATGTGCAAATGTTTTACTGTACTGGGGGGTCCGGGGGGTCCGAAAACCAGTCAGTATCTGTGTGACCACCATTTGCCTCACGCAGTGAAACACATCTCCTTCGCATAGAAGGTGATGGCCTGTGGAATGTTGGTCCACTCCTCTTCAATGGCTGTGCGAAGTTGCTGGATATTGGCAGGAACTGGAACACGCTGTCGTATACGCCGATCCAGAGCATCCCAAACATGCTCAATGGGTGACATGTCCAGTGAGTATGCTGGCCATACAAGAACTTTTCATGTTTTCAGCTTCCAGGAATTGTGTAAAGATCCTTGCAACATGGGGCCGTGCATTATAACGCTGCAACATGAGGTGATGGTCGTGGATAAATGGCACAACAATGGGCCTCAGGATCTCGTCACGGTCGGTATCTCTGTGCATTCAAAATGCCATCAAAAAAAATGCACCTGTGTTCGTTGTCCATAAAATACGCCTGCCCATACCATAACCCCAAAGCCACCATGGGCCACTCGATCCACAAAATTGACATCAGCAAACCACTCACCCACACAACACCATACATGCTGTCTGCCATCTGCCCTGTACAATGAAAACCAGGGGAATCATCTGTGAAGAGAACACCTCTCCAAAGTGCCAGACGCCATCGAATGTGAGAATTTTCCCACTCAAGTCGGTTACGACGACGAGGTTGAGACCCTGATGAGGACGACGAGCATGTAGATGAGCTTCCCTTAGACGGTTTCTGACAGTTTGTGCAGACATTCTTTGGTTATGCAAACCGATTGTTTCAGCAGCTGTCCGGGTGGCGGGTCTCAGACGATCTTGGAGGTGAAGATGCTGGATGTGGAGGTCCGGGGCTGGTGTGGTTACACATGGTCTGCAGTTGTGAGGCCAGTTGGATGTACTGCCAAATTCTCTGAAAGTCCTTTGGAGATGGCTTATGGTAGAGAAATTAACATTCAATTGACAGGCAACAGCTGTGGTTGACATTCCTGCAGTCAGCATGCCAATGCATGCTCCCTCAAAACTTGCGACAACTGTGGCATTGTGCTGTGTGATAAAACTGCACATTTTAGAGTGGCCTTTTATTGTGGCCAGCCTAAGGCACACCTGTGCAATAATCATGCTGTCTAATCAGCATCTTGATATGCCACACCTGTGCGGTGGATGGATTATCTCGGCAAAGGAAAAGTGCTCACTAACACAGATTTAGACAGAGTTGTGAAAAATATTTGAGAGAAATAGGCCTTTTGTGTACATAGAAAAAGTCTTAGATCTTTGAGTTCAGCTCATGAAAAATGGGGGCAAAAACAAAAGTGTTGCGTTTATAATTTTGTTAAGTGTATTTATTCAACTCATTTCAAATATGACTTACCTTTGTGTATATTTTTCCTCCAATAGAGTTGAACAGAACTGTCCTGACAGTGAGACTGATGAAGAAGCTCAGTGGTAAAGCATCTTTTGGGATTTGAAAATAAAATGACTAACTGTTAATAAGCTTAATAGTACATGACCCCTTATGTGTTACATGTTCTTACAGGTGTTTGGAGTTTCTTTTGCGTAGTAGTGCTGATCCAACACTGCGTGACAGTAAAGGCTTCAGTCCAGTCCACTACGCAGCTGCCTGTGGTGACAGACACAACCTAAAATTGGTAAGAAAACGATTTTCATGGTATACCTTGTATTATGTGAATTATGGAACATGTGAGTAGAATTTTGTGTGGCTTTTAGTTCGATATGTAATTTGATGTTTTCACACCTGCCAGTTCTGTCTATTGGAAAAAACTGAATCATATTACTCCTATAAGAAGTCCAGCATACATAATATCTGAGATTTTGATAAAAAAAGAAAAAACTGTATGCATGGATGAATTGTTCACAGTAGAAATCAGCAAAATGCAATTAGAAAATACATATTAATGTCCATTGCCAAAAAATGCAAATGGGAGTGAAAAATTCTGCAGGTGATCTATGGACATAATGCAAATTAAAGGACACAGATAAAGCCTGATCATTTCCATAACGATCAACGAAATCATTGGAAATCATCTGGAAATCATTCAGAAATGCATAATATTGTAGGGTTACAGCAGAACTGATGATAAACAGGTGCGTGTTTTTTTTACTAATAACACAGGCGCATAATAGGTCATGACTTGTTTTTTGGGGTCTTAAATAATTTTGCACATACCAGTAAATTGACTACTACAAACCTTAGTAAATCACAGTGCATGACTCATTTAAATACTCTCCTCCCATACATTTTGTGTCTGAAGGGGAAACATCTACAAATGCATATGCTATAAGGACAGCAAAAAAAAAAGCCTTTTCATCACTATTTCTTTCACTGTATTCTTTAAATGCTGACAGTAGTATTTTAATACCAAAAGAGGATTTACGCTGGTGCAAGCTATTTACTAAAAATCATTTTAGTGTTGTAAACAAGTAAACAAGTATTGTTTTTTGAATACAAAAAGAATTGAGACACATTGTTATTGTTAAACATTAATGAAACATGGAACATGCCCATAATTAATGTGAAGGTAAACTATGTGGTTACTCTGCTACTCTGTGGTTACCCTTGAGGAGAACTGAGTAGCTTGGCTTGGTTTACCAAAGTTATGTCTGAGAAAATCTCTTTGGGCATCATTTTTGTTTGCTGATGCCACTTTCTTTGGTATTTTGTAATCTAAAGCACTGGCTGGCACACATTGTCAACTAGGCAAATGCTTTATGAGAAACGTTTGTGCTCTTGTACTGTATGTCACTTTGAGTGAACTGGCAATAAACATTTCTTATTAGCTCATAGAAATGTCTTTCAAATGTGTGGAAGATGTGGAGAGTTGTGTTCCTGTGAGCCCTTTTCACTTAGCGGTGAGTACTCCGTCTCTAGTCAATCTCTTTTCTCTCTTTTTCTCTGATGCAGTTGTCATTACAAATAGAATGTGAATTTAAGTAGAATTAAAATGCATTGAAATTCATGGAACTGCTGCAAATGTATTTTTTGTTAACTAGAAAAGGGAAATTCACAAAGACAAACTTTGAGCCATGCTTGAAACATAAAAAATAAGCCATTGCCAGTAAATCCAGTAAATTCAACATCCTGTGTGGAAAAGCCAATTCTATTCAAATTACTCATGAATTGATAGTAAAAGAAGATATGAATGATGATAAATTGTTTCTATCAGGCGTATAATGGTCACAGTGAAGCTCTTCAGGTATTGTCCGAAACACTGGTTAATGTAGACATACAGGATCCCAGGGGTCATACAGCTCTGTATATGGCTGCTCTGAGAGGTCACAGCCCCTGTGTGGAGCTGCTGCTGCTTCAAGGGGCCTCGTATGCCATCAGGGAGCACATCCACAGATGGACACCACTACATGCTTCAGGTGTGTAAAGATATTAACATGTAAAGGAACAAATGACTGAGTGTAATGACTGAGAAGTTAGTTCAAAGGTTCAATCAGTAAAGGCACTCTACTAATATAGCATAATAATATTATACATTTGTTCTATATTTTGTGCTATAGTCTTACCAAGGCTCTTGTGTGTTATCGGGAATGAGGTACTGTGTAATTGAAACTAGTTTTCAAAACTTTTTTTAATAATTGGTTGTGACAGTCAAGTCAAATGTTTGGTTTGTTAAAGCTCAGTTAGACATACATCATTACAGAGCTGTGGGAGGGCCAAACTATGAATTGGTACAAGAGACTGTAGATCACATTTTTAACGTTATTTAACCCATTGATTTATCCTCATAGCTGCCAGTGGTCAAACTGACTGCCTGCTCATGATGTTGCAAAGAGATGGAAAAAATGACATATTTGACCTCATGGACCTCAATTGTGTTTTTTTGGGACAGTAAGTGCCATTTCAACATTTATTTCAGTGATATAGCATGACAATATAGCATGATCATACACTGCATTTAGAAAATTACGAAATTAAGCAGAACATCACAGAAAGTGAAGAGGGAAGTCGACTTACAAGTCAGTGAGCTCCACCTCAGTACTGCTTTAAAGTGGACATCAGATGCCCATTTTCCACAAGTTGGTATGATTCTTTAGGGTCTTCATGAAAAGTCTATAACATACTTTGGTTAAAATTTCTCAATGGTAGTGTAAAACAACACCCTTTTACCCTGTCAAAACAGCTCCGTTCACAGGACTTGTTTTCGTGCATGTCTTTTTAAATGCAAATGAGCTGCTGCTCCCCGCCCCCTTAAGCGTGAAACTTGCTAATTAGCACATTATGAGGAAAGGCGATTTGCAAAGATTCGTAAAAAAAAAACCCTTATACTCACTTCTTCTGTAGGTGAAGCTAGGTCACGAATGATTTGTGCAAACATAATTTGTTTGGGGGCCCCCATTTATGTAGACGGTGGGCGGCATTCCTTCAAAAACAAACATAATCCACTGCGTCTTCTCAGACACATTTTACTCAGATGTCGAGAGTAAATGACGACTGCTACGTAATATAACATAACCAGAGTAAACAGCATAGTATAGACTCTATACTATAGAGTGATGGCTGCATTTGTGCAATCCAATCATTAAAACATAATAAAACGTTATGATATGTGTCTAAATCAGTCTTTTGCCAAAAATAGTATTTAATAAAAAATTAATTACTTTGTGAACTTTGAATGTCACGATGAATTTCAAATATTTCCGTTACCCCATCAGTTGCATTTTGCACTAAATATAACCTCACAAAAAAAAGAAGTACCCAACTTACTACCAGCAGCGGACCAAACTAAAAATATTTTTGTTGTCTTTGCACCACAGCTCAAGGTTTCTCACCTCCTCTCTGTACTCTGTTGTGTGTAATAAGGCCCACTGTTGTGTCATCAGCAAACTTGATAATGTGTTTTTCTGATACTGGCCAACACAGTCATGAATGAATAACATGAACATTAAGGTGCTGAGAACACAGGCCTCATTTCAGACTCATTTCTGTTAGTCAGGAAGTACAAACCGCATCACAGCCCCGCCTGCCGTGCGGAGCTCGCCACAGCTCACACCCTGAACAGCCATTCTGACCCAGACCACCGTGCGACCCCCCGCGACGCAGATGTGACATATGGTATTTGCAGTTGTGTTTGAAGGCAAACTGTAAAAGGTCCAGTGTGGGTGGGATGATGGTCTTGATGTGAGTCATGACTAGCCGCTCGAAGAATTTAATGGCAATTGGTGTGAGTGCCGCAGAGTAGTAGTCATAAAGGCAGGTTATTGATTATTTCTATGGCATGGGGTGATGGTGGCAGTTTTGAAGCATGCTGGGACAACAGGCTGTACTAGCGAATACTGTAGTTAAAAGATACATCAATCAGCTAGATCAAGCATTCTTTCAGCACTCAGGCAGGGATGCCATTTGGCCCTGCAGCCTTGCGTGGGTTAATTCTTTGCAGAGTCCTATTTACTTCAGCTGATGTAAGCACCTGGGGTCTCATTTATAAAACTCTCCGTAGATTTCATCCTAAAAGTGTACGTAGGCACAAAAGCTAGATTTTGCATACTCTCAAAAGTTTTCAGATTTATAAAACCATTCGTACGCCAGAACCTGCGCAAAAAAAAAATCCCCTTATAAATCCCAGTCAGGGGAAGATTGTGCGTACGTGCATCTCCACCCCGTCTCCTCTCCGAAATCACCATATATGGAGCTTATAATGCCTAGTTTTAATATGCATAATGTCATCTGCATATCATTTTCATGTATATTCCATCCACGTGACACCAGTTTAGCACCATCAAAGGTACAAGACATTAAGGAAATATGAGATACGGACTATAAATGCCATTTGTGCCATACACATTCATTTTTATTGCTAAAAATCATCCAGTATTCTTGTTATATGTTTTAGAATAAATATATCAAAATATCCATAAAAAAACTGTTTAAAATAGTTCTCAGAAAAATAATTTAGAATAGAGTTGATCTCATTCATTTCCACTGGCCCAATAATATTTCAATTGTTTTAAAAATTCAAATTAAATTAAATTAATGCAGTTTTGCTGATAAGGTGAACATCTTTTAGCTATTTTTAGTGGAAAAAATATAGGCCTATATTTATTGCAGTGTAAATACAATTATCTGACTCTGCGCAACATTGACAAATTATTTTAAAAAGGAAACATGCAAATCTTACCATATTCTTCAAGTTGTATCCTTCAAATACAATGGTATTTTTCATAATGTTGTGGAGAAGCCTTCACACAAAGTCAACACCTCCGTGCCGCTGCGGTTGAACAGTAAGCTATTATCACTGGTCCTATTCAAACCGGACAATAGACCTTCCACCGAATCCAGCAGTGTCCGCCACAATATCGAAGTAAGTGCGCATCATTGATCACTGTTCTCGCTAAAAATATTTTCTCATAACATGAGATGTGCCGTTTACTTTAAAGATAAATTATTGTGCACCTATAGCACTCCTCGCTGTCATTAAAACACATCATTCCACAGGAAAAGTAATCAAGCGCATCCACTACAAACAGGCTGTCTAAATTCATATAATTGTGCTTTAACTGGCGTTATGACTTTATGTAATTTCAGTGTTTATCTCCATTAATGAGAGTGGAATATTTTATGTAAATTTATATGATGAAATGAAAACAGTTTAAAATCATTGTTTACTTAATTACTTTTCTTTCTCCAGGAAAAAAAGTCAGTACGCATGGGTCAGAGCGTGCAGGTGCGCAAATTTTCCCGTCAAGTTTGTTTTTTATAAATCTCACCTTTTGCGTAGGAAGTGGCGTATGCCTCTTTCAGGGCAGGTTTTGTGTTCGTACGCAATGGTTATGAATGAGGCCCCTGGCCATCTGCTGGTGGGTTGATTTCCATGACTAGGGTGCTGTTAGAGTCCTCAAAACATGCAAAAAAAGTTGTTCTGTGCAGTAAAATCAGGACTGCTATCTGTACCTTTAGTCCTTTCCACACGCGCTGAGGGTCTCCCAAGTGTTCCTGGATCCTAGGTGTATGACAGCTACTGTAGGCTCTATTTATCCCAGCATCTCTGAGCATGCTGTACATCAGTCTAGACATGATTGTCTCCTGCTGTGCCTTGTGGGGACAGTAACATGGTAGAACTTAGGTCAAATCTTGAGGCTCCTAAGGGAAGTTGTGGCCTAATGGTAAGAGAGCCGGACTTGTAACCCAGAGGTCGCAGTTTCGAGTCTCAGTACTGCCAAGAAATGTAGGTGGGTGGACTGAATGACCAGCGCTATCTTCAACCCTCATTACCCACAACTGAGGTGCACTTGAGCAAGGCACCAAACCCCCAGTTGTTCTGGGTGCTGCTGACAAAAAGGCAGGGCACAAATTAGGAATGCAGGTATGTCTCTTATAGCATCTTGCCACAGTTCTTCTGGATTTAGACTTCTGTCTCAGTTTGTTCTGTTTCTTCATGTCATTCCAGACAGACTGGATGATGATCAGATTAGATCTCTGTGGGGTGCACTGGCTGTTGTCAGACAAAAATCTAACTTTAAAAAAAAAAAAGAATGATTATTACAATGAATGGCAAAATGAATGTTTAGAAATGCAAACTGATATTACTTACTGACACACTACAGCAAAAGATAGAAATAACCACTTTAAACCATTGTTTTAGCTGCTGGAAAATAATAGTGTTATATAATTTTGGCCAACACTGTATATATACTATTATATATATATATATATATATTAATATTATATATAGATTATATATATATTTATAACATATTCAAGTGTTTCAACCACACCCATTGCCACAGGTAAAATCAAGCACCTTGCCATGCAGTCTGGATTTACAACCATGTGAATAAAATGGTTCATTTGGAAGAGCTCAGTGAATTCAGGCATGGTACTGTGATAGGATGTCACTTTGCAAGAGTCAGTTTGTGAATGGAATCCTGCCAGATTGTCCACAGTCTGTAAGGGTATATTGGGAAAGTGGAAGAATTTAGAACAACATCAACTCAGCCATGAAGCAGAAGACCAGGTAAAGTCACAGAGCGGGATCACAGAGTGCTGAGGCATATGGTGCGTAAAAATCCCCAATGCTCTGCAGATTTCATAGCTTCCAGACTTCCACTGGCAAAAGCTGTCTGCCGGGAGCTTCATGGAATGGCTTTCCGTGGCCGAGCAGCTGCATGCAAGCCTCACATATACAATGCCAAGCATTCAAACCTGCAGATTCAAGTCTTTTTCCTATTTGATGACAAAGCTCAACGTTCAGTATTATGCTGTGAGAAACCATTAACATAATGTTTCACCCATTTTTCTCTCTTTGTTCCTTTTTTGAATTGTTTGAAGTATTGCTATTGTAAGCATAGTTTGATGGTATCTGTAGGACTCCATTGATGTTGGCTACACTGGGCAGTCACATTGACTGTGTCCACATGCTGCTTGAGAGAGGAAGTAATCCAGACACTGGAGACAGAAGAAGCCGCGCTGCGTTACATCGCGCAGTAAGTTTATGTTTTGCACGTACAGTACATATGAATGTGTTTGGTTTGTGTATCTGAATATTTGCACATTATTGTGCTGGAATTTGGCAATATTGTAAGGAAATTTAAGGTGTGTTGGCAGCACTGAATACACCTGGGTCTGCAAAAGGGCATCATATTCTTTGGTCTTTAAACTGTACAACCCCAGAGTTCAGTCAATGCAACTAACTAATCCTACGAGATATCCATTTCATTTTAACAGCCCTTCTATGATTCACATTTGGCAACACTGTGAATTGGAATCATCTCCAAACTTAACTGAGGACACTTGGGTTTAAATGTGGGAAAGATGTCAGCAGATCTAAGCTCTGTAGTGAGGACAGGTCGACACATGTGGCCTAATTATAGGAATCATGGGCTGTGCAAAGTGTTTAAAGGGGGTTTGTGAAAAACACTGGCCTGTGTTTTCTGTGATCAAATCACGATTTAATCTCATCTGACCACATATCACAGCTACAAAAGTCAAATATAATAGTTTGCTCTCGCAATGTGAAATATCCAATTATTTCTCACATTATTTATCTGTTTTGAGAGATTCTTGTTCCCCTCATTTCTTTTCCCACAGAGAGCAACTTCTTTGAATTCCTAAATAATATATGAGATCAACAAAATCTTTGCTCCACTAAAATGTGTTTTGCCTTGTTGCTTATTTTTAGCTTATTTCATTCAATTGGTTGGTGGAAAAATACAGTTCTAGGGTTTTGCATGACATACGTATCAAGAACAGGTAGTTTGTTATTTCTGTGTAACCTACAGTGCCATACTGTTCATACATAGGAAGTAGGTTAGATTAAATTCAACTACAGGATCAACAGGGCATATTTTTTCACAATCAGTGACATGCCACAGTAGGACCATGGCTCAACTAGCCTCACTGACTCCACAAACTATTATAGGAGTGCTTTGCAACTACTAAATGAACTGAAGACAAAAATAGGTCTACTGACCTCTGTAAATAGACTGGATTTACAAGCCACTTTCCAATCAGTGATGACAGCTGAAACATTCATTCATATTCACTGTCATTACGGTTGAGTAACCAACCAAAGTTAGAAGCAGCTTTATAATAAAATGAGACGCAGTGGTGTACAAAGTATCTGAAAGCCATACTCAAGTAAAAGTACAGATATCTTACCAGAAAATGACTTTGGTAGTAGTAGAAGTCACCGTTTAGAATATTACTCGAGTAAAAGTCTTAAAGTATGTGATATTATTGTACTTAAGTACGAAACTTATTTTTTTTATCTTAAATGTACTTAAGTATTGAAAGTAAAAGTACAAGTAAATGCAAATAAATATATATATAAAATGTTCATACACAGCTTGAGTAGCAAGATTGTGTTCAGTTTTAACTTTTTCTTCCATTTTGTATTTTTGGGTAAGCATGCACTTCATCCAGTACTTAGTGTATTTCATTCCAACATAAGAAAACATTTCTGGAATCTGCATCTGAAATAGCATTTAGCCTACAGTTTATGTATCTCAGAAGGGACAGGGATGCATTTAAACTGCAGTTACAGACGCATAAATAGGTTTAATGTTTTGTTTTTAACATAAAACGTTCAATACTGATATTTGAAATAATTGAAGGGGTCATATGATGCTATTTCAAGTTTTATTTTTTCTTTGGAGTGTTACAAGCTCTTGGCATAAAGAAGATCTGTAAAGTTGCAAAGACTAAAGTCTCAAATCCAAAGAAATATTCTTTATAAAAGTTAAGCGTCAACCACACCTACCTAAAACAACTCGTTCTAACACGCCCCCACATGTCTACGTCACTATGTGGAAATATTTGCATAACGCCACCCAAATGTTCACGCAAAGAAGAGGGTGGTTTCGGAAAAGATGTGTGTTTCTGTGCGAAAGCAAAAGCATTTTATTTGGCCTTCCGGAAGTAGATGTAATTAGGTATCATTGGTTAAGATTTATTTACAACCCAGATGTTCGAATTTGTGCACCGCATTTTATGGACGACAGTTTTTTTAACATAGAAGCAGGGCAAGGTGGCTGTGCACAAAGGTATTTCTTAAAAAAAAAAAAGGAGGTAATTCTGACTTTGCTATGACAATTTGGCGCTTCTGAATCAGCGCCTGTAAGTATGTTTTGTTATTAGTTTAAGTATTGCTATTGACTGTTCAAATGCGGAGTTTTACGCAGAGTAACGCGTCGTGTGTGTGGGTGTGTGTGTGTGTGAGGGGAACAAGGTAACATCACAGGAGAGATGAGGTGAAATGCCTGTCAGAAATCCTAGCCCACTGTCAGGTTTAAAACCACGGCGTGTGTACTGCCATATTAACTGTGTCTGTCCCGCGGACTCTGTTGCCACTTTTCGGGCTTTAACTGATGGTAAAACTAATGACATTAATAACTGTTTTGATATTTACTTTGGAAGCTGAAGCTATTATGGTAAGGGGCGTTACATTTACGACACGCGCTTGTGGTGTTCGGCCAAAAGTAAACAAGCACTGGATAGCTGGCCAATCAGAGCAGACTGCACTTGTCAAAGAGGGGGCTTTGTTGAAAACGACGTGTTTGAGAGAGGAGGGGCATAGAGGACCTACAATATGTACAGTATTTGAAAAATAATAACAAATACCAAATAAACAAAATATGATCTTTAAAATAGCATCATATGACCCTTTGAAAACATGAAAAAATTGTCGAAATGTGAAATTAAAACCACAAGTAGTAGGTGACAGCAAGTGACTGTTAAAGAGTGAGTCATTGAGATTCAACTGATTCATTCAGAAACAAAGCATTTGACTATGTTAATGAGTGAATCACTGAATCATTTATTCAACCGATTTGTTCAAAAAGCTGATTCATTCAATAAGCAAACACCATCCATTGCTCAGACGCAAAACAGGGCTGTGATCTTTGTTTGGAACTATTTTCGTTGGCAAAATTGAGCTAAAACAAGCAGTATTATGTCTAAAATGTAAGTCACTTGTTGCTTTACTGAACTTGTATAAAATGGTTCATGCTGATATCTGCAGAAAAACGGTTCTCTTTGTGTGATATAGATTAAGTTATCTATATTAAATTATATAAATATGAAAAGCATACAGAAGCATTTTTGCTGTTCATAATTTAGAATTCCTGGAATTTTGAGTTTTAATAGACTAATAAATCAACGTGCGTGCACTCTGTGTGTGATTTGGTGATATAGCCTACTTGACAATGTCAGATCACACATCATTACAACAACACTTACCATATTATCGCAGACGATATACTGTTTATTGCACACCCCAGACTTGACTTGAGTGGAAAATGAATCATCCGCGGTTGTGTGCGCACTTGTTTGCACATGAGCATGAGTCTAACTTGCAGACGCCAGACCACTGATTCCTCAAACCTGCTTTCCTGCAGTCCGTAATCTTCTGACTTCTGACTATTTTGTAGAAAGTAACGAATATGCTTCGAGGAAATGTATCAGAGTAAAAGTATACATTTTAATTAGGAAATGTAGTGAAGTAAAAGTTGGCTGAAATATAAAAACTCAAGTAAAGTACAGATACTCCCAAAAAATACTTAAGTACTGTAGCGAAGTATTATTACTTCGTTACATTACACCACTGAATGAGGGTACAGTCAGCAGGTACTGAATGAATGTCAGAAGATAATTTTTTGAAAAAGTTGTATTAAATTATACTTTCTAATATAATAATATGTATTAGAAAGTATGTATAATGTATATGTAATAATACATTCTTATAATAATACATTTCATATAAGTTATTTGGTTGTCGCATTGGCCAGTAGTATAATATTTATTGGCTATACATACAGTATATTGTGCTTTTTTATGTATTACTGTACACCCAAAGCGCTTTGCAATCATATCAGGTGGTCACAGGAATGTCTCAACCTGCTCTGAACTGGTTCAAATAGGTGAAATAGGTGGTGACTTGGTAACTGCAGAACCAAACCAGATTGAAATTGGGAGGCGGAAGATAGCTTAAAATAAGTTTTGGGTGTGTGTTTGTGTAAATAAATGTATTTATTTTCCTTTGATCAGAATGTGATCCGTCAGTTTTGTCATGAAGGAAGGGCAAAGATGACCCCCCCACCCCCCCCCCCCCACTTGCAAAAAATTTTTTCAATTCCCCGCAGAGAATCAGTTAATCTTGGACAGGAAATGTAATGTGTGAAGATTCAGCTGACTAAGCCAGAATGACCAGACAACTGCCACTGAGTGTTGTGTTAAAATGTATACCCTACATGGGGGAGGAAAAAGAAAACAATTAATCTCTTGGGTCATATTTTATGTATGTCTGTATGTAAATTATGTGGGAATCAATACAGTAGATCCTGAAAAATGAAAGATTTAGTTGCCAAATTATTTTTAGTCATTAAATTATATCAACATTATGTTGACCAAAAGACTCAAACTACTCAAACAAGACATTTTCAGAATTGTATTTCTACTTTTTCCTGAGTAGTAACTTGCTTTTTATTGCACAATTTGTAGTTTCCTTTAGCGATATGATAAAATCAAATGTGGGGCTACCAAAAGTACTTGAAAATTATAATGCATTATTCAGAAAACTGAATTTCGGTCTCCTCTGTGTGTTTCAGGCAGTAGTTGGTAGTGAAGAGTGTGTCTCGGCTTTGCTGGTGCATGGAGCCTTCTCTCTGTGCAGGGACGTTTATGGCAGAAGCCCTTTGCACTTGGCTGCCTCTTGTGGTCACTCATGGCTGTTGCGTCCTTTACTTGATGCAGCATCACTCTCAGACCCCCTTGACTCTCTGCTAGACTACAGTGCCTACACACCTACTCACTGGGCTGCTTACCATGGTAAGATGCCTTTTCATTCCAGTACAGAAACATCAGCTGAGAATTATACTAATGAATTACAAATCTCTTGTTTGCAACATAAAAATAAGGTAACATTCTGTATTTTCTAAGGGCACAATGACTGTCTAGAAGCTTTACTTGAATATAGGCCATCAAGCTTTCAGGAAGGAAACCCCTTCACACCACTGCACTGTGCACTGTGAGTGATCCTCACCTCATCTTCAAAATGTTTCTGTACACTTTCCACGATAAGATCCATTTACTTTTCCTTTTGCCACAGAATTGCTGGTCATGATGGTGCTGCTCGACTGCTTGTTGAAACTATGGGAACAAAAATCGTGAACCTCATAGATGGCAAAGGAAGGTATGTACAGTCATGGCCAAAAATATCGGCACCCTTGGTAAATATGATCAAAGAAGGCTGTGAAAATTAATCTGCATTGTTAATCCTTTTGATCTTTTATTTAAAAAATTCACAAAAATCTAACCTTTCACTGGAGAATAATAATTCATATGAAATATCATTATGACAAATGTTTTTCTCTAATACACATTGGACACAATTAACGGCACCCTTTTATTCAATGCTTTTTGAAACCTCCATTTGCCAGTTTAACAGCTCTAAATTTTCTCCTATAATGCCTTATGAGGTTAGAGAACACCTGACAAGAGATCAGAGACCATTCCTTCATCCAGAATCACTCCAGACCCTTTAGATTCCCAGCTCCATGATGGTGCTTCTCCTCTTCAGTTCACCACACTCATTTTCTATTGGGTTCAGGTCAGAGGACTGGAATGGCCATAGCAGAAGCTTGGTTTTGTGCCCAGTGACCCATTTTTGTGTTGTTTTTAAGGTTTGTTTTTGGATTATTGTCCGGTTGGAAGATCCAAACATGGCCAATTATAAGATTTCTAACAGAGTCAGTCACTTTTAGATTTTTTATCTGTCAGTATTTGATAGAATCCATGATGCCATGTGTCTAAACAAGATGTCCAGGACCTCCAGCAGAAATATAGGCCCAAAACATAAAAAATACAGCAGTATGTTTCATTGTACATATGGGGTACTTTTTATCTCTGTGTTCACCAAACCCATCTTGAGTGTTTACTGCTAAAAAGCTAATTTTTTAGTTTCATCTGACCATAGAAGCCAGTCCCGTTTGAAGTTCCAGTCGTGTCTGACAACTGAATATGCTGGAGTTTGTTTTTGGATGAGCGAGGAGGATTTTTCTTGAAACCCTCCCGAACAGCATGTGGTGATGTAGGGGCTGTTTGATTTTTTTTTAGGCTTTCTGACCCGAGACTCCACTATTTTCTACAGTTCTCCAGCTGTGGTCCTTGGAGAGTCTTTAGCCACTCAAACTCTCCTGCTCACCGTGCATTAGGACGATATAGACACACGTCCTCTTCCAGGCAGTTTCGTAACATTTTCTGTTGATTGGAAATTCTTAATTATTGCCCTGATGGTGGAAATGGGAATTTTCACTGCTCTAGCTCTTTTCTTAAAGCCACTTCCCTAATTTGTGAAGCTCAATTATCTTTTGGTGCACATCAGAAATATATTCTTTGTTTTGTTTTTTTAATTTGGGCTTTGTTTTCCCTCCTATTTATATTTCTGTGAAACGGGAAGCCATGGCTGGATAATTTCATGTTCATTATCACCCTGGTATGCTCAAAATTGTGAATATGAATGGGACTATATTTCAGATATATTTTACTCATAATAATTTCTAAGGGTACCATTAATTGTGTCCAACGTGTATTTGAGAAAAAAAAAAATTTCATAATGAGATTTTCCCCCATTTTAAATTCTTATTATCCAATGAAAGGTTAGATTGTGAATTTTTTTTTATAAAAGATCAAAAGGATTAACAATGCAGATTAATTTTCACAGCCTCCTTTGATCATATTTTCCAAGGGTGCCTATATTTTTGGCCATGGCTGTATGTCTGTTGTCCACTTAAAATCTCTTTCCAAACGTAGCAAGCGAACAAAACAACAAATTTGGACAAATAAGAGGCTCCCTTTTTAAAAGCTGATTTCAAAAAGCCGCCAATATTTCAGAATTATTATTGTTGTTGTTATTTTATCTGCAGGACTCCCTTACATGCATCTGCGTATGCGGGAAATGTCGCAGCCCTGAAGTTGGCATTGAGCTGCGGCTCAGATGTAAACTCAGTCGATTATACAGGGCACTCTGCATTAATGGTTGCTGCTGAGAATGGGCATACTTCTGCTGTGGGTTTGTATTGTCAAAAGAGCTTTATATCATGTAGAATTGTTGCATACATGTACAGTATATAACACTGGTTTTAAAAGATGTAGTACATGGGTTATCTTTATCTTAGTGATCAGCTCAGACTTTTTTGGTTGCAGATATCTTGCTTCATCAGGCCGGCGCAGACCTCTTGCTGCTGGACATCAACAGGAACTCAGCACTTCATATCGCCTGTAGAAGAGTAATTACCCCATCACTCATAGTGGCCTATTAAACAGCATGCTGGATGCGATGAGTTTCCATTATAAATGATCATCACGTTTAATTCAACAGAGTCATGAAATGTGTGCTCTTCTCATTCTGGCGGAGATTGACGACCCAACTCTCATCAATACCACAAACACTGCACTTCAAACGTGAGCATTCACATCAGCATAGGTGTATATGCATCGATTATTTGGTTGTTTTCACAAGTTTTTCTATCTACGTACCCTTAGACCTCTACATATTGCTGCAAGAAATGGTCTTGCCACTGTGGTTGAGGTGCTGCTTACTCGAGGTGCAACGGTTCTGGCCATTGATCAAGATGGTGAGTTTCTCTATGCCCATCACATTGCCAAGAGAGAGCCAAAACTATTAACTAATAGTCATCTACCAATAACATTGACTAGTAGGTACAGTAGAATTTTTGTGTGGAGACACATAAAAAACCAACTGGTCACCAACTGCTAGTTTAATAATCTCTTCAATGATTTTCTGATTCATCATGTCATAACATGGTGTGCCATTTTAAAGTGACAAGTACTACATTTTCTTGCATGTTAATGTAAGCTTTTGTCTCGACTGTGACAAGCAACTACATTCTGTTAGTCACTTTGTTTCTGAACTGCCACGTTAGCTTAGGTAGCCCTTCAAACAGTGGAATCCCATTGGCCCAAAATCCAATTTTGCATATCAAGCAGCATTTTTGCTTTTAGTGTGGACAGAAAAATGCTTACAGATAAGATTAATGTAAACTTGTCACATTGCCTTCTTAGGATACAACTTAAACTAGTAGAATAATGTGTATTTAGTCAGTCTTCTTTAAATACAGTGTCAGTGTTCAGTAGAAACTAACTGAAAGTAACACAGATACTAACTTAATTACATTTTATCAGCAGTGTGACAGTAACTCAGCTGTTTTATTTCCAGTAATAAGAGCCAATGAGTGTCGATGTATTGTGAAAAAATGCTACTTTGCTGGTATCTCTGACACATTTGACTGATTTGACATTTTAGGACATATTCCAGCTTTGGCATGCGCACCGAACAAAGATGTGGCAGACTGCTTGGCTCTTATAATTTCCACAATGATGCCTTTTTCTGCTGGCACCAGCTGCGGCATCAGTCTGATGAAGCACTGTGGCATTGCTGCATCCCATCAGCCCGTGTCCAAAACCGTGCCTATACAACTGATTACAGAGGAACCATAGAGCTGAGTGGACACCAAACAATATACTGAATACTCTTTTGACTTTGAACTCCTGTTATCTATTCAGAAGGTATTAGAATGTAATTTTTATTGTACAATATTACACAATGCTACTGTTTTAGCATCATGCAGTATATACTGTGACATATTCATTTGTAATACAGTACATCTTTAACTGCACCATTCCATTATGTGCCGAATTCCTCCTTTATATGTCGCCTTAGAAAGTAACTACAATATCTGCTACTGTTTTAGCATCATATAGTATAAATGGACGGAGAGAAATGTATTAATTTGTGTTTGCATGTGTGGGTACTCTAAATATGAATTTATCATTTCACTTTTATCTCAGCTTATTACTGATACATTTACCAGCTTTCTTTGGACACTTTTTCTGTATTTTTGAAGAGGCAAATTGCGAAAAATAAAAGCATAAAATAAACAATGTTTAGTCACCCTGCAAACTACAAGACGTGATTCCATCAAAATAAATGTTTCTCACTCACAGATTACGCTTTTAGGTTTTTGTATATTTGGAATCTTATTTTACAGGCACAAATACTGAAATTCATAACACTTTTAGCTCTTTAATTACCTAAACAAACTAAATTACACAAATGTACACACAATTTGTGTCACAGTATCACTCTTGCCATTCATGTGTTTGCTGTAACACTAAGGTAGCACTGTGCTTTTATTTGTTTCAATCCTCATTTTTCGTTAGTAAACAGTTCTACATTTACATTTACATTTAGTAATTTAGCAGACGCTTTTATCCAAAGCGACTTACAAATGAGGACAATAAAAGCAGTCAAAACTAACAAAAGAGCAACAATATATAAGTGCAAATGACAAGTCTCGGTTAGCCTAACGCAGGACACGTAGCAAGGTGTGTGTTTGTAGAATACAGTCTATCTACACAACACACACACAAAACACACACACACCCACACACACAAAAACAAGTAATAGAATGAAATAGAACTAGTGTTTGTTTTTTTTTTGTGTTGTTTTTTTAAATAAATAAATAAATAAAACCAAAAACGAGATAATATAGATGAAGTAGAATTAAAATAGAATATAAAGTGTTAGAGTTAGAGGGTCAAATAAAGGTGGACCAGATGTGTTTTTAGTCGTTTCTTGAATATGGCTAAGGACTCAGCTGCTCGGATGAGTTGGGCAGGTCATTCCACCAGGAATTACAGTTAATGTAAAAGTCTATGAAAGTGATTTTGTGCCCCTTTGAGATGGCACAATAATACACCGTTCACTAGGTTGATGAACGCAAGCTTCTAGAGGGCACATAATTCTGAAGTAATGAATTTTGGTAAAGGGGTGCAGAGCCAGTGGTGTTTTTTTTAGGCAAACATTAATGCCTTGAATTTATGCGAGCAGCTATTGGTAACCAAGTCAAGTCACCTTTATTTATATATCGCTTTTAACAATACAGATTGTGTCAGAGCAGCTGTACAGCATTAATTAGGAAAATGGTGTGTCAATAATGCAAAAGGACAATATTAAACACTAAATTTTCAGTTAAAGGCAGTTCATCATTGAATTCAGTGATGTCATCATCCATCTCAGTTCAGTTCTCATCCAATAGTGTCTGTGCAATCAAGTCAACGATATCGCTGGAAATGAATAAGAGAGAAACAGACTAATATTACCGTAGATGCCATTCTTCTAACGATGTAGCGAGTACATCGGGTGTTATGAGAAGTGTTCTCGGTTCCGGTTGATCTAGTTAATGCAGCCTAAAAATCCTTTAAACGGATTTTAATCTTAGAAGCGTATTAGTGTGTTATGTGTAAGCCAGGTTTAAGAGATGGGTCTTTAATCTAGATTTTAACTGCAAGAGTGTGTCTGCCTCCCGTACAATGTTAGGTAGGATATTCCAGAGTTTTGGGCGCTAAATCGGAAAAGGATCTGCCGCCCGCATTTGATTTTGATATTCTAGGTATTACCAAATTGCCAGAGTTTTGAGAACGCAGCGGACGTGGAAGACTATAATGTAACCACATTCAAATACTGAGGTGCTAACGACATTTAAATAATGTAATCATCAGGTTTTAGCCTGGTTTCTGTCAAACAGAGCACATCTAGGTTATGATCAGTGATCATATCATTTACAAAAAATGCTTTCATAGAAAAGGACCTAATATTCATTAAGCCAAGCTTTATAATTTGTTTATCCGTATTACATCTGTTTTTTATTTGTTGAACATCAATTCAATTGTTACTCTTAAATTGGTTTGGACGTTTTTTGTATTTTCTAGTTCGGGGAACAGACACAATCTCTATAGTGTGATATCTAGGTGAAAGAGTCACTATGTGCTGAGAATTAACTAATTTCTGTGACATGAGGCGGCTAGCAGATCGTCGGTTTAGCCAGTCTGTCTGCTTCCTGACCTGGGCCCCAGTTAGTCAAGTACAAACTCTAAGACTATGTGCCATATTTCTAGAGAGAAGAGCGGCACCACCCCAGGAGGGATGAAGACCATCTCTTTTCAACAGGTCAGGTCTGCCCCAAAAACTCATCCAATTATCTATGAAACCTATGTTATTCTGCGGGCACCACTTAGACATCCAGCCATTGAGTGATGACAGTCTGCTATGTATCTCATCACCACGGTAAGCAGGGAGGGGATCAGAGCATATTACAGTGTCTGACATCGTACTTGCAAGTTCACACACCTCTTTAATGTTATTTTTATTGATCTCCAACTGGCGAAGTCGAACATCATTAGCGCCGGTGTGAATAACAATCTTACTGTATTTACGTTTAGCATTAGCCAGCACTTTTAAATTTGCCAAGATGTCAGGCGCTCTGGCTCCCGGTAAACATAGGACTATAGTGGCTGGTGTCTCTATTTTAACATTCCGTACAATAGAATCGTCAATAATTAGAGCACTTTGATCATGTTTCTCAGTGGGTGCATCACTGAGTGTTTAATGTTTTGATCGGAACGGAAGAGCGGTGTTTTGACCCGTGACTGTGCTGCCTCAAGAGGGAAGAGAGCAGTCACCCAGTTGCCCTGCTGTGGAGGCATTATAACCAGAACCGAACAATGTACAGGTCTCCCTGAGCTAGTCGCATCCAAAGCCGTATCTAGAGCCCTCACATTCTTACTGTCCTCAATTAAAGTTTGGATGCATGTCTCTAATTCTGAAATCTTCTCTGTCAGCCTAACTATTTCCCTGCATTTATCACATGTGAATCCCTCGTCACCGACAGAGAGAGAAAAACTATACATGTGGCAAGCGGTGCAAACAACAATAGCAGGAGAAGAAGCCATTACTCACCATGATTGATGAATGATTCTTACTTACCACAGTTGTTTGATGAACTTGTGAAAAAATAAAAAAAATTATCCAGTGCAAATTGATGAACGTGTGTGACATGCGTTCTTTTCGGCTCATTATGTTAAGTATTAATTTCACTGTTAAGTATTAATCTTGCAGCGGCATTTTGGATTAATTGTAGAGGTTTAATAGAAGTGGCTAGAAGACCTGCCAAGAGAGCATTGCAATAGTCCAGCCTGGATAGAACAAGAGCTTGAACAAGGAGTTGTGAAACATGTTCCGAAACAAAGGGCCTGATCTTCCTAATGTTGTAAAAAGCAAATCTGCAGGACCGGGCAGTATTAGCAATGTGGTCTGAGAAATTCAGCTTATCATCAAATCACAACTCCAATGTTTCTAGCTGTTTTTGAATGAGTTATGTTTGATGAGCCTAACTGGATGTTGAAATTTTGATAAAGTGATGGGTTTTGTTGAAACCACAAGCAGTTCTGTCTTAGCCAGGTTGAGTTGAAGGTGATGGTCCGTCATCCAACAAGAAATGTCTGTTAGACATGCTGAAATGCGAGCAACTATCATCAGATCATCAGGATGGAATGAAAGGTAGAGTTGAGTGTCATCAGCATAGCAGTGATATGAAAAGCCATATTTCAGAATGACAGAACCTAGTGATGCCATGTAGACAGAGAAGAGAATTGGTCCAAGTACTGAGCCCTGAGGCAACCCAGTAGCTATATGTTGCGACTTGGACACCTCACCTCTCCAAGATACCTTGAGGACCTATCTGAGAGGTAAGACTCAAAACACTGGAGTGCAGTTCCTGAGATGCCATTTTCCAATAGGGTTGACAGGATAATCTGGTGGTTCACCATATCAAGTATGCAGACAGATCCAGTCAAATAAGTATAAAGATTTGGAAGCCGCCCCCCCCCCCCCCCCGTTTTTCTTGCCAGTCTTAGGGCTTCAACAACGGAAAGCAAGGCAGTCTCGGTCGAATGAAGCCAGATTGGTTGCTGTCCAGGAAGTTGTTCTGTGTGAGAAAGGCTGAGACTTGGTTGAAAACAACTCGTTCAAGTGTTTTTGCAATGAAAGGTAAAAGGTAAACCGTTCTGTAGTTCTCGAAAAAGTTGGGTTAAGGTGGGTTTCTTAAAGGGTCATATGATGCGATTTCAATTTTTTTCCTTTCTCTTCGGAGTGTTACAAGCTCTTGGTGCTAAAAGAAGATCTGTAAAGTTGCAAAGAAAAGTCTCAAATCCAAAGAGATATTCATTATAAAAGTTAAGAGTCAACCACACACCCTCCTAAAATGGCTCGTCTAAAAACCCCCCACATATCTACTACATCACTATTTTGCATACGCTGCCCAAATGTTCACGCAAAGAAAAAAGACGTAACTTTTATTCTCACTGTAGATTGTTGTTGCTGCTGCCATGTCGTGAAGGTGCTGTGTGTTTCGTTTTGAAAGCGAAACTACTTTGTTTGGCCGTCCAAAAGAGGACGATATATGGCTTCGTCATTGCTGGAGCTGATCCGTGCTGGTTGCTGAGGAAATATTAACTTTGCGCTGTCGATCGCCGGATCGACTTTCACCGTGGACGAAGCGGAGTTCAGCCCGGGTTCGTCACATGTGGTTGCCGCAAGCCCTCCGGCCGCGCCATTGTCAATCCCACCCGCCTCTGCTCACTCTAGCCTCCGGCCGTTCCTCACTCTAGCCCACCAGCCCGCCCTGATTCGCCTCACTCTATGCCCGCCGCCGATCACATCAGAAGCCACCGTTGTGTGACGATGTGTTGCTTTGTGAAAGCGAAATTACTTTGTTTGGTCTTCCAAAAGAGGGTACGACTAGAAATCAGTGGTTAAGTTTTTTTTACAACACTGTTCCAGAACAGTTTCAACCCAAATATTTAGATGTGTGCAGAGCATTTTATGGAGGACTGTTTATTGATCCTGGGAGAGTTGACTACAATGCCGTCTGTTCTGACTCATAGACTGTAAGTAAGTTTTTTATATTTTATGTTTAAATATTTTATTAGAAATTTTGACAGAAAGTCAATTGTAATTACACTTTAAAAAAAAAAATGCAAACAAACTTAAATTTTAACAAATGGCATAACAAAAAAAAAAACACAAAAAACAACAACAACAATATCAAACAATTAAACAGAAAATATAAATAAAATAAAATCTCCTCCCACCCAAAAACTCAACCCATAAGTGCTATCGAATGGTAAAGGTAGGTAATGTAGGCATGATAAACATATTAATCACAAGTTTGCAAAAAGGAAATAAAAGGGGACCAAATTTTTTCAAATAACAAAGTCTTGTCTATTAGGGTATACCTAATTCTCTCCCGATGTAGTGTACTTGACAATTCTGTCAGCCATAATTTAAGAGTTGGAACTTCTTTTTTCTTCCAAAACAAAAGAATAAGTTTTTTAGCAGATATTATCCCATATGAAACAAACTGTTGTTGTACTCGTGCAAGTCTTAAAAATTCTTCGGAAACTCCAAATATAATTAATATAGGGTCAGGTTCGATAAGCATACCTAATGTATCTGAAAATATCTTGTGCCAAGGCTCTGGAAGAGTACATGATGTTAAAAAGACGCCTAAGATTAGAAGAAGAGTTACGTTTTGGTATAAAGCCATTTTGATCTGGATGCACCAAGGTACTAATTACTGTATTTAGTCTGCGTGCCAAGGTTTTTGCCAGAATTTTTTGATCTGTATTTAGAAGTGAGATCGGCCTATAAGAACCCAGTTCCTCTGGGTTCCTTCCTTTTTTTGGGACTACAATAATAATTGCCTCGTTTAGGGAGGATGGCAAAGACTGATCTATAGATGCTTGTTTGTAAACCCTATATAAATAAGGTGATAGTAATTCGTTGTAGGCTTTAAAGAACTCATTGCAAAATCCATCTGGACCAGCAGTTTTACATCCTTTTAGAGATTTTATAGAATCCGATATTTCTTTAATAGTAATTTCTGCCCCTAACTCCTCGACTTGCTCTTGATTTAATGAGGGTAGATTCTGTTGGTCTAGAAACTTTGCCATAACTGTAGGATCTATATTTCCTTTAGATGAATACAGTGTCTCATAAAATGTTTGAAATCTACTATTTACAGTGGGTACGGAAAGTATTCAGACCCCCTTAAATTTTTCACTATTTGTTATTTTGCAGCCATTTGCTAAAATCATTTTTTTTTTTTTTTTCCTCATTAATGTAAACACAGCCCCCCATATTGACAGAAAAACACAAAATTGTTGACATTTTTTGCAGATTTATTAAAAGAGAAAAACTGAAATATCACATGGTCCGAAGTATTCATACCCTTTGTCAGTATTTACGTAGAACACCCTTTTGATCTAATCCAGCCATGAGTCTTTTTGGGAAAGATTTTTCACACCTGGATTTGGGGATCCTCTGCCATTCCTCCTTGCAGATCCTCTCCAGTTCTGTCAGGTTGGATGGTAAACGTTGGTGACAGCCATTTTTAGGTCTCTCCAGAGAGGCTCAATTGGGTTTAAGTCAGGGCTCTGGCTAGGCCATTCAGAACAGTCACAGAGTTGTTGTGAAGCCACTCCTTCGTTATTTTAGCTGTGTGCTAGGGTCATTGTCTTGTTGGAAAAGGTAAACCTTCGGCCCAGTCTGATGTCCTGAGCACTCTGGAGAAGGTTTTCGCCCAGGATATCCCTGTACTTGGCCGCATTCATCCTTCTCTCGATTGCAACCAGTCGTCCTGTCCTGCAGCTGAAAAACACCCCCACAGCATGATGCTGCCACCACCATGCTTCACTGTTGGGACTGTATTGGACAGGTGATGAGCAGTTCCTGGTTTTCTCCACACATACCGCTTTGAATTAAGGCCAAAAAGTTATATCTTTGTCTCATCAGACCAGAGAATCTTATTTCTCCCCATCTTTGAGTCCTTCAGGTGTTTTTTAGCAAACTCCAAGCGGGCTTTCATGTGTCTTGCACTGAGGAGAGGCTTCCGTTGGGCCACTTTGCCATAAAGCCCCGACTGGTGGAGGCTGCAGTGATGGTTGACTTTCTACAACGTTCTCCCATCTCCCGACTGGATCTCTGGAGCTCAGCCACAGTTATCTTTGGGTTCTTCTTTACCTCTCTCACCAAGGCTCTTCTCCCCCGATAGCTCAGTTTGGTCGGACGGCCAGCTCTAGTAAGGGTTCTGGTTGTCCCAAACGTCTTCCATTGAAGGATTATGGAGGCCACTGTGCTCTTTAGGAACCTTAAGTGCAGCAGAAATATTTTGTAACCTTGGTCCGATCTGTGCCTTGCCACAATTCTGTCTCTGAGTCTTCAGGCAGTTCCTTTGACCTCATGATTCGCATTTGCTCCGACATGCACTGTGAGCTGTAAGGTCTTATATAGACAGTGTGTGGCTTTCCTAATCAAGTCCAATCAGTATAATCAAACACAGCTTGGCTCAAATGAAGGTGTAGAACCATCGCAAGGATGATCAGAAGAAATGGACAGCACCTGAGTTAAATATATGAGTGTCATTGCAAAGGGTCTGAATACTTAGGACCAGTTTTTTTTTTTCAGTTTTTCTTTTTTAATAAATCTGCAAAATGTCAACAATTCGGTGTTTTTCTGTCAATATGGGTGCTGTGTGTACATTAATGAGGAAAAACTTAACTTAAATGATTTTAGCAAATGGATGAAATATAACAAAGAGTGAAAAATTAAAGGGGTCTGAATACTTTCCGTAACCACTGTATATCCGAGAGGAAGTAAGATATTCTATTCTCCTGTGTCTGATTTAATTTTGTATATTGTACGTTCAGATGCTGTTTTACGGAGTTGTCGAGCTAAAAGTTTCTGAGGTTTATCACCAAATTCAAAGTATTTTTGCTTTACATACTGAAAGGATTTTGAAATTTTAGAAGTGAGAATTTCATTCAGTTTATATTTAAGTGCACAATTTTTTTTATATTTTTTAATACATGGGTGTTTAGCATTTTCCACATCTAATTCGTGAATTTGAGCTTCTAATACCTCTGATTCAGCCCTATTTCTCTTTCTTTGAAATGCTTGATAAGAGATAATACAACCCCTAATGTATGCTTTAAATGTGTCCCATAGCACCCCCATAGAAATGTCCGGTTTGTCATTTAAGTCGAAAAACATTTTTATATCCCGTTTTAAGTGATTAATAAACTCTTTATTTGTAAGTAAATGGGAATTAAGCCTCCAATTTCTTTGTGGTTTCTCCATATTATCTATCTTAATAGAAAAGGTCACTGGACTGTGATCCGAGATAACAATATTATGGTATTTAGCCGTACAGACCTGGGGCATAAGTTTACCATCCAGAATGAAATAATCTATTCGGGTATAGATATTATGTACTTGAGAATGAAACGAGTATTCCCTAGCTGTCGGACAGAGAATTCTCCACACATCAAACATATTAGAATTACTTATATATGCATTCAGGAATTTACTGGAATTGGAACTAACTATTTTTGTGGAGGATTTGTCCAAATATGGGTCAAGGACACAATTAAAATCACCCCCAATTATGAGATTTGTATCTGAAATAGATGGAATTAAATCAAACACTTTTTTGAAAAACTCAGGATTATCACAGTTTGGTCCATAAACATTAACTAGTGTTAATGGCACAGAAAATACTTCTCCAACAACAATTACATATCTCCCTTCTTTATCTGAAATAGTCAAATTATGTTTAAATGGGACTCCTTTACGAATAAAGATAGCTGTGTCTCTAGATTTGGCAGAGAAATTGGAATGATATATTTGTCCGATCCATTTGCATCTAAGTCTAACTTGTGCAGTACGTTTCAAATGGGTCTCTTGTAGAAACATAATATACGAAGAGAGCGATTTTAAATGAGATAATATTTTCCCTCTTTTAACTGGTTAATTCAGACCTTTAACGTTCCAAGTGGAGAAATTTAAACACGCCCCCTTTGCGTTTAGATTATTTAACATAAACATTGATTATTGCAACAGATGATCTCAATCAGCTCCAACCAATTACCTACGCATCGGTAGATGTTACCATAGAAACCTTTAGCACTGACCCACCCTCCCAACAGAACATGTTTAGCTGATACCAGAACAAATGTACAGCACAACTCACCACGAACTAGAAGGCAACAAGAACGTATAATAAAAGACAAAAAGTAGAAAAGAAAAGCCGACCTCCGCATATTACTTGCAGAGACTTCACAAAAGTCCAACATGAGTCCGCTGCATAACAGAAACTTCTACAAAACAACAGACGTAAATCTTGGAGTTATTCCTCAATATTTACTTATTTGTGCCAAACTGTTCAATTGCAAATTTCCATGCTTCATTCGCGTCGGTGAAAAGCTTCTCTCCCTCGCTGTACGTCACCCGAAGTTTCGCTGGTGTAGCGAATCAGCTCATGGGGAAATATGAATAATTAACCATAACTAGTTATAATTAACTATTCATATATTAGATCCACTGTAGATATTTAGCTGACCACTCAGGTCAACTGTCTTGTCAATTCTAAGAATGTTAATTTCCTGGTTAAGGGAAATAACTTTCTTACTGTACAATTCTATAAGCTTGTAACGTAAATCTGCATGATTATTGACTCCGGTTATGAGCAAACACTGAACACGTCAAGTGTGATACAAGTAGGTTTTATTAACTACATAAACACTTAAACTAGTCCAACATACTACATAAACACATAAACTGGTCTAACATCCTACATACACACATAAACTGGTCTAACATGCACATACACACACACACACACACACACATACAGTTGGTATAGAAAAGGGATAAAGTTTAACTCAGCATAGAAAGAATGAATTTTATGGAACACTTTTGCATATTCAGCCGATCTAAGCCTGAGGGAAAATGTCAGATTCTTAGTTCACACACACCTTGTAAAAAGGTGTAACTGATACTTAATGTATCAATTAAATCGACTATGTTTGATACTTGCGTATGTCTGAAAAGATTCCTGATGCAATCTTTAAGGCCCCAAGATCTTGCTGAAGTTGTTTGATGAGAAAGAACCAGTTTTGAGTCAGAGGATCTTGATGAATGGAAAGGTCTAGGCCGAAGAAAGGCCTGGCACAATGCTTTGGTATCCTGAAGCGTTTTCTCACATTTTCTTAGCTTCTGACCGAACCACCGACTGGGGCGGGTCACATGGAGTGTGGCCTTTTAAAACCTGCAGAGATTCACGCCTCTCAAGATGGGTTTGTCCAATGAGGAAGGCTGAAATCCCAAGCGGGAGGTTGGTAATACTGGGGATTTTTATGACTCTTTGTCTGTGAGCATGGTATTTTGCATATGTAATTCTCTGGAGTGTTGAGGCACGAATTAGTATAGATTATTAGAACATCAATATGTTGCATAGGTATCAGCATATAATATACACGCTTGTTTCGATCATAAGAAGGCGAATTCATAGATACTAGACATGGTAGAGTTACTTATATGAATGAGTGGTTTATCGTAAGCATGAATAAAAATAGTCTATAATACAACAGATTAAATACAACACAGCAATAATATACACAATGGCCTGAAGAAAATGTGTGTTCAATCAAAGAAAGGTTTTCCTATGAATTAATAAGTAGAAAAGTCAATTTCTACTGTGCATTTTGCCTGGGACACAGAAGGTGATCCTACTCACATTCCTGGGGGTCATAAAACCAGTGATATCAGCATTGGTTGCCATGGAATCAGAGGCCTGTTCTGTCTTTCTGAGGTGTTAGGTGCACTTCGGGGGAAGGGTCCATAGACCCTCGTAATTGGCCATTTGGTTAAGTGAGGGGGAGTTAGATATTATTTGTTAAATATAACAAAAAGTTGTGTGTCTGATTGGTCCAAATGCTACACTGGATACAAAATGCCAAACTTCACACCGGGTTTATCCCGAAGGATCTGTCTTACTCTGGCAAAGGCTGCCCGACGTTTTACCACAGCTGACGGGTAGTCTCTGAAGATCTGGATGGAGCGACCGTTGAAGGTTAGTTTTCTTTGTGAAGACACTTTGCGCATGATGTTTTCCATTGTATGGCCATGGTGTACCCGAGCAATAAACTGACGCGGTGGGTCACTGTCTTCAGGCCGGGAACGAAGAGCACGGTGCGCGCGATCCAGCACAAGAAGCTCATCTAATTCAAGCACCTCCATCAGCAGCTTAGCTACAAATTCTCTAGCACCTTAACCGTTTTCCAATCCTTCTCGGATTCCCGCGATTCTTATATTTTGCCTCTTAGAACGGCCTTCCAGATCGATGCATTTCTCTGTTAATTCTGACACCTGCTCGGACAAACTTTTAACATGAGCTTGTAGTTTTGTAACCGCATCTGACAAGGCCGTAGCGGTCTGTTCAAGATGTTCGAGAGTTGTGCGATGGTCATTTATGATTAACTGCATTGCATCAAACTTCGCATCAATTTTCCTCTCCAGCGTCGCAATCTCTCCTTTCAAACTTTCTTTAATATCAGTCGTAACTTTGCCCAGCTCCAGTCGGAGAGATTCAATTGCAAGCAGCACCGGGTCATTACTTGCTGTTGAGCTGGCCTCTTCCATCGAGCCCGCGGTCTCGGCCGCACTTTCTCCCTCAGCGACATCTTTCTTTCCTTGTTTCTTTGACGGCATTTAAGCAAGAAAATTACGATTGATTTTGAACGTTTGTCACACTATTAAGGGTTCGAGAGCAATAATTAGCTTTATGTTGTCTTGTTTTAATGAAATTTGAGTGAAAATCAGCGGAGCTACAACTCCGTCCCTTACTCCATCTTAAAACCCGAAGTCCCCTCGCCGTTTTTTATATTAAGAGTTTTTATATTTTATATTTTTTAAATTTAAAGCAAGTTTTTTGGGCAGTGAAGAGTAGGGCTTGTTGTTTGTCATTTATCCAATCACAAATGCAGACATGGTTTAATGCTTACGCGGCGCGATGCAACGCACGCGTAAAAGACAGTATAGGCCATAAGTTTAGGTCCCCAGCTGATGCAACGAATCCCTCGATTAAATGGGTTTTCATGTTTTTGAATCCAATCGCTCCAGGCCTGACAGGGCATCAACAGTATGTTGAGGGGCGTAACATTTCCATCACACTCTTGATGTATTCGGCCAATCACAACGAACTGGTTAGCTGGCCAATCAGAGCACATCTCGTTTTTGAGACCGATGAGCTTTGTAAAAATCGACGTGTTTCAGAAAGGCGGGGCATAGAGGAGAAACAATAATGTACAGTATGTGGAAAATAATGTGTTTTTTGAACCGCATAAACACATTTCATTACACCAAATACACAAAAAAATTATGCTCTTTTTAGCATCATCATATGACCCCTTTAACAGTGGGGTTATACGTGCCTGTTTAAATGTTGAGGGAAAAACTCCAGTGTGAAGGGATATGTTAACGATGTGAGTGAGTGCAGGTACAACAGCAGGAGAAATGGCTTGAAGGAGGTGAGATGGAATAGGATCAAGTGGACATGTAGTAGGATGATTGGAAAGGATGAGTGAGAGTTCTGCCTGAGAGAGTGGAGAGAAGGATGTGAACGAGTGTGTTTGCTGGTAAGATGTTTTTGACAGTTTGTAGTGTGGCAAATTGAGCACTGATGTTTTTTTAATGAAGAATGTGGCAAAGTCGTCCGCTGTTAGAGTTGATGAAGGAGGGGGAGGAGGAGGACGAAGGAGGGAGGAAAATGTTTTAAAGAACATGTGAGAGTTAGGCGATTTGTTAATTTTGTTGTGATAGTATGTCTTTTTAGCAGTGGAGGCATTAGCAGAGAAGGAAGAGAGGAGCGACTGATACACATTTAAGGTCAGTAGTATTTTGTGATTTGCGTCATACTCTTTCTGCAGCTCTGAGCTTAGAACGATACTCACGGAGAACATCAGACAGCCAAGGGTCAGAAGAGGTGGTACGAGCTGGCCTCGAAGACAAGGGGCAGACAGTGTCTAAACAAGACGTAAGAGTGGAGCAGAAAGTATCAGTAGCACTGTTAACATCAAGAGATGATAACTGTTCAGGGGAATGAAGCAAAGATGAAACCATAGCAGATAGCCGGAGGGTGAGAGAGAGCGTAGGTTACGTTCTAGTAGACTTTAATCAACATTTCATACTGTTAACTACAGTAGAGTTGCACAATATCATTGTCAACTAAAGCAATATAATTTTCAATATAATATCATCGACCCAGCAGTCTGGCAAAACCCACTCTGACACCTGCTCAGTCTCTACTCTGGTCAGAGTATTTGATCAGACAGCGCCCCCGACAGCTTCAACAGCTGCTACTGTGGTGGCTTCTGCCGCTGCTGTGAAGAATCTTTCTCAGAGTCTTGGAGTTTTGATGCCAGAAGAGGTTTTATTTTCAGAGACAATAAAACCTGAGAGAACTCTGCAGAGAAATCTGTACTCTCTTATATACTGTTCGTTCTCTAGGCTTGTTTAATGGTTTCGTTCATATTTGTTATGGGGTCATCACGATGCAGTCATGAGGCCTTAATTTTATGTTCTGTGAAAATAAGGGCCCCATTATGTGCCATCATGTGCTTATCATGTACTTCACCATATGTCTGCACATTCCATTCTCATACAGATTTCTATACATACAGGCAAATACACATGATTATAATAGTAGAATAACTTAATACATAAATGGCCACATTCACACTGATTATACCTGACAATTTACATTGTGATTAATTAAAATCTTCTACACTACTTTCTTGTACTTTCTTTTTCTGATGGTGGCCTCTGGCCCATTCTTGAATTAAGACTTCTGAACTGAGCCTTAATTAGACAGACATTCAGAATGCTAACATTGAAGCAAATCCTCTCGCAAGTTTGCCTAGGGGACTGGTTTTTCTTGGTGGATCTGAAAGATGCTTATTTTCATATCCACGCCGTTCCCATCAGACCATTCTTGAGATTCATCATCTTGGTGGCTTACCAATATACAATAGATTGTCTCTGGCACCTCATAAGTTTAGGAATTGTGTGGACACAGCCCTCTCCTCCCGAAGAAGAGGGGACTGCACATCCTGAATTATCTTGACGATTGGCTAGTTTTGCCTCAGTCGGAGTGTGAGCTATTCAGGCACAGGTCCGTGCTCCTCAGCCATTTGAAATGCCTAGGGTTCAGGATAAATTCTTGTCGGTCCAGGAACGGCATTGGCACATAATCTGACTAGAAATGAAAGCAGTTTAAAGGCACTGAAAGCCTTCCTGCCAGATATGAAGGGGTGCCATGTCCTGGTCTGTTTGGAGAACATGATGGTGGTAGCCTATATAAACCTAAAAGGGGGGTCTCAGGTTTCGCCTGCTGTTCAACTTATGCTGAGTTCACACTGCACGATTTTCAAAGTCATCAGATCACCGTTGTTTACGTGAACGAGCACTGATTTGCCTCCGATTTCGGCAATTTTCAGTGATTTCGCAAAACCTGTCGGCGAGTGAAAATCGGGGCTAAAATTGTGCAGCGTGAACTAGGCATTAGGAAGCGCCTCCTACTGTGGGCATAGCACAATCTCTGCTCTCTGAGGGCAGAGCACGTGCTGGGCAAACTGAACCAGGGGCCAGACTCCACCCTCAGACAGTTCAGATGATTTGGAGCATCTTCGGGCAAGCAGAAGTTTTCAGAAGAGAACTCTCACTACCCAGTGTTCTTTTCCAGGGAAAAGAACATGCTAGCCCACAAGTGGCCAAATTCACACCTTTTTGCCTTCCCCTGGTAGCTCTGCTCCCTCAGGTTGTCAGATGAATCAGGGAGGACTGATCCTTTTAGTGGACCTGCACTGGAGCCAGTGCTGCTAGATGCGGCGCCACACTCAAGGTATACGTGGCAGCTATTGCGGACTACTTTATTCCAGTTGATTTAATAGTCAAGTTCCTGAAGGGGGCTAGAAGGCTGAAACCACCTCGCCCCTACACAGTCCCACACCTGTCCATGGTCAGGGCTAGTGTTGTCATGATACTGGAATTTCTAACTTCGATACGATACCTTGAAAAATATCAATATTCGATACCATTTTCGATACCACGGAGTAAAAAACTGCCACAATATTAAGTATACTTTTTTTTTTTAATTTAAAGATAATTATAACAAGTCTAGAACATGACAATGAGGTATATTTTACATGAACAAAAATGTCTTGAGGTAGTGCACTTGTTCAAAAGCCTCTCAGATTGCCATACATTCAAAAACCAATAAAGTGCAAGTAAAAAAAAAAGTGCAATCTTTTGTATTTCCAAGTAAAATCCAATCCAATCACAATATCAACAAAAGATACTTAAACTTCAAGCAAAAGCAGTGCAATCTTATGCATCAAGTAACAAATTAGTAAACAAAATAATTAAATGGAATCCGTTACTGCAGTTATATGCACATTTTCTCTACAGAGGTGAGTGAGATTGACACCCAGATTTTGAGCTAGGAACACCAGCATGTCAATGTGCTCCTCTGTAAGTCGTGCCCTTCTTGCACTTCAAATGAGCCCTGATATACTAAATACACACTCTAAAGCTGAACTTGAAGCAGAGATGCACAGATACTTCTTAGCAAACTGGGCAAGGTGAGGTAAAGTTGTCTCATGTGTTCTCCACCATGTGAGTGGGTCCTCTTCTGCACTGATTTCAGGCATCTTTTCATATACTGAGAACTCATTTTTGAGTTCCGTTTCTGCACCCTCACCTTCTTCTCTGGATGATAAACCCTTTCCATGTTCACTCTTTTTTTCCCCCTGTATGTTTGTTAACAGTCTCTTCAGATCTGATTTAGTTTTTTTTGCTGGTTTCTGCTTGTCATCTGGAGATGATGTTTGCTGACTTTGGCCCCCTGCTTCTAGCAAATTGACACTGACCATAAGATTCTGTTTAACCTCCTCTCTTAAGGTAACAAAACTGTCCTTGAACCTTGGGTCAAGAAATGTGGCTGTGTTTAATATCAGCTGCAGATGTGTGTTCTCATATCTCTGTCTGAGATCTTCTCTGATGTTGTCTTTAAGTTGATGTTTTAGGTTGCTGTCACCTTCCTCAACTGTCAAAGTAGAGAAGATCTTCCAACAGGGCTGCAGAGAGAGTGGTGTGTTTTTCACCACTAAGGGCATTCGTGAAAGAGCTGACGGGGCTCAATACCTCTTTTACAGTCTCAAGAACTGTAATATCTGAATCTTTGGGCATGAGGTGCCATTTCTTCCGATCATCAGCTAGAACTGAACAGACAGCTTGCTACTGTTCTAGAAATCTCTCCACCATTTCATAAGCTGAGTCCCAGCATGTGGGCTCATCATGGATCATTCTGTCTCGAACCTCGGCCTGAACGGCAGTTGCAAATCTTTTTGTTTTTTCTTCAGCTGTCGCAACATCTTCGGTGACCTGCTGAAGGCAGACGCTGTCTTTCTCAACCTCGACAGTGATCCAGACACACGGTCTATATCCAGGCCCTTGTTAATGGCTAGGTGCAAGTTATGCCCAAAGCAGGGGACCCATGTGAAGTCTTGCTGAAATGCTTTCTTGTTTGCTGATGCATTATCAGTGGTGATACCAGCCATGTATGACATCCAGCTTCCATGCTTCTTGTATCATCTCTTCCAATGCTTCCCCTCAAGCATTCTGCTGTGTGCTCAGAGTTGAGCCCAATACAGCCCAAACACCAGTTCTGCATGTCCCAGGTTTCAGTGACAAATTGCAGAGTTACTGCCATGAACGTGGAAGTGGCCCTGCTTGTCCACAGACATCCGCGGCTGCATGAAAAAGTTTTGTTTTTTTTTTCCCTTCCAAGATGGTTTCCCATCGGGTTTTCTTTCGTTTTCCGCACATTTAGTAACTCTTTCGTTTGGGTTACAACAAATCATTCTTGCTTGGCTTGGAACAGCACCCGCTACACCCCCTACCTCGATGTCTCCTATTGTTTCTCTGTTACTTTGCCACGAGCGTACTCATTGATTTCAACACACCCTTCCGCTCCGGCATCCAGAACACCTGAGAAGAGATGACCTCAGGACCTCAGATGATGCCAACCCTGGAACCACATACAGAACTACCACATTTTGCTATAAGTTGATTGCATCATATAATAATTGCTGTTAATAGTGTTCATAGTCTGTTTGATAACGTCTTTATTTATTTTTTTCATACATTTCTGCCATATGTACATTAACTGGCAGTCACCACTGATAAACTACCACTAAGTATTGTAGAAACTTAATTTGCTGTAAAGTTGATTTGTATGGTGAAAAGCGCTGTATAAATAAACTTGACTTGACCATTTAGCGCCCAAACTCTGGAATTACCTACCTAACATTGTTCGGGAGGCAGACAAACTCTTGCAGTTTAAATCTAGATTAAAGCCCCATCTCTTTAACCTGGCTTACACATGGCACACCATTACATTTCTATTATTCAAATCTGTTAAAGGATTTTTATGCTGCATTAATTAGGTCAACCGGAAACCGGGAACACTTCTCATAACACCCGCTGTACTTGCTACATCGTTAGAAGGATGACATCCACGCTAATATAGTCTGTTTCTTTCTTATTCCGAGGTCACCGTAGCCACCAGATCTAGTCTGTATCCAGATCAGATGGTCAATGCAGTCATCCGTATCTAGTCTGTATCCAGGCCAGATGGTGGATCAGCATCTAGAGATGACCTCTACAGCCCTGAAAGACAGCGTAGACCAGGACAACTAGATGAGCCCCATATACAGATCCCCTTTAAAGACCTTGTCTCAGACGACCACCGGGACAATACACATGAACAGAAAAAAAAAAAAAAATGAAGTCCGCTGCACAATGTGACATTGCTGCAGCCTTGAATTTAACTGCTGGTTTCGTCTGGTCAGAGGAGAACTGGCCCCCGACTGAGCCTGGTTTCTCCCAAGGTTTTTTCTCCATTCTGTCACCGATGGAGTTTTGGTTCCTTGCCCTTGCCGCTCTGGCTTGCTTAGTTGGGGACACTTAATTTCCAGCGATATCGTTGACTTGATTGCAAATGATTGCAAAGATATTATTTAAACTGAGCTGGATTTTGACATAACTGAATTCAATGATGAACAGCCTTTAGCTGAAAATTTAGTGTTTACTATTGTCTTTTTGCATTTTTGACACACTATTTTCTTAATTAATGCTTTTCATAGTTGCTTGACAACAATCTGTATTGTTAAAAGCGCTATATAAATAAAGGTGACTTGACTTGACTTGACTTATATAGGGCTGGGATTTCGGTGTGCATGAAAAAGTTCCGTGAAGGAAGGGCATACCTGTTGTTCAAATGTTCAAGAAGTTGTTTGAAGCCAGGTTTCTCAACAGTATACACAGGAACCTGATCCATGCATATGTACACTGCTACAGCCATGTTCAGCTTCTTAGCTTCATTTGAGTTTGCTTCATACTTTCTTTGCTGTTCAAATACAGCTGGCAGTGTAGGTTGTGAGTGTGTTGTTTTTGTTGCAGGTCGAGTCTCATCTTCTTTCTGGTGCTACAAGAGAATGCCAAACTTTAATAAACATTTTTTCTTTTCTTTTTAGACCACACTTTTAAAATGAACTGAACTATCTAACTAATCTGAGAACTTAAGTTAATGGTAATAGATATTTGTTAACATTAGTTAACATGAATAAACAATGAAAAATACTTCCAAAACATTTATTAATCTTAGTTAAAAGTTAATTTAAACTAACATTTACTAATACATGTACTAATTAAAATCCAAAGTTCTATCTGTTAATAATTTTTCATTGGACCAGAGCTAACATGATCCGTTGTATTTTTATTACCTACTGTTATCAAAGATTAAAATATACTGTAACAAATGCATTGCTCATCGTTCATAAACGTGCGTGCATCACACGCAAAAACAATGCTCACTGGATCGACATGAAGACAAATTGCAGAATTTAAGTAATCAATTTTTTGAATAAAGTTAAATAAGCACAAGTTAATTTACATTTGACCACAGTTAAAGTATTTACTTGTCTAAGATTCCTCAGTCAGATTATATTCACTTTAAGAATTACGGTGAAAAAACGAGACAACACTCATATCAGCAACAATACTAGGCCATCTTGGTTAATGTTTCAGTAATGTTAAAAGGAGAACAGTTACCAACCTCTCGAAATTCTTTATATAGATCCGGGTGTCTGTCTTTCAGGTGCTTTGCTAAATTAGAGGTGTTAGAGCCTTTTGTTAGCACTGCTCTGTAGCAACTCTTGCATATTGGCTTGCTTGTGTCCTTCGGCTTTCCATGTTCATTTGTTTCATATCCAAAATATTTCCAGATAGCACTCCTGCTGTGTTCTTTATCAACCAAAGCCGGTCGCGGGGGCGCCGCACTTGCCATCTTTCTATTCACTTCACTTTTGCTATTTAACCAGAGCGAATGAGACGAGACAGGCACTGCGGTCACATGTGGTGTTTGTCAATGCGCCTTTGGAGAGAAGTGAAAGTGACAGCTCGGCTAGTATCGGTGTATCGATACTTCGGGAAATTAGTATTGGTACTGTTCAGATATTCCAGTATCGATATTTATCGAAATATCGATATTTTTGACAACACTAGTAAGGGCCCTTAGAGGCCACCTGTTCGATCCACTTCTGATGGCTGAACTGAGGCCCCTTTCACTCAAGACCTCCCTGCTGGCTTTGGCATTGGTCAAGTGAGTTGGAGACCTACAAATGCTCTCAGTGAGCCCTTCTGTCTTGAGTTTGGGCACAATGACTGTTAGGCTATGTACCTAAGGTGCTTTCCAGCATCTCTGTTACTACATAACCTCAGTTACCTAAGGTAGTGGGAATGAGCATTGCTTAGCTGGCCGTGCTACTGTGCTTGCACCTGTGTTGATGCTTGTCACTCCTCAGTCATAAAATTTGCAGGTGCACAAACATGATTCAGTGGCTAGTGGTTCTTGGCTAGTGATAAAAAGTTTTGTGGTTCAAACCACTAAAGTGTGGTACACTTATAAAATGTGGAGAAATTAATATTGGAATACACATTATACAGTTTGCAGGTTAAAGGCACATGAAATCCCATGTGCCTTAAGGAACAGTCACATTTGCCTTTAAACCATGAAATACCGTGTGAACTGACGTGAAGTGTCTGTAAAATGTATTTTCAAAACACATCAACAGCACTTTATACAGTAGATCAGGGTACCTAATCATGTTCTTGCTAAGATTAATTCTTCATTCCTGGTACTGTTAATATACGTAATTGCTGATATTACAGCTGCTAAATTACAGCCATTGGTTGGCTCAACAATTAGTCCCTACATTCCTCAACTTTGACCCATTGTGGTTAGTTTGCTGACCCTTATGAATAGGATAGATGAGCATTATCACACTAAGATAATCAGCCAGTGATAGTGTAACAGAGGCACTGCCTTTCACATTATTTTCCAGTTTCGACTTTTCTCCCGTCATGCATGCCATTGAATAAATGTAAATGGGCTGAAAAATGGCCTTCTCAAAACCTTTACATGGTGTCACTGTTTTGTACATTTATGGCGCTTTCCACTGCATGGTACGGCACGGTACGGCTCGGTACGGTTCACTTTTTGGGGGGTTTCCACTGGGTACAGTACCTGTTACTTTTTCAGTACCACCTCGGTTGAGGTTCCAAGTGAACAAAATCTATGCTATATAATAGATGAGGAAATTAGGTCGCTCCCTTTGCCAAGTGCATTCCAAACGACTACATAATGGCACGCACGTGCCCTGCTCACTCCAAAATCCCCACTCCAAGGGGATAGGGATGATCACTTCCATTTGGAATTTGCCCCGTGAACCGTTTAAAAAACAAGGCAAAAAAAAGAGTTGAAACAAACCATCACGTTTTTTTATTCCATTCCTTTTTATTTATATCAGAACTTTCTGGCAAAATATAGCTGAAAATCTGCAAATAAAAAAAGTTTTAATGGTCGCATGTTTTCAGTGTTTAGGAATAAATGCTCTTACAGCTTCTTTTTATTTGGCTTTTCTGTTTCAAAAATCCTCTGCGACGGACAACAATTACAATGTAAACTGTTTATGAAATTGGAGTGGGTCTCATGTGAAACATCAGATTTTTTTAGGAATCCAAGAAGCTCTCTTATCAAATTGCAATCAATGATCACATAGTTTTCCATTTCTGGCTTGGAAAATGTTCAGCTGTTTAGCTGTAGTTGTTTCCAAAACTCATCACAGGATGCTTATCTAATTTTTAAGAAAATCTGTCAGCCTTACCCCATAATGGCTAACTTACAGCCATGCAATATTCTAAATTCAAAACTTCTGGGGATCTTGGGGAAACATACAGTGCCGTGAAAATTTATTTATTTTTTTGCATATTTGTCACACTTAAAAGATTCAGATCATCAAACAAATTTAATATTACACAAAGATAATGCAAGTAAATACAAATTGCAGTTTTTAAATGATGATTTCATTTATTCAGGGAAAAAAGCTGTCCAAACCTGCCAGGCACTACGTGAAAAAGTAATTGCCCCCTTCGGTTAAATCATGAAAGAACTGTGATTAATCACATTATTTTAGAAAACAAGTTTAAATTTCCTAGCCACACCCAGACCTGAGTACTGCCAAGAACCTGTTGAATCAAGAAATACTTACTACAACCTGTCTGACAAAGTAAGCATGCTTAAAGAGCAACACATCATGTGTCACGACAATCTAAAGAATTCAGAAAGTTCATGAGAACGAAATAGTTTGATGTCGATGTCTCGTTTGGAAAGGTTAAAAAACACTTCTAAAGCTGTTGGGACTCCGCGAACCTGACGGTCCGGGAGCCATTATCCCACATGGAGAAAACTTGTACCCTGGTGAACCTTCCATGAGTGCCGGCCTACCAAAATTACTCCAGAGCACACCGACGTACTCATTCTCCAGCGAGGTCATACAAGAACCCAACAACTCTAAACGCACTGCACGTCTCACTCTGCTCAATTAAGGCTAGTCTTCATCGTTCCACACAATAAGAAAGAGACTGCGGGCAAAAACGGCATCCCATTAGGAGAGTTACAAGCCTAAAAAGCCACTGCTGAACCAACAAGAACACACAACGGACTCCATCCTCACATTATGAAAAATACCTAAAAATTATCCCCAAGATTTTTTGGGCAAATATTCTGTGGACTGATTAGACAAAAGTTGAACTTTTTGGAATGTGTGTGTCCCGTTACATGTGGCGTAAATCCAACAAAGCATTTCATAAAAGAACATCATACCAACAGTCAAAAATGGTGGTTGTAGTGTGATGATCTGGGGCTGCTTTACAGCTTCAGGACCTGGACAACTTGCCACAACTGATGGAACCATGAATTCTGCTCTATATCAGAAAATCCTGAAGGAGAATGTCCAGCCATCAGTTTGTGACCTCATGCACTTTTGAGTTATGCAGCAGGACAATGATCCAAAACACAACAGCAAATCCACCTCTGAATGGCTGAAGAAAAACAAAATTAAGGCTTTGGAGTGGCCAAGTCAAAGTCCAGACTTAAATCCGATTGATATGCTGTGGCATGACCTTAAACAGTCCATTCATGCTTGAAAACCCTCCAATGTGGCTGAATTAAAAATTCTGCAAAGAAGAGTGGGCTAAAATTCCTCCACAGCGATGTGAAAGACTCATTGGCAGTTATCGCAAACGCTTGATTGCAGTTGTTACTGCAAAGGGTGGCACAACCAGTTATTAGATTTAGGGGGCAATTACTTTTTCGCGTAGGGCCAGGCAGGTTTGGACAGTTTTTTCCCTTAATAAATTAAATCATTATTTCAAAACTGCATTTTGTATTTACTGGGGTTATCTTTGTGTAATTTTAAAATGTGTTTGATGATCTGAATTTTTTTAAGTGTGACAAATATGCAAAAATTAAAAACAATAAAAACAGGAAGGGGGCAAAAACTTTCACACCACTGTATCAAATGTGATCAGATTCTGGTCTTAGAGGGCACTGTAACTTACAAAACTTATTAATGTTGAAACTAATAATCAAAAGTTGACTAACAATCAGAAGTTGTGCTAGAAACTATAATAGCTTAGTGTGTTCATTCTGGAGAGCATAAAACAAGAAAAACAGGAAGCAATACCTAAAAAAACATGTGACTTTACAAGACTGGACAATCAATAGAGTTAAACAAGTATATACAGTATGTGTGTGTGTGATCCTGGACCACAAAATCAGTCATAAGTAGCACAGATACCCTCTGTACAATAGCCAAATAATTGTCCAAAAATCAAAGCCAGTGTATGGATCAAAATTATAGATTTTTTTTAATGCCAAAAATCATTAGGATATTAAGTAAAGATCATGTTACATGAAGATGTTTTGTAAATTTCCTACCATAAATATATCAAAACTTCCTTTTTGATTAATAGTATGCATTGCTAAGGACTTCATTTGGTGAACTTTAAAGGTGATTTTCTCAATATTTAGATTTTTTTGCACCCTCAGATTCAAGATTTTCAAATATTTGTATCTTGGCCAAATATTACATCAACACATACAAACCATACATCAATGGAAAGCTTATTTATTGATCTCAATTTCTTATGACTGGTTTGGTGGTCCACGTCCTTATATATCTATATATAGATCATATATATATATATATATATATATATATACATTAAGCTCAACGGTTAGCAATACATTACAAATAGCTGCTTCACAACATTTTTGAAATTATACTGTCATGCTGATTCTTATGAACAAAATCATTCTTTTGACCCTTCGTCGTGTCTCCCTTTCCATTGCTCAAGACTTCCTCCCCACCCCTGCTTGGTGTCGACCTGTTTCATTTTTTCCCTACTTGCTCGTCTACCTGCTGTGGATTAGTAGAGTTGCCATATGCATTGAGAATTCCACAACTCACACCATTTTCCATTGGGAGTGCATATCCTTCAATAGATACAAAATGTCTTGGGAGAACCAGGAATCATTACATAATCGGTTTTCAAATAACTAGGGGAACCCCAAAGGCTTTATAATTCTTACAGAAGTATAGGCAGTGTTTCCCAACCACTGTGCCGTGGCACACTCACAAAAACTCCTTACTCCTCTCTTCTATCTTGTTACTAATCAATTTTAAATCAGTGCTATTGGTCAACGTTATGTCTGTTTGTGGGTTTTACAAATATTTAACCTAAATGAAAGCATTCAAAAGAGCGTGTTAAAGACTAACCTCGTAACACACCATTGGATGCTTCAACACTTTGTCATCAAACCTAACACGCCACCCTGTTTGAAGAAGACGGTCTAATTCTTCCAATAGCAAGGGTAAATAAAGAACTGATGTTTAATTAAGTACAGCGTTGCCTTGACTCAAGAAACACTGTCTATAAAGGGTAATGTTTTTGTGTATTTAAAGAGCAGAGAAGAGTCTTAGCATTTGCTGTCTAGTTGTAGCCAATACACTTTTCTACGTTTTAAATATCCTGTGCATAACGGTTCATTATTTATATTGTGAGATTTTGGCCAAATGTATTAAACAACCAGAAAATGTGAGCTCCCATGTAGCTACAATAAACTTTATAACCTGCAAACTGATGAAAACGTAATTCGATTAACTGCTTCAGATGCAGCAGTTCTAATGATGGACAAAACACAGATCTCCGTCATTCGGTCGTCAAAAACCTTGTTAACTCCATTTGAGTATGATTTTCAGAAATTAAGTGCAAGTGTCTGATCACGTATAAAGCCAATACACCTGATGACGCAATGTTTAATTTTCAAAAAATATAAAAAAAATAAAAATCTTACCCTTGCTGTCTTTTTTTTTTTTTTTTTTAAAGCTTAGTTGTGTGCCATGGGATTTTTTTGCATATCAAAACTGTGCCACGGCAGAAAAAAGGTTGGAAAACACTGGGCTAGTGGTTCACTGCAAAAAGAACATGTTGCACATTAAAATTATACCTGCAGGGGCAGCAGTGCTGCTGTTCATGTTGCTCTGGTCATTCAGTCCCTGACGGGTAACAAGAACAAAGTGAACTACCATGACCAACAGTTAAAAGTTTTTAATAATGACCTGATTAATTATTAAGACAGAAATCCATCTAGGCATACCGTTTTATTCATCTGGGCCAAATATTCTGGATTTGGCTCACTAAAGTTTGGCACCTCTGAATACACCATGCAGAATCTAACAAATTGGATACAAAACATGAATTCATTCAGTTCCCAACGCCCGCCCCCCCCGTCAAATAAAAATATTTTGGGCAGACTGACGATTTAAAGGGGTCATATGATGCTTTTATAAAGATCATTATTTTGTGTATTTGTTGTAATGCAAATGAAATTTATGCGGTTTAAGGTTCAAAAAACCTTACATTATTTTCCACATACTGTACATATTGTTTCTCCTCTATGCCGCCTTTTCGAAACGCGTCGATTTTTACAAAGCTCATCGGTCCGAAAAACGAGGTGTGCTCTGATTGGTCAGCTAACCAGTGCATTGTGATTGGCCGAATACATCAAGAGTGTGATGGAAATGTTACGCCCCTCAACATACTGTGTCCCGCCTTCGTCCCCGTTGAAAGCACGTCCGATGATCCACAGCGAGAAGTTATGTATTTCCTCGCGACCCAGCCCACGGATCATACTCTTTTGGAGATATTCTCGGACATTTCGTCTCTTTTTGAATGCCACCAAGTAGTTCTCGCTTCTCACAAGCAAACATACGGCAACCCAATACTACCAGCGAGAAAAACAGTTACGCCCTTCTTTCTTTGCGTACACATTCTGGGCGGCGTCCTTGCAAATCTTCCTACACAGTGAGGTAGACATGTGGGGGCATGTTTAAACGAGCCGTTTTAGGTAGGTGTGGTTGACTTTTAACTTTTATAAAGAATATTTATTTGGGTTTGACACTTTAGTCTTTGCAACTTTACAGATCCTCTTTAATGCACTAAGAGCTTGTAACACTCCAAAGAGTCGAAACGGAAACGCGATTGAAACATCTCATCATATGACCCAGCCTTTCATATTATACCTGTACCCTATTTGGCCCTTGTATTTGTACATACTGATATTATAAGTTTTTTAATGCAAAACAATCCATATTGAAATAAATATACTGCCATGATAACTATAATGATAACTATACTGACATTTACAAAAAAATGAATGATTAAATAACTTCTTAATAATAATATAATCAATACTCAACTCACTCTCCAATCTTCTGTAGTTCACCTCCCCTTCCAGTGTACAGCGTCAAACAGCCTTTAAAAACTGAGGCATAACTGCGGCAAAATATAAATGTACTGTAAATAGTTCTGTAGACTGTAAACTTATACTTTTAGTCTTGTATATCAACAGTTTTAGCGATATTTACTATAAAATTACAAAACTGTTCACTATAATCGATTGTTTATATTATTGCAGAATGAATGCGTCTTTTGAGCACAGTCAGCATATGTTAGAAATGCTTGATAGACTTTCAATGTGTATCACTGATCAATCACAGTCTCACCCTTTGTTAAGTCTGATGATGTCACCAGCCTGGATGAGGCCACCGACTTCGTCCCAAACGGATATACTGATGCTGCCTGTCTTGTCAGCCACTTTACATGTGCGCACCTCATGACCGTCTTTGGTCTTCGTCACTCGTCCTTGAATGAGAGAGTTTGAGAGAAGGTTCAGATCTTGATTCAGAGTCCAGGTGACTAGTGACTACTGTTGAGATTCGACTGTTACAGTGTTTATAGCTAAATACACAAAAGAAAATATGATAATTTACAGTGTTTATTGTATTATTTTAGTCATGTTTTCACCACCTGTATAATGGGGGTTGTCATAATATTATAATAGGTTAAACAAATAGTAATGTGGTATATTAACACTATTTCAGTTAATAAAATATACAATTACTGTAAATTAATTTCAGTCTTTTTAGCGGTAAAGTTCAGGCAACCATATTATCCGCAGTTAGATTTCATGGATTTTTTATTTATACTACATTAATTAATATACTTAAATATATTTAAAAACGTAACTAAATGTCATTGACAAATGGAGCCATTAACAAAAAGTACAACAATTCAAAGGATTACCATGAGTGCATGATGAATAGGGAAATAATAAAACACTAGGGCATATATTAAAATATGAAAAAGTTTTACAGTGTTTACGGTTGTACTATAGTACCATCACAGAACTTGTTTTTAAGGGAATGAGCTACTATAATGCATTAAGCCATTATTAGATGCACTCCAGTTATTCCCAAAATTCAGTATTGTGGGGTTGCTATTGTTGGTTCCTGTGTGAAAAAAATGCTTTTGGTTTTCCTGATATGTCAGTCAGGTCACTTTAAATAAAAAGCATCTGCTAAATAGATTGAGGTGTAAAGGTGAGTTGTCCAAGTCGCAACAACTAGCTACTGGGGTGCCTCAGGGCTCAGTTCTTGGACCACTTCTCTTCTCTGTCTACATGGCATCACTAGGTTCTGTCATTCAGAAACATGGCTTTTCATATCACTGCTATGCTGATGACACTCAACTCTACCTCTCATTACCTCCTGATGATCCGACGATAGCTGCTCACATCTCATCTTGTCTAACAGACATTTCTTGCTGGATGAATGACCATCACCTTCAACTCAGCCTTGCCAAGACAGAACTGATTTTGGTTTCAACAAACCCATCACTTTATGAAAATTTCACCATCCAGTTAGGCTCACCATAACTCCTTCAAAAACAGCTAGAAACCTGGAGTTGTGATTGATGATAAGCTGAATTTCTCAGACCACATTGCTAAAACTACCTGCAGTTGTCCTGCAGATTTGCTTTATACAACATTAGGAAGATCAGGCCCTTTCTTTCAGAACATGCAACACAACTCCTTGTTTAAGCTCTTGTTCTGTCCAGGCTGGACTATTGTAATGCTCTCTTGGCAGGTATTCCAGCCATTTCTATCAAACCTCTACAATTAATTCAAGATTAATCTTTAATGAGCCGAAAGAACGCATGTCACACCTCTGTTCGTCAATTTGCACTGGCTACCAGTAGCTGCTCGCATAAAATTCAAGGCATTAATGTTTGCCTACAAAACCACCTCTGGCTCTGTACCCCTTTACCTAAATTCATTACTTTTCAATTCAATTATGTGCCCTCTAGAAGCTTGCATTATGCAAGTGAACGGCGTATTATTGTGCCATCTCAAAGAGGCACAAAATCACTTTCACAGACTTTTTTCATTAACTGTTCCCTCCTGGTGAATGACCTGCCCAACTCAATCCGAGCAGCTGAGTCCTTACCCATCTTCAAGAAACGACTAAAACACATCTGTTCCACCTTAATTTGACCCTCTAACTCTAGCACTCTACATTATAATGCTACTTCATCTACATATCTTCTTTTTCCTTGTCATTTAAAAATATCTTATTTTCTATTCTGCTTTCTTCTTATCTATCGACTTGTTTTTCTTTGTTTGTGTATCCTATATTATATAATATTATTATATATCTAATAGATAGATTACACCGTGCTACGTGTACTGCGTTTGGCTAACCAAGACTTGTCATTTGCACGTATATATTGTTGCTCTTTTGTTAGTTATTACTGCTTTTATTGTCCTCATTTGTAAATCGCTTTGAATAAAAGCATCTGCTAAATATGACTAAATGTAAATAATCCAATGTTAATGCAGTTAAATTATTATTATTTTTCTTCCTTTTGTTCATGGTTTTGTTCTTCCACTTCATGTAGGTAATGTGTTGTTTGGACACCTGTTTCCAGCACGATGAAGATGACACTGAGATTCTTGAGTCCAGGTTTAACGTCCTTCACATGAGTCTCTGTGCTCATGATCAGTCTGCTTCTGCCCAAATCCTGCAAAAATTGATACACATGTCAGTCCATCTGCTGCTTTACATTTACAAACCCAATTCCGAAAATGTTGGGACACTGTACAAATTGTGAGTGAAAAAAGAATGGAATAATTTACAAATATCATAAACATATATTTTATTCGCAATAGAATATAGATAACATATCAAATGTTTAAAGTGAGACATTTTAAATGTCATGCCAAATATTGGCTCTTTTTGGATTTCATGAGAGCTACACATTCCATAAAAGTTGGGACAGGTAGCAATAAGATGCCGGAAAAGTTAAATGTACATATAAGAAATAGCTGGAGGACCAATTTGCAACTTATTAGGTCTATTGGCAACATGATTGGGTATAAAAAAGAGCCTCTCAGAGTGGCAGTGTCTCTCAGAATCAAGATGGGCAGAGGATCAACAATTCCCCCAATGCTTCGGCGAAAAATAGTGGAGCAATATCAGAAAGGAGTTTCTCAGAGAAAAATTGCAAAGAGTTTGAAGTTATCATCATCTACAGTGCATAATATCATCCAAAGATTCAGAGAATCTGGAACAATCTCTGTGCGTAAGGGTCAAGGCCGGAAACCATACTGGATGCCCGTGATCTTCGGGGCCTTTGACGGCACTGCATCACATACAGGAATGCTACTGTTATGGAAATCACAACATGGGCTCAGGACTACTTCCAGAAAACATTGTCGGTGAACACAATCCACCTTGCCATTCGCCGTTGCCGGCTAAAACTCTATAGGTCAAAAAGAAGCCATATCTAAACATGATCTAGAAGCGTAGGCGTTTTCTCTGGGCCAAGGCTCATTTAAAATGGACTGTGGCAAAGTGGAAAACTGTTCTGTGGTCAGACGAATCAAAATTTGAAGTTCTTTTTGGAAAACTGGGACACCATGTCATCCGGACTAAAGAGTACAAGGACATCCCAAGTTGTTATCAGCGCTCAGTTCTGAAGCCTGCATCTCTGATGGTATGGGTTTTGCATGAGTGCGTGTGGCATGGGCATCTTACACATCTGGAAAGGCACCATCATTGCTGAAAGGTATATCCAAGTTCTAGAGCAACATATGCTTCCATCCAGACGTCTTCTCTTTCAGGGAAGACTTTGCATTTTCCAACATGACAATGCCATACCACATACTGCATCAATTACAACATCATGGCTGCGTAGAAGGATCCGGGTACTGAAATGGCCAGCCTGCAGTCCAGATCTTTCACCAATAGAAAACATTTGGCACATCATAAAGAGGAAGATGTGATAAAGAAGACCTAAGACAGTTGAGCAATTAGAAGCCTGTATTAGACAAGAATGGAACAACATTCCTATTCCTAAACTTGAGCACTTGTCTCCTAGGTCCCCAGACGTTTGCAGACTGTTATAAAAAGAAGAGGGGATCCCACACAGTGGTAAACAAAAAACTTTTTTGAGATGTGTTGATGCCATGAAACTTAATCAACTTATTTTTCCCTTAAAAGATACATTTTCTCAGTTTAAACATTTTATATTTCATCTATGTTGTATTCTGAATAAAATTTTGAAATTTGAAACTTCCACATCATTGCCTTCTGTTTTTATTCACAATTTGTACAGTGTCCCAACTTTTTTGGATCCCGGGTTTTTCATTACATTTACATTTAGTAGACGCTTTCCAAAGCGACTTACAAATGAGGAAAACAGAAGCAATCAAAACTAACAAGAGAGCAACAATATATAAGTGCAAATGAAAAGTCTCGGTTAGCCTAACGCAGTACACATAGCAAGGTTTTATATCAGTGTTGGGCATGTAACCATACAAGTAGCGAGTTACGTAATCTGATTACTTTTTTTCAAGTAACTAGTAAAGTTACTTCTTAATTTACAAGAGAATATCTGAGTTACTTTTTCAATTAAGTAACACAAGTTACTTTTTTTTCCAATTTATTGATTGACAGCTCTCTTGTCCCCATGTTGAGAGAAATCAGAAATAAATATGAATATGCATTAATTCATCTCACCCAAAAAAAAAAATTCCTCAAATGAATAAAACACTGCACTCAAAATATGACGCAAACCGCAATAATTAAATGTTAACTAAACACACAAATATATTTTATGTATTTACTTCCCATTCTATTAACTAATGTCTTTGCTTCTGACCTTTGATGATCCAGTTCAACCATATTAATAATCAAAAATTATTCTAGACAAACATTTGTGTTTTTTTTAATGCTGAAGTGTGTTGAAATTTCTTCTTCTGCATTTTACTGTACGGACGTAAATTTAAATTTCCTTCAGCCTGGGGCTTATTCATTTCACTTTGGTGTGAAAAGGCTTTTATATTTGACAAAAATATAACTTTTTTATTTTAAAATCAAACAAGCAAGCTCTGTCCAGATTTTAAATGTAACGTAATGCATTACTTTCCATAATAACGTAATTAGTTACTTTTTTATGGAGTAACGCAATATGGAAATGCATTACTTTTAAAAAGTAACTTTCCCCAACACACTGTCGTCTATCCTCTAATATATAGATCTCTTACTACACCCACACCACACACAGATATATATATTATATATTATATATATATATATATAAAAAAAAAACCAGTAGACTAGAACATACAAACAGAAAGCTAGTGTTTGTTTGTTTTTTGCATTTACACTCACTATTTCAAATCACATGCAAGACAATACTAATTAAAGATGCATGTATGCGAATAACTTTTTTTGTCAAACAAACATTGATTTCGCTGTGACGACACATGCACGTGCAACACTGCAAAGCAGGAAACTAATGAAGGTTAGCACTGAGCTATGGCTGCCTTTTCTGTTTTAATAGTAGCCTACTATTTCTCGTCATCTGCAACACTTTGTGTGAATGATCTTGAACAGACTCACTGCGCGAAATGTTCTGACGGCTGTCAATCATCAGTTAACGTGGACATTCAACTACCGCTTACAGTGGTTGACGTTTTTTTCATAAAACGTCATGACGCAATGTTTTCCGTACGTCATGACGTAGTTATCCACACGTATACGACCCGCACAAATTCAAATCCAAACATATGCATAATTTGAAAGTTGAATTATCTGCAAGAGTTAAATGAAAATGTGTAAGATTTATGTGAAAAATATTCGTGTTTTTACAGATACATTTTAGACTTGAGCTGTACGGTCCTTCTTGTGAAAATATTTGTAATATACATGCGTGTTAACAGTGTTGGCGCAGCACAAAGTCTACTTTTCACCAAGCTAATCCCGCATACATGTCTGCCGTTTTACTCCATAAAAAAGTATCTAATTACGTTACTTCGTTACTTTTTTATGGAAAGTAATGCGTTACGTTACTTTTGCGTTACTTTTAAAATCTGGGCAGGGCTTGCTTGTTTTGTTTTTAATATAAAAAGTTATATTTTTTGGCAAATGTAATAGCCTTTTCACACCAGAAGTGAAATGATTAAGCCTCAGGCTGAAGGGAAAGTACATTTACGTCCGTACAGTAGAATACAGAAGAAGACATTTCAACACACTTCAGCAATAAACAAAGACACACGGATGTAATTTGTGCTTATTAGTACGCTTGAACTGAATCATCGAAGGTCAGAACGCAAAAGACCATTCGCTTTATAGAAACTGCGGGTAAAACATCAACAGACATTTCTTGCTGCTATGTTCCTAACATTATCTAATTGCGCTGTTTCGCGTCATCTTCTAAAGCTGCATCTATTTTTATGTCACTTATCTGCGAGGAATACTGAATCAGTTTTTTTTTTTTGTGTGAGGGGAGATCAATTAATGCATTACTTACTTTTCTTTTAGTCATTTTACAGATGCTTTTATCCAAAGCGACTTACAAAATGCATATTTATATTTATTTTAGAAATACAGTAACATCTTCTGATTTCTCAACATTGGGACCAGAGAGCTGTCAATCAATAAATTGTAAAAAAAAGTAACTTGCGTTAAGCTGTCGTTTTAATACCTTGGCATCAAACGCATGCTTGAAAATCTCACAGAGAGTTTTTGCATAGTCCTGCGATTTCCCAGTTTCTGTGGCGAACAAGATGGTGGCTTTGACCCTCTTGGCCATGGCCTGTCCCATGAGTTTGGCGGAGAATTTCACAGCCCTGCAAGTGGCACACAAACAGACAAATGTGGAATTCTTTTTTAATGTCCACAAAGATGATTGTCCTTCACCTCCAAAATCAGTGAACTTTACAAGTTTATTGAACTGACTGAATCAACAGTTAACCCCGACTTCGGGCTGAATAATGACACAATAGGGTTTTTAAAATCAAATTTAAGGCTTTTTAAGACCTTGTTTAAGATCGGCACAAATAAAATTAATGTCCATTCAGAACAAAATGATACAATCTCAAAATAAATCATGCATCTTAGAATATTATACTTTATGAAACAGGCACACATTCAACTGAAAAACAGGGAAACTGCAAGTTTAAAATATACACATATGTACTAAAATTGGTTTATGTACTAACATATCAATACATATGAATTGGAAGCCAAGCAATATTAGATTTTGCTGACATAATAATATTGTGTAGAAAGACAGATTACAGATTATTGTGCCGATTCTAGAAAAATTGCCTTCCTGTGATGGCAGCCCAGAGAAAAATCTAATGAATTTACGTTAAAATAAATGTAGATACAATTTATTGCGTCTTTGAAATTCCCATAATAACAAGGGGAAAATATGTATAATAATGCAGGACTTTTAATTGTAAACAAGCCTGAAATACACAGGACTCTTATTTTGAAATGCACTCGATTCAAGCTCCTCATTTAAATAGTCAAAGGAGATCAAATCTGTAATCTGCAGGTATTTAAGTCTTTTTATGACCTTAAATTTGAGGCTGTTTAAGTAAGACTGTTTAAGGACTATGTATAATTGATTCGGTTATTTTCTTGTTTATTACTGTGAAGCTGCTTTGAAACAATCAGTATTGTACAACGGGCTATATGAATAAAGGCAACTTGACTTGACTTAAAATCTCACCACTTATGACAACGTGCATCTGCGTTCCTAAAAATGATCTCTTCTACCACCTCTCAACGAGAGTTTAACACACTAACAGGCACTTCCCCCTCATTCCCGAGACCACAGTCACATAAACGTAGCTACTTAGAGTATATCCTGTGGGCAATTACTGTAATAGCTCAGAGGCTGAACGCTGAAGGGACACTGAAAGAAACCTGATTACACCTGAGTGTGATTCAGTGAGTTAGACTCACGCTATTCTCAGCATAATAACAAGGAAAATATGGTGGAGAGCACTCTTAAACAGCCATTAACACAACCGCCTGCTGAAGTTCCTGGACTATGGGTTATAATAACAACAAAAGGCTGGCAAAGATGGGGAGCGCTGCAGACAGTCGTCCTTCGTAAGCGCCATACAGGTTAAACTCAATGTACACTTTGTGCTTGAGACAAAAACAAACAGCTAAAGGTCTCGAGCTCTTCACCCACTCACTTGGCAAGTTTCTTGAAGAAACAAAGTCGTACAGGTTTTGAAAACACTGGGTTGAGTAAATGATGACATTTTTGGGTGAACTAGTTTAATCAGTTTTACATCATCCACCTTGATCTCCAGATATCGACATCTTCGCATTTGAAAAACCCCTATTGGTCAGTCAATCCTCAATGGTCTTTCTCAGGTCCATGATCATCAAAAGTCAACAATCAGAGACAATACTCTGAAACAGAGTCACCGCACAACCACACACACCGTCTGACTGTGTCCCAATTACAATCTCCTGCTCTCCACCTCTCAAACACTTGAGGTGTTCTTCCGCTCGATGCTTTTGTGCCCCTTTCCACCTGCCACTCCACAGCTCTGTAGTGCACATCTGCAGTGCTTTTCCACAGATATGAGCAGGAAACAGCCCAGTATCGAAAAGAAGCATCCGAGATTCCAGCTTCCTCTCATGCATGCATAATCACAGTCTTTCTTTCAGCTGCCAAAATGGGTCCAAAACAATCAGTAAAATAACGATGGAGGCTGAGCCTGTAAAAACTGAGCCTGTTATACAAACCCTCAGGCTTGGCTAAGACCGTGAAGAGTTTCCAGAGACCTGAGCTGGGGCAAAACAGAAGAATACCCAAGAGATCTGAGATACTGGCCTCTGGCACCTCAAGCGTTAAACTCCCAGAGGCTGAGATCTTTGCTCCTGTCAAGACTTCACTGAGCAGAACATTGCGCTGTTTCTTTAAGCTGAAACCCTGTAGGCACAGCGGCTGATTTGCATGCACTACCTCTAAAACCTTTGGGATGTTTCGCTTAGTGGAGAGAGATGCACACACCTCTTGGCAAGGTCAACGGTAAC